>JAOSBN010000001.1:20952281-20962577 GCA_027563595.1 Erythroxylum suave | reverse complement strand
TTTCTTGATTCTTGAAAACCGCTATTTAGTTGAGTTCTGTAACTAACTTCAACTAAGTAACCGTTCGATGTATTGACATAACTTCGTCTGAGTATCATCTGTGTTTTGTAATTCTTCTGTGCTTTGTGCTTCTTCTGTGTTTTGTGCTTCTTCTGTGTTTTGTGCTTCTTCTATGTTTTGCACTTCTTCTGTGTTTTGTACTTCTTCTGTGTTTTGTGTTTCTTCTGTATTTTGTACTTTTTCTGTCTTTTGTACTTCATCTGTGTTTTACTTCTTCTATCTTTTGCGCTTTGCTTATGTTTTGCTTCTTCTGTCTTTTGCGCTACATACTTAACACACTTGTCAAAACGTTAATTTGTTTCTAAAATTATTATTATTAGTTTATCATCAAAATTCAAACATCGTAAAGTCCTCCTGACTTAACAAAAGCATTTAAGAGATTAATCTATATGTGATAAAAACAATATCCAACAAAATCTAGTAAAGCCATCAACAATTATGAGACCACACTTCTTTCCACCAAGACTTTCTGTTCCAGTTGGACCAAACAGATCTACATGTAACAGCTCTAGAGACTTAGACGAAGTTACAATATTCTTAAACGAGAAAGATGTTTTAACGTGATTTCCTTTTTGACAACTCTCATAAAAGAAATCTTTGTTAAAACTTATCTTTGGTAAACCTCTTACATAATCATGTCCAACTAACTTGAAAATTTGTTTAAAGATAAAATGACCTAGCTTTTTGTGCCTAACCAGTTTTTCATCATCTTTTAATATAAGGTAGGAAATATTTTGATTTTTCAAATCATCTAAGTTAATTTTATAGAGGTTATTTTGTCTCTTGGTAGAAAATAATATGGAACCGTCCTTTATTTTATTATACAAGAATTTTGATTAAAGGATACTTTATAACCAAAATCACATAATTAACTTATACTAATTAGATTATGCTTTAAGTCATCAACTAGCAGAACATTTTCAATAAATGAAAAGGAATCCCTACCAATTTTATTTATCCCAACTATTTTTCCCTGTTGGTTGTCTCTAAAAGTTACTAATCCTTCTTATTTATATTCGTCATATATCGCGAGCAGCCACTGTCCAAGTACTATTGGTGGTGGTTGCTTCTTTCAAGTAAGGAGATCTGCAATATATATTATATCTTTCTTAGGTACCCAATTTCTTAGGTCCTTTGGGGTTAGTCTTATAATTTTTCTTTGAGTAATAATAAGAATATTGTTTATTTTTCTTTTTTTAGTATTAAAATTCCTATTATGAAGAACATTACTATTATGAATAGTATTTTTATCATTAAAGCCTAAACCACTTTTATCCTTTGGATGTCTATAACTTCAAATCATGCCATTCATCCTTTTTGTACTTTCTGTAAATTTGATAAATTTGCTGAAAGATTATTAATCCTTTGTTTTAGTTGATTAATTTCCTCAGATCTATCTACAGTTCCTTTCTTTTTCATATCGTCTACTTGTTTCTTAAAGCAGACGTTTTCTTCTTCTAAGAGTTTTGTGTTCTTTAAATTTTCAAAAAATTTCTTCTTCAATAACCTATATTATTTTAAGATAACATGTGAATCTTTTAACAATTCTAAATAAGCATGCTGAAGATCATCAAAGTTAGAAATTACCTCATCATCGCTTTCCTTTTCAGCTACCAAGCTTATATTCGCTTGTTTTGGTGTTCTTGAGTCAGATTTAGATTTAGATGAATCCAGATCTTCCCATGTTGCCATCATGCTCTTTTTTTTCTTGGCTTTTCTTTTGTTTTCTTTTGAGCAATGGACATTCAAACTTGTAATGTCCTAGTTTATTACACTTATAGCAGACGATAGGACTTTTCTCATTCTTCGAATCATCTTTGCCATTCTTTTTAAAAGAGAAGTCTTTATTTCCCCATGATTTCTTTTTTCACATCCTTCTAATCTTTCTTGAAACGAAGGATAGCTTATCTTCATCTTCCCTTGAATCTTGATCAAATTCACTAGCATCATCATTCTTGGTTTCTTCAATCTTTAATGCTTTTGAAGATGTACTTCTATTTTTCTGCATCTTCTGATTCTTTTGACCAGCCTTTAATGCAATAGATTTATCGATTCTGGGTTTATCTTCTGCATCAAGCTCTACTTCATGGATTTTTAGTGATCTAAGCAATTCATCTAGCTTTAGCTTGCTTAAATCCTTGCCTATTGTATTGCTGTTACTTTGGGTCTCCATCCTTTTAGAAGAATTTTGAGAATCTTTCTGACATGATATTGACTATCATAGATTCTCCCTAGAGCTTTAAGTCCATTAATAATTTTTTGGAATCATCAAAACATCTTATCAATAATCTCATCATCTTTCATCTTGAATAGCTCATATTGATGAACAAAGACACCAATCTCAGATTCTTTCACCCGGTTTGTGCCTTCATGTGTAATGGATAATGTGTCCCACATTTCTTTACAGATTTGCATCCACGAACCTTATCATATTCATTTCTGCTTAAAGAATTACTTGAAAAGAACTTGGCCTTTGAATTTAATTAAAAGCGAGCTTTCTGATCAACCGACCATTGGTTATGAGAGATGCTTTTCGCTTTGTTTCCTCTTAGGATATATGGAAAATTTTCAATGATATCCCAAAGATCAATGTGTGTGGATTCTATAAAGATTCACATCCTCTCCTTCCAATAATGATAGTCTTCACCATTAAATGCAGGGGTCTTGTGACTTAGGTAGCTTCTACTATAAAAACATGTGATTTAGACATGGATCTTTGTCCTCACTTTGTAACAGTGTTTCTTAGAAACTCGCTCTGGTAACAACTAAAGTAAATCACTTGTTGATATAAAAATCATGTATAATATATAAAATACACAAGAAGGGGGGTTGAATTGTGTTAAATCGTCTATGATATTAATCTTTAAAATGTTCTAGATTTTCTTGACAAATTCAAATAAATACAAAACAACGTACATAATTTGATGAGTAATGTAATAGCGGAAATTAATATCTATTCTTCTAACGATAAGAAAACTTAAAGAGATAAGGGTTAGAGAATATGAAATCACGATTTATACTGGTTCAACCTTAACCTTGGGTTACGTCTAACACTTAGAATTTTTCTAAGATCTCACTCTCCTTTACTGTTACAAGTATTTTTTACACTTGCAGAGCCTCTTTAGGTCTCTTTCATAAATTATTCTTTCTTAGCCTCTTCAGGCTCTAGCATTCCTTTCGCTCGAAAAGATATTGTTTTGAGCTTTCAACACTCATGTTACAGATGTTTTTGCTCTCTTTCTTTATTTCTTTTCTTTAAGAATATTTTTCATAGCATAAGCACTTGAGCATATAATTTCTCTAAGTATGTTTTGTACATTAAGAATTATCATCTCTTTTTGTTCTGTGTATATGTTGTTGTTTAGTATAACTACGACTGATATTTATAATCTCAATCTCCAAAGGTCTTCTTGAGAAATTTTCTTGTAGAATCTTCTAAAGTTTGCTATTATTTGAGTCCTGTAACCAACTCTAACTAACTGATGTTCTAGTACATTCTTCAATTAAAACGTTTTACTTAGATTTGTATGCTTCATCTGGCATCTTTACGCTTAATCACTTCGTCAGATCCATCTTAGATGCTTTGTCTTATTAAGCTTTTACTTAAGTATCGTCTTGATTTGATGATTTGTGTCACTTACATTTATTTGCACACTTAACAAAGTAATCAAAACAATTTACACACTTCTATTATTATTATTATTTGACTTTCATCAAAATCAATAAAAGAAGTGAAGTTTTCTTGTCTTAACAAAACTCCATCTCCCTTTCTAGGGGTAACCTAGTAAACACATCCAGAAAATCTTTAACAATAGGAATGGTTAGTTCATTCCGAGTATTAACTACGTAGGCCAACTAAGCCTCACATCAACCTCGGATTAATATCAAAGAACCCATGAATGAAACAAATGCTACATTGGCCTCTCTTTTAAACTTAGATCTAGTTCTCTTTCCTTCTGATGTTTCTCCTGTAATTAAGTTTTCTGGGTAAGAAGATTTATATTTCCAGTCTTTTCTTAAGCTAATATTTTTAGAACTATCTACTTCTTTATTGGATGGATCATCTAGTGGTGAATTGTCTAGGTTATTAACAAAAGGGAGCAGATAGAGTTTCATCATCGTAATCATCTCTTTTATCTAGATAAGAATCATCATGAAATTTTACACGCATAGACTCTTCAACATATTTAGATTACAAACTCTATAAGAATTAGAAGTAATTGAATAACCTAGAAAATTCCTGAATTGTTCTTAACATCAAATTTATTCAAATTTCTTTTCTATTCAAAATAGTGCATTTACAACCAAAGGGATGAAAGTATGAAATATTTGGCTTTCTTTGCTTCCATAATTCATATGGAGCTTTATTTAAAATAGGTCATAAAAATACTCTATTTTGAATATAACAAGTTGTATTTACAGCTTCTGCCCAGAAGTACCTAGGAAGATTCATTTCCCATGGCATAGTCCTTTCAATTTCCTAAATCGTCCTATTCTTTCTGTTAGGCCCCGAATTTTTTATTATTATTTTGGTAAGCATTATTTGAATAAATTTTGTGTCCTTGTTAGGAAAATCATTTTAATTGGAGTTTAATTATTATGTCAAGTTTGGGAGTTTAATTAGATTGATGGAATTAAAGAGTTAATGTTGTAAGGTGCATAAGGGCATTTTTGGAAGATCACTAAAGGTTAAAATGCTAAGGCATTACATGGAAGGGCATAGTGGACTTTGCACCATCATTAAAGGTATAAAAGGAGAAGAATAAATTGTAGTCTTGTTTGTGAGTGAACGAAGAGGGAGAGAGAAGTGGAGAAAAGAAGAAGAAGAAGATAGGGTTTGCAAATACTTGTAAGAGCTTGAAGGTTTTGAGGTTAAAACAAGTAAGTATGAGTATTAACCCTTCTTGATTGTTAGAAGTGAAAATAGAGTGAACAGGTGTAGGAAGCTGTGATAAATGATTTATGTAAATGTCATGTGTGATTAACGATCAAAACTAGATTATGAATTGTTGTGAATGATATTGGATTGGAATTGTGTTGAAAATGAAGTAGAAGAAAGGGGTTAGTGATAAGATGATTTATATGTGAAAGGTGGGAAGTAAGAAGATGGAAAATGTCCCCAAATATGTTCTTGGAATGGATTTTTGGGCATTTTGTCCGCAGCGAATTTTTGGGTCTTGCCGCGGTGACACAAAGCATGCTCTTAGAGTTAGTTTCTGGGCATTTTCGCCGCGACGAACTTGGTTTTGTCACGATGAACTTAGATGATTTCACCATGGTAAACTTTCCAGCACGAAACATGCTTGGGTATTTTGGGCATAACTTTTGATGTAGTTCTCCAAATGGACTGATTTTTTATTTGTCCTAAACTAGAGACAAAGGGATACAAATTGCATGAGTAGTAGTTTAAATTGTTGAGGTGTGACTTTCTGATTTCTAAACCAAATTGAGTGGAATTTTGGTTATTGCTTAAGCGAATCAAGAAGGTGATCAAGAGACGCAAGAGGACCAAGAAGAAGGAAATCCCTAAGCAAGTTTATCAGCAAGAATTTCAAGGTGGGTTACACTTTTATAATTAAGTAATAAGTCCCTAACGTTTCGTCAAAACCAAGGAAGTTTTAAAATGTTTTCAATTGTGTTATAAATGTGTCGTTAAGCCTATTTGAATGCTTGATAATGTGCCAAATGTTTGTATATGAATTGTGTTATTGGTTTATGAAATGAAAATGATTTTTGAAAACAATATTGATTTATGAAACGATATTTTGGGTTATGAAATCAAGTTTTAGAAAAATGCCATTGAGGCCATAAGTTTACAAGTTGTGAAAGGCATGATTATGTGGGTTTGTGGTGGTCCCCTAAGTTAAGTCAAGTGCACTTTGACAAAAGGCTTCTCCCACCTGCCCAATAGTGGCATGGAGCTCCTTTATGGACTCTAATAAGTTCAAACCATTTTAATGTGCTTATGTGTTAGCAAGTTTGATGCATACATGATTTATAATTGCTCATGAACTATTTTATAAAATGAGAATTGTGAGAAATAAGTGTTTGGTGATTTTTATGAGAAAATTTTTATAGTTTCCAAAACATATAATGGCAATGAGTTTTGAAAATGGTTTTGCTTATTTCTCGATTAGAAAATTGTTACCCACGAGCTTTAAGCTCACCCCCTCCATCTTCCTTCCCATCTTCAGGCGATGAACAAGTTATCGAGTGATTGATTCAAGAGTCAAGGCATCACTCCAGTCTGTATATTTTGTTTTGTTTGTTTTTGAAGTTAGATTATATAAAACATTGCTTTAGTCACATTTTTTAGCAATTCTAGTTTTTATAAACTTTGTATTTTGGATTATGATGTAACAGGGCTTGAAATGGCCACTAAAGCGTTGTAAAACTCTTACTTTTGATATGAATAAAATATATGTTGGTATTGTATATGATTTTTATTATGTCTTTGCAAAGTATTCGATTTTGGAAACGAGATTAAGATTTTGAGAAATTAGTTATGGATTGATTCTTATCCATATTGTTTTTGGGTTGAAATGATGAATGTGGTTGAAAGATTTTTAGTTTGCATTTTGGTAAGATAGGTAGCTTAGGTTTGGATTTCTATTTTAAGGGCTTTCACCGTGTTGAAACCAAGAGTTCGCCGTAGTGTAATTCATGTGGAGACTTGGCCGCGGCGAAGATTATACTTTCTATCGTGGCGAAGCCTGCCTTTACTTCCAAGGGAGTTTCTTTCAATTTTCAAATTTCTAAGCCCTCCTCCACTCTCAAGCTTCGCGATCCTAAGTCCAATATTGGGTTTCAGAAATGGGGTCCAACATGTTGTGGTATCAGAGCGACTAGGTTTAGGTTCAGGTTGGGGACTAGGTGTAAAATATAGGACATGAAATGAACATGTGTCGTTTTAAATGAATAGCTTGCATTGTTTTGAATTGTTTCACAGGATATGAAATCATTTTACATGATTTGAAATTGTTTTGTACGATTGGACTATTTTTGCATACTTTGATTGTTAGTACACTTATAGGGAGGAATGTGATAATCAGTTAAGTGTATAAGGGTTATGAACTCTTTATTGATGGTACCAGACTGGTAGTGGATTTACTACCTCTAGACCTAAAGGGCCTAGATGTGATATTAGGAATGGATGCCATGGAGAAGTACCATGCGAAGTTGGATTGTAGCCTCAAGGTGGTAGAATTGGATTTGGGAAATGGAGAGAAGGTGATTTTCAGGGGGGACAGGAGAATACCATCGCCAAGAATTATTTCTGCTTTGCTAGTTGACAGAATGATGAAAAAGGGGTGTGAAGCCTTCTTGGCTTATGTTGTGGATGCTGATGGGAATGAAGGGAGGTTATAGGATTTTCCAATTGTGAGGGAATTTCCTGATGTGTTCCCAGAGTACTTACCTGGTTTGCCACCAGTGAGGGAAATCGAGTTTGCCATCGACTTGATTCCTAGAACAACACCTATTTCCATACCACCATATAGAATGGCTCCAGCTGAATTGAAAGAGATTAAGGAATAGTTGGAGGAACTGTTAGAGAAGGGGTGCATAAAACCGAGTTCATCACCTTGGGGAGCGCCGGTTTTGTTTGTTAAGAAGAAGGATGGAAGCTGGCAGATGTGTATTGGTTATTAAAGACTCAACAAGGTGACCATTAAAGACAAGTATCCTCTGCCCTGAATAGATGATCTGTTTGATCAGCTGCATGGAGCAAGGGTTTTTTCAAGATTAATCTCAGGTCGAGTTATCATTAGCTAAGAATTAAGGAGTCTAATGTGAGTAAGACAACCTTTAGGACTTATTACGGGCATTACGAGTTCCTAGTTATGCCATTTGATTTGATCAATGCTCCAGTTGCTTTCATGGATATTATGAATAGGGTCTTCAAGTAGTATTTGAATTAGTTGTCATAGTGTTCATCGATGACATTCTGTTGTATTCCAAGAGTGAAGGGGAACATGAGAAACACCTCAGGAGAGTGTTTTAGATACTGAGGGAGAAGGAGCTTTATGCTAATTTCAGAAAATGTGAATTTTGGCTTTATGAGGTGATATTCCTTGGACATGTGATTTCTAAAGATGGGGTACATGTTGATCCAAGGAAGGTTGAAGCAGTGGTGAATTGGCATGCAGCAAAGACAGTGATAGAAGTGAGGAGTTTTCTAGGTTTGGCAGGCTGATATAGGAGATTTGTTGAAGGATTTTTTATGATAGCTGCATCGACGACCAAGTTACTGAGGAAGAATCAGAAATTTATCTGGAGTGAGGAATGTCAAAAAAGCTTTGAAGAGCTCAAGTGCAGATTAACAAGTGCTCCAGTTTTGATTTTGCCCACTGGAGATGAGGGTTATGCAGTGTATAGTGACACCTCAAGAAAGGGTTTAGGTTGTGTGTTGATGTAGGGAGATAGGGTGATAGCTTATGCTTTATGGCAACTGAATCCATATGAGTTGAATTATCTGACCCATAATTTGGAATTGGAAGTAGTGATTTTTGCCTTGAACATTTGGAGACATTATCTGTACAGAGTTCAGACAAAGAATTTTACAGATCACAAAAGTCTTAAGTATCTGTTGAGTCAAAAAGAACTGAATTTGAGACATGGAAGATGGTTAGAGCTAATTAAGGATTATGATTTATTGATTGAGTATCATCCAGAAAGAGAAAATGTAGTGGTTGATGCCTTGAGTAGGAAATCATCACTAGCCCATGTTCAATCAATTTATCTATCGTTATTGGAAGAGATGGCTATATTTAGGATAAGCTTGAAACAGGAGAAACCAGATTGTGATATTGCAAATTTTAGAGTAAGGTCGATACTCAGGGTGAAAGTAAAGGAGTTACAGGCACAAGATACAGATTTGAGCAAGCTCCGAGAAGAAATTAAGAATGGCAAGAAGTTTGAAGTGGTAGTGAGGGATGATGGACTCATGACTGTCAGAAATAGGCTTTGTATCCCAGATGTCAAGGAGGTAAAGGATGAGATATTGGATGAAGCACACAATAAACCTCATGCTATGCACCCAGGTAACACCAGGATGTATTTAAGAGAGCATTTCTGATGGAAAGGCTGAAGAGAGATGTAGTATAATATGTGAGTAAGTGTCTAGTATGTCAGCAAGTCAAGGCTGAACACCAGGCACCTTCTGGAAAGTTAAGGCCATTGTCCATTCTTGAGTGGAAGTGGCAAAGGGTGACTATGGACTTTCTGATGGGTTTGCCTAAGACCAGTACGAAGCATGATGCCATATGGGTTATTGTTGATCAGTTGATGAAGTCAGCTCATTTTCTAGCAATTAAACAAACTGATTCCCTGCATGTGCTAGCAAAGAAGTATATTGATGAGATAGTGAGACTGCATAGGGTTCCAGATTCTATAGTTTCCGACAAAGATCCTCGGTTTACTTCGAGATTTTAGGGAAGCTTACACCAGGCTCTGGGAATGAAATTGAGTTTTAGCACTGCCTGTCACCCCCAGAGTGATGGTCAATCTGAGAGGACTATTCGGACCCTAGAGGGAGTGCTCAAAGCATGTGTGATAGATTTTAAAAGAGCTTGAGACGAGCGTTTGTCATTGTTCGAATTTTCTTACAATAATTCGTAGCATTCTACCATTTAGATGGCTCCTTATGAAGCACTATATGGAAGGAGATGTAGAACTCTGATATGTTGGGATAAAGGAGGAGAAAGGAAACTGATAGGGCCAGAGTTGCTTTAGATGACAGTCGACAAGGTTAATTTGGTTAAGCAACGGCTTAAAGATGCTCAAGATAGAATGAAGAGCTACACTGATGTACACCAAAAGGAGATAGAGTATGAAGTCAGTGAGAAAGTCTTCCTTAAAACATCTCCTTGGAAAGGAGTCATAAGGTTTAGCAAGAAAGGCAAGCTGAGCCCAAGATATGTGGGTCCTTATGAAATTCTTGAGAGGATTGGACCGCTAGCCTATAGGCTGACATTGCCACAGGAATTATCTCAAATACATGACGTTTTTCATGTTTCCGTGTTAAGGAGGTAGAGATAGGATCCCTCCCACATCATTCAAAGCACTGAGGTTCAGTTGAGTGATGATCTGAGTTATGAGAAGTTTCCAATGGAGATTTTGGACGCCAAGGAGAAAGTTCTCATGAACTAGACAGTTCAACTGGTCAAAGTCCTGTGGAGAAACCATTCGGTAGAAGAGGCCACGTGGGAGCCACTAGAGGCCATGAAGGAGAAGTAT
>JAOSBN010000001.1:20925607-20952181 GCA_027563595.1 Erythroxylum suave | reverse complement strand
CATACCATTATCGTAGGATATGTACCTGAATGTTCTTGGAAGTTTGGGTATGTACCCTATGGTAGTGGGATGTTGCAAATTGATATTGATCTTAAATCGAATTAATGAAGTCCATGATACAAAACATAGCATGAAAGAAATCATGATAATTAGATTCCTTTCATGTACATTTATGTTAGTATCTAAATAATTCCTAGTTATAGGATTAATAAGACAGGACATTATTAATATAGATAGACTAGCACATATTATACTCCTTGATTTGATCAAGCAGTGGATCTCATAAACTGTAAACATGAGATACTTAGAGTTAACATATGGACACTTAGTAAGGGTATTAAATACATCAGATGACCCAAAATGAGATTATCATATGGATGATCTATCGAATGTTAATGATTAATCTCATCATAGCAATGGTGTAAATATCCTTAGACTTGAGGTACTCAAGGATATCTTAGATACCAATCCTTTGCTTTGACATCATTCCTTGTTACCTCAAGACGAGGTCGCTCTTAGGTGGTGATTGGGTACAACTATTGGTATTCGAAGGTAATTGTGTAGCCGATAAAGGATTCACCACTTCTGATAGAAGGAGATGATACCCACGGCCTCTTGTCAGGGTCATTACTCAAGAATCTTTAGCCAGAGCAGTTATGTGTGATGAAGAGAGTCTTCAATGACAAATAGAGTAATGAGAACATAGGACAAGAACTAACAGCAGTTGAACTAGATGTGACGTAGGCAATCTAGTGGGAGTTAACATATAGTCCATAATTCGAACCAAGTTGGGTATAGTATGATGAAAGGATGAATTGCATGGTAATTGTTTGTGGAAAAGTTCATAAGTCGGGGAATTAACTATCGAAGAGTTTGTGTGTTAATCCACTTATATTCTAGCGAATTAACATTATGAAACCATTCATGATTTGCTTGAATTAAAAGTTAATTCCAGTGCCTAAAATAATCAGGAACCTAAAGGTCACACTTATAAAAGATCGGATGAAAAACATAGTGTATATAGCCAAATCTAAGTAAGGCACGATCATGGCCCCAGGATAAAAACTAACATCACTTGGACTAGATGTGACGTAGTCAATCTAGTAGGAGTTGACACATAGCCCATACTTTGAACCAAGTGGGGTATAGTATGATGAAAGGATGAATTACATGGTAATTATCTATGGAAAGGTTCATAAGTTAGAGAATTAACTATCAAAGAATTCATGTGTTAATCCACTTATATTATGGAAAATTGGCATTATGAAACCCTTTATGATTTGCTTGAATTAAGAGTTAATTCAAATGCCTAAAAGGACTGGGAACCTAAGGGTCACATGCATAAAAGATCAGATGAAAAACATAGTGTGCATAGACAATGTCTTCTAGTATGAACCTACACTCCCTATTAAATTCCAACATACTCACAAGACCTAACTTCTTGGATTGGCTACGGAATTTGAGAATTGTTCTCAAATCCAAAAAACTAAGATATTTCTTAAATGAACCACTTCTCGATCCCCCTCCTGCCGATGCATCTGATGAAAATCAGAAAGCTTACAAAAAGCTTCTAGCTAATAGTGAGTTGGTTAGCTGTATAATGCTAGCCTCTATGTCAGCAGAACTGCAGAAGCAGCATGAGGCTATGGATGCTCATACCATAGTCTACCATCGAGGGAACTGTTTGATGAGCAAGCTCGGTCTAATAGGTTCGAGACCTCGAGGTTGTTTTTCCATTCAAAGACGGCTGAGGGATCATCTCCAGTGCAATATGCACTGAATGGATACATTGAAAGGTTAGGCAATTTGGGCTTCATTATGGATCATGAATTAAGTTTAGACTTGATTCTGACTGGTTTGACCAATAGTTATTCACATTTTGTGCTTAACTATCGGATGAACCAAATATTCACAACGATACCTGAGCTGATTAATCTGCTCAAAACAGCTAAGCAGACTGTTAAGAAAGACGGTAAGACTATAATGTTGGTGGATTCTGCTTCTGGTTCTCGAAAGAAGAACCAAAAGAAGAAGAATAAGTCCAAGAAGCCAGTGGGAGGTGTATCCAAGAAGAAGGAGAAGGAGAAAACACCAAAGGGGATATGCTTCCATTGCAACAAGGAAGGACATCGAAAAAGGAACTACAAAGCTTATCTAGAGTAGTTGAAGTAGAAAAAGGCACTAATTGCCCCGCTATCTACTTTAGGTATGTTGTTTGTCATTGAGGTTAATACTATTTTTTATTATAACATTTGGGTATTGGATACCGGATGTGACTCACACATATATGTTGATATGCAGGGTCTCTCAAAAAGGGAGAGATGGACCTATGTGTGGGAAATGGAGCAAGAGTTGCTGCATTAGTCGTAGGGACATATGTTTTGTATCTTCCTAGTAGGCTAGAGTTAGTTTTGGAAAATTGCTACTATGTACCCGTTGTGACAAAAAAACATTGTATGTGCTTCATGTCTTAATAAGGCGGGATTTCATTTAACTTTTTCAAGCAATGGTTGTTCAATTAAGTTGAATGAAATGTTGTATCGTATTGCTACATTTTGCAATCGAATTTACATATTAGATATGTGCAATTCAATTTTAAATATCACTAACAATAAAAGACAAAAACGAGATGACCTAAAATCATAGATATGTGCAATTCAATTTTAAATATCAATGACAATAAAAGACAAAAACAAGATAACCTAAAATCATCTTACTTATGGATAAAATCATCTTACTTATGGCATTGTTGACTTGGCCATATAAGTGAGAAATGTATGATTAAGCTACACAAGAATGGTAGCCTAAGGTCATTTCATTATGAATCATGTGACACATGTGAATCTTGCTTATTAGGCAAGATGACTAAATTACCTTTTAAAGGAAAAGGTGAACGAATGAGTGGGTTATTAGACCTAATACATTCTGATGTATATGGTCTGATGTCCATTCATGCCAGAGGTGGTTTTGTATACTTCATTACTTTTATCGATGATTATTCAAGATATGGGTATTTGGATCTAATGAGAACAAGCCTAAAGCATTTGAAATGTTCAAACAATTTAGACATGAAGTAGAGAAATAACTCGTAGAAGTATTAAGACACTTCGATCAAATCAAGGTGGTGAATACTTGAACGAGGAGTTTCTAACTTATCTCCAAGATAATGGGATAGTATCCCAATGGAATCCACCTTACACATCGCAACATAATGGTGTGACTGAAAGGAGAAAGCAAATCTTGTTGGACATGGTAGGTCAATGATGGCCTTAACAGATCTACCGAAATCCTTTTAGGGTTATGCGCTCAAGACTATTGTTTATGTGACAAATAGTGTCCCTTCTAAGGCAGTTGAAGTTAGTCCATATGAGATATGGACTATCAGAAGGCCCTACCTTTCTCATATGAAAGTCTAGGGTTGTTCAGCTTATGTGAAGTCGATTCAATCAGACAAGCTTAAAGCGAAATCTAATAAATATCTGTTTATAAGATTTCCTAAGGGTTTGTTTGGATAGAGGGTTAGGAATGGAACAGAATGGAACGTAACACACTTCCATCATTTGGTTGAGGGTTTCATAATAGAATGGAATGGAATGGGATAGAAGTGGAGGGTTTCATGTTACGTTCCATTCCATCCTAAACAGTTAAAATAAGAAACCTCCGATTTGGGAGGTTTAGGATGGAATGTAAACTAATAAATAGATACTACCTAATATACCCTCTATAATTTTTCTTAATACCAATTATTTCTTCTAACCTTAACCCCCTTCTATATAATTAATAATATTTTTATATTATTTATCCTTATTCTAATAATAATATTTTTATATTATTAATAAAAATTGTATATAATTAATAATAAAATAAAATTGTTAATAAAATTTTTGTTAATGAAAATAGAAAATATTAAAAATTTATTCTGTAATTGTTTATATATATGTCTATATAAATAAATAAATTATATATATATATATATATATATCACATAAAATAGAATAAAATTTATTAAATAATTAATAGTATTATTATTTTAATATAATTAATAATAAAATAAAATTTTTATTAATGAAAATAGAAAATATATTAAAATTATTCTTTAATTGTATTTATATATTTCTATATGAATAAAAATATAAATAAATAATTTTAAATATAAATAACATAAAATAGAATAATATTTATTATTTTATTAACAATAACATTTTTATATAATTAAAAATAAATTTTATATAATTATTAATAAAATAAAATTTTTATTAATGAAAATAGAAAATATATAAAAATTATTCTTTAATTGTATTTAAATATTTTTATAGAAATAAAAATAGAAATAAACAAGTTTTAAATATAAATCACATAAAATAGAATGAAATTTATTAAATTATTAAAAATTATTAAAAATTATTTTATAACTAATTATATACAATTTATTATTAATTTAATATGATTTATATTTAAAATTTTTATTTATATAGAAATATATAAATACAATTAAAGATTAATTTTCTATTTTTCTATTTTCGTTAACAAAATTTTATTAAATATTTTTATTTTATTATTAATTATATAAATGTTATTATTAATTATATAAAAATATTATTAATAAAATAGAAAAAATATAAATTTTATTTTGTAATTGTTTATATATATTTCTATATAAATAAAAAATAAATAAATAATTTTTAAATATAAATTACATATAATAGAATAAAATTTATTAAATAATTAATAATAATATTTTATATAATTAATAATAACTTGTATATAATTAATAATAAAACTTTTATTAAATTTTTATTATTTTAAAATAGAAAATATATTTAAAAATTATTTGTCACAGTTGTGTGTGATTTTTTAATTGGATATGATTTCTGTTTCAAAATCTTAGTGTTAAACTTCTTGCAACAATCATTTTAATATCAAGGGTATAATAGTCATTTATTATACATTCTATTACATTCTGTCTATCTTCCAAACAATGTTTCGCTACATTACATTATGAACCCTTCTATCTCTCCTAAACAACTTTTCATTATATTACATTCCATTCCATTATAAATCATTCCCTTTCGTTCCATTAATTAGCATCCAACCAAACAAACCCTAAGGGAACAATTAGAAATCAGTTCTATAATGCTTTAAAGCAAAAGGTTTTTGTGTCAAAGCATGCTGTCTTTTTAGAGATAGAGTTTCTTCTAAGAGAAGACATTGAGAGCAAAGTTAAACTTGATGAAGTTCATGATGTTCAAACAGACGCAGATCAGCTGCCTAAACCCGAAATTGTTGTCCACAGAAATTAGACAACAGTTGAACCATCTGACACACAAAATGTTCATAGGTCAAGTAGAATATGCAATGTTCCAAGAGATATGGATTTCTTGTAAGTGAACAAAATGACATATTGCTCGTAAAGGACGATGAGCCTATAACCTATTAAAAGGCTCTGAAGAGTTTAGAATCTAAAAAAATGGCTTCAAGCTATGAAGTCCAAAATGAATTCCGTGTATGAAAACCAAGTATGGACTTTGGTTAACCCACCCAAAGTGCTAAAACTCATAAGGTGCAAGTGAATTTTCAAGAAGAAAATCGACATGGAAGGTAATGTGATTACCTATAAAGCAAGACTAGTCGCTAAAGATTATCGTCAAAGAAGCGTTGATTATGACAAGACTTTTATCCTCGTAGCCATGCTTAATTCTATTAGAATACTCCTAGCCATTACTACTTGTTATGATTATGAGATATGGCAAATAGATGTGAAGAAAATGAATACCTAGCTGAGGATGTGTGTATGATAAAACATGAGGGCTTCATATCCAAAGATGGCAAAAAGGTATGCAAGCTTCAGAAATCCATTTATGGATTGAAGCAAGCATCTAAGAGTTGGAACATCTGATTTGTTGCGACAATCAAAGAGTTTAGTTTCTCACAAAGTCCAGATGAACCTTGTGTATACAAGAAGGTTAGTGAGAGTGCTATCATATTCCTTGGGGTTATTTATGGATGACATATTACTAAGGAAATGATGACTCAAGTTTATAATCTGTCAAAATTTGATTGTCCAGAAATTTCTCCATAAAAGACCTTAGAGAAGCAACTTATATATTAGGAATAAAGATCTATAAAGTTGGATCAAGGAAGTTGCTAGCTCTTTCATAGTCCACATATATAGATAAAGTGCCAAAGAGGTTTAGCATGGAGCAGTCTGAGAGAGGGTTTCTTCACATGACTCATGGGATAAAATTCTCAAAATCTATGTCATTGAAGACTCTCTTTATGACACATATTTGCTCTGCCCAGAGATTCCTAAGTAATGACCCCGATAAGAGGCCATGGGTATCATCTCCTTCTATCAGGAGTAGTGAATTCTCTATTACCTATGCTGGGCCCTGTTTCTGGAGCCCAACCATCTAAAATACCATGAGACGTGAACGTGTTGGGTCCATAAAGTTATTTCCATGGAACTCTCTAGCTAAAACCGGTTTCAGACGGTGGAATCACAATTTTCCTTCTTCAGAAAAATTGTAGCTCCATGTCTGTAGTTGATTTTGAAACAATAATCATCTCATTCGGAGCTTTACAGATCAAGATATCATTAAAATACCAAAGTATGCTTGGTAAAACAACCAATTCATGCTCTTCCAGTCATTTCCTCACTTTCTCTCCATCAATCTTTTTCGAATCAACCCCTAGTGGATACCAAAATTTTATGGAGAGATAGAGAAATATTTTAGGAATCTATTAATTCAAAAATTACTTCATTTAGAGGTCGGATGATGAAGTTATGGCCAAAAGAATCAACCATGATTATGTCCTCAATCTTATTGTACCTATCTTGGGACAATTGGCATAACTTTCACTAGAGTTATCAGATTTTGGTTGTTTTAGGACAGTTTCGAAGAGGACTTCAAGATATACAATTTTTTTGAAGATTTTGAGAAGAGATTTTTCCATTTGGAGGGTCAAAATAAGACAACTTTGTCTCAAATGAAGTAATTAGGTCTAAAATGGGTCAAACGAATTAATCTAAGAAGATCCAGACATAAGACAATCCAGAGTAAGACGATCCAAAGTAAGACGATCCAGACATAAGAGAATCCAGAGTAAGACAACCCAGGGTAAGATGATCTAGGATAAGACGATCCAAAGTAAGACGATTCAAAGTAAGAAAATCCAGGATAAGATCAAACTTACCCAGCTCCCTCTAAAGCATCTCCAGCGATTCCTACATCCACTCTAACATCACTTTCAGTAATGATCTTCCCAATTTCACTTCTTCTAATGAAATGTCCCTCCTTAAACATTCAACTACCAAATTAATTTTATTAAACTCCCAAATTTCAACTCCATTGATTCATCACGTACAACAAATTCTCATCTTTCGCTGCAGCTGTCCTATACGCATTCTGTGCAGTATTACTAACTTATAATGATCATATCTCTTAACTCTGATATCCAAAATTGTCATACTTTATATTATTGGAAAGTTAGAAAGATAATCTACAACTTCTATGAAGACAACTTTAGCTAATTCTACCTAAATCGATACAGTTTTTCCTTTGATTTCAGAACTCAATTTCTGCACCTATGAATGCTTGCAAAATGCTATATCTCTTCATATCAACTACTAAGTTCTTTTGCTAAGCTCTTGAATCTCACCTCAAATGATTTATCCCATACAACCTTTCCAATCTCTAACATGCTATTCTGAAACAAACAACAATTTGCAATCTCAACGAAGAAGAATGTGCACATACATTTCATCAACCAATAACAACTCAACCGAAAAGATAAATATGTACATACACAAAAGAAACTTCTTCAATTCTTGATCCCATTACTAAATCTAAAATAAAGTTTGAACATAGCTTTAGTTACATATCAACATACACATTACTAACTTAATAAAAAATACAAATGGATGCTCATGTTTGATATGCCTATAAAGCTATCCAAAATTGTTCACTAACTTAGTACAAAAGTCTCTAACTATCTTGGAGTTTCCGATGCCTTACAAGGATGCAACAACCTTTTTGTTCTGCACTTGAAATTAAAATAATGAGTTGAGTTACATAGCTCAAGAGCTAATATATTTATAGCCATCGGCAATCAACCACAATTCAAGCATATGCACATGTATAGCTAACCATTCAAGCATTCTCAATCTATTCTAGCAATTCAAGCATTAATCAATTTAACTCAAAACTCATAACACATAACGTAGATTTTTTCCATTAATCACAACACTCAGATGCATCATACTTGACAATTCAAAGATGCAATGCACAAACAAATGGCTCAAGAGTTTTGTGGAACGAAACTGATAAATCGAAGTTTACGTCATAAACAAAACAAGTCCGATTTCTCAAGATCTCGTAGCCTCAAGCAGGGAGCCGAGAGAAGGCTATAGGTCAACATGCACATGACTAATGAAATGGGTTCCTCTCTTACCTAATCACAAACAAATTTTATGCTCAATATTGTCAATGACAAATCCATAATCTCATGGTTCTTTTACTTTTTCTTCTTTCCTTTTATACAAATATCATAACCTTTTTCAAAGCATAACATAATCATAATTCATCATGCATTTTAAACATTCACAAAGATTTCAATTTTAGGCAAATCAAATGCAAGCAAATCAACATACACACATAGGCAAGAATTTGCCCAATTACATAATTACTATGAATACATTACCTACCTAAGTCGTTTGCAAAAATTCAACTTAAGGTTGTCATTCCTCTTGCTCTTGGGTAGGATTCTCTTGGTTTCCTAAAACAACTAAGATTCCATTCAAAACAACATTATAATAAAATTCATAAACTTCAATAATCACAAAAAGTGCTATAAACACAAATTAAGCTCAAACCTAACCTACCCATAGTCCATCTAGGTTTAAAAACCCAAAACCTAATTTAGAAATGCTATGAATCAAATGGGTTCCTTCTTCCTCTTCTTCCAACACAACACCCACTCTCTCTCAAAGCCCTTCATTCTTAACACAACCCATTTCTTTAATAAAGCAAGAAGAAAAGATTATTAAATTAACTTACCTTAACAAGCTTGATTTCTCTTCTTCCCACATTTTCTTCTTTTTCTCTAACTTCTCTCTCTTTTCTCTTCTCTTCTACGACTCTCTCTTCTCTTCTTCTAAGTTTTAAGACAACTTTTATCCTTGGTCTCCCAATTATGCCCTCATCATTTAATACAATTTCCATTTACCCCTTCTTTTTGTTTTTATCTACTAACTCCTTGAGTTAACTTAACTCTAACATTCCCATGTTAATTCTAACTTAATTCTAATCTCTATTCATGCTTACTAAATTTAATGGCCCAATTCTAAGATAAATAAATAAACAAACAAATTGTAATTAAATAATTAAGCAAATAAATCGATAATAATTGAAAAATTTTGGGGTCCAACAAGCTACCCAGTTACTTTCGAATACCTATAGCTATACCCAATCACCATCCTATGCGCGACCTCATCTTTGAGGCAACAAGGAATGGTGTCAAAGCACAGGATCAATTATGTATACTATGTTATGTACAAGACCCGATATATCGCATGCTCTAAGTGTCACGAGCAGATATCAATCAAATTTTAGTGAGTGTCACTAGGTAGCTGTCAAGAATATCCTAAAGTACTTAAGAAGGACAAAGGATGTATTCTTGGCATATGGAAATGGAGATCTCGTAGTGAGCGGGCATACAAATGCTAGTTTTCAATCTGACCAGGATGATTCCAAATCTCAACCAGGTTATGTTTTCACACTGAATAGTGGAGCAGTCAATTGGAAGAGTTCCAAATAAGAGACGACTACAGATTTAACGACCGAGTTAGAGTACATTATAGCTGCTGAAGCAACAAAATAAATTGGGTGGATCAAGAAGTTTGTTATGAAAGTTGGAGTGGTTCTGAGCATTGTAGACATGATACTGCTTTATTATGACAACAGTGGAGCTATTGCTCAAGCCAAGGAACCAAGATCTTGTCAGAGGTCTAAGCACGTACTCAGGAGATATCACCTAATCAGGGAGATCATTGATAAAGGTAATGTGAAGATAGAGATAGTGCCCACAGATTAGAACATCAATGATCCTTTGACTAAGCCACATCATCAAATGAGATTTGATTCTAGTGTACTTGCCTATGGTATTAAATACAAAGGTGATTGGCTTTAGTGCAAGTGGGAGATTGTTAAAGTAGTGCTTTAAAGGTAATCACCTTTAACATTTTTGCACAAACTTTTTTTTATTAATAAAGCGATAGGCAATTTTTATTAATTTGATGTTCATTTATTTATGAATTGACGTCATTTTTAAATCAAATTAATGAAGTCCATGATATAAAATATTGCATGAAGGAAATCATGATGAGATCATGATAATGAGATTCCTATTATGTGCAATTATGTTAGTATCTAAATTATCCCTAGTCATAGGATTAATGAGATAGGACAATGTTAATCCAAAATGACTAGCACATGTTATACTCCTTAATTTGATCAAGCAATGGATCTCATAAATTGTAAGCATGAGATGTTTAGAGTTAACATGTGGATGCTTACTAAGAGTAGTAAGTACATCGGATGACCTGTTATGAGATTATCATATGGATGATCTATCAAATGTCAGTGATCAATCTTATCAAGCAATGGTGTAAATATCTTAGACTTGAGGTATTCAAGAATATCTTGGATACTAACCCTATACTTTTGCACCATTTCTTGTTACCTCAAGATGAGGTCACTCAAAGGGTGGTGATTGGGTATAGCTATTGATATTCGAAGGTAATTGCGTAGCCAATAAAGGATTCACCACTCTTGATAGAAGGAGATGATACCTACGACCTCTTATCTGTATCATTACTCAGAAGTCTCTGGCCAGGGAAATTATGTGTCATGAAGAGAGTGTTTAATGACACATAAAGTAATGAGAACCCCAGGACAAGAACTAACATCACTTGGACTAGATCTTACATAGTCAATCTAGTGGGAATTGACACATAGCCCATACTCTGAATCAAGTGAGCAAAGGATGGTGAATAGTTGAATTACACGGTAATTGTCTATGGAAAGGTTGGTAACTCGAATAATTAACTATCAAAGATTTTGAGTGTTAATCCACTTACGTTCTGGCAAATTGGCATCATAAAACCTTTCATGATTTGCTCAGATTGAGAGTTAATTTAAGCATTCAAAATAACTGGGAACCTAAAGGTCACACGCATAAAAGATTGGATGAAAAACAAAGTGTGGATAGTTGTCAATTAAGCAAGCCACGATTATGACTGACTTAATGACAGGTGGTACATAAATGAGTTCTTCACTTATATATATACAAATTTTTACCCAAAAAACACACTCTATAGAGAGGCTAAGGGTCCATAAGAGCTTTTCAAGTTGAGAGGAGTGATCTTGAGATATTTTCATGCAATTTTAAGCAATTGTCGCATGAGATTAATTTTCTAAAACTTGGTCTTGATCTAACTCTCACTAGAGTATCTACTTGAACTCATCTTATTTAGTGTTCTAACCACCCTTACACACTGATTTTTCTTCATCTTAGTGTGCTCTTTAGAAGTCAAGGAAGGTATTTGGTGTTTGCTACAACCCAAACAAGGAGAAGATTCAAGTAAGGAAGAGTATTTTTAAAGTATATATGTTGTAATTTCATGTTCTTATAAATTGTTTATACATGCATATGGATTCTGGATTTTCTGGGGATGTTGTGGGGCTGGAATTTTGGTTCTGACAATTTTTTTTGCTTGCCATGTATGTGAAGCATGGATCCATGGCTCCCCACAATACCAGCTAAGGTTATATTATCCACCTCAGTACCAAAATAGTTTGTTTATTTACCTTCATATCTTATATCTATTTTGAACTTAAAACATTCACATAAGAACATTGAAATATATTTATGTGGTCAGTTATAGTATTCGTGTCTCAACTAGTACCTAAAATAATAGTATAAGATTATGTTTCAGTTAGTTATGTTTCATTTTTAAAATGTAAAGTATAAACATTGTAAAAAGAACGAAAACCAATGTTAATTGTAAGGATTGACAAAGAATGATTAGACATTAAAGATGATACTATCTTATATGACTCATATAGAGTTAGATAAGAAACAAAGAAAAAAAGGAACAAAACCAAATAAAGTGTTAAAGATGAAAAATACTATATCAATGTGGAATATCAGTGATAAAAGATTATATATTCCATATACAATAGAGAACAGTCTAAAATATCTTGAAATTTAGCATACTAGCTTAAGTTAAATCATCTAGATTCTAAGGCAATAGTGCTCACAATTGTTAAAGTTAACCTAACACTACCACCTTTAAATTGATAGACGACTATATAGACACATATAAAGACAAACTATAAATCAAATTCATAAGAATAAAAATGAACAGAAAACTAAATTGGTATATTAAAATTTCATTACCTTGAAAATAAAGCAATAAAAGGATGTATGGTTAGTTTCATAATTCGCATTACACTATATTCTATAAAAGAAACACATTAAAACAATGAAAATAACAAAACCACCTAATTGAAGCTCTAATCAATTTCACCCATTATAAATCACCTAATTGAATCCCTAACTGAAGTTCATTAATTGAAACTCTAACATAAAGCCTCTAATTGAAATAGGAAGATTTCGAAGATATTTAATTAAAACTCTTACAACCTGGTAACTAAAAATCCCTAAATTGAAAAGTTAACTAAAACCTTAATGGAAATTCCCTAATTGAAACTCAAGGATTTCAAAGATCCTTAATTAAAGCCGTCATAACCCAGAAATTGAAAAATACCTAAATTATAAACCCTAATTAAAACCCTGATCAAAATCCCTAATTAAAACTCGAAGATATTAGAGATCCCTAATTGAAACTCTAACAACATATTACTTGAAAATCTTTATATTTAAAATCCAATGGAATTTTTAATAGAAAACCCCTAACTAAAATTCGATGATTTTTAAATTCCCTAATTGAAACCATCACAACCCATAAATTGAAAATCCTTTAACTATAAACCCTAATTAACACTCTAATAGAAAATCACCAATCGAATATTGAAGATTTTATAGGTCCTTAATTAAAACACTAACAACCTAGCAATTAAAAATCCTTAAATTGCAAACCTAATTAAAATATAACAAAAAGTCCCTAGTTGGAACTCGAAGATGTCAATTATCCCTAATTAAAACTTAAAGATTTCAAAGATCTCTTCAAAAAAATTTCTTGTGAAGCTATCTTGAAAATTTTCCCCTTCTATAAAATGTTGTCTATATAAAATATCACTCATTTATACCTTTTCCCAAAGCTAGAAATTCAAAATCTCTTAAGTAGTTCAAGCTTATCTCTTATTGCTCCACCTTCTATATGATCATTTGCAAAATGTTGTCTTCAAGGCTTAAGCAAGTTTTACCATCTTTCATTAATCATGCTCAGGTTCTATTCATCGAAGAAAGGAACATAAGCAATATAATCTTACTTGCTCAGGAGTTACTCATAAATTACCGCTTGGAGGGTACAAGAAGCAACTGCATCATTAAGGATGACATTCACAAGGCATTTGATATGGTTGATTGAGACTTCCTTCTCTTATCTTTTAAAGCTATTGTTTTTTAGTCTCCTTCATCTTATAGATTAATTAGTTCCTAACTACCACTTCTTATGGTGTGTTTGTTAATAGGGAAGTTACTCATTAACTTAGGGGAGTAAAGGGCATAAGATAAGGGTCCCTCTTTTCCTTTACCTATTCACCATCTGTATAGAAACATTATCTTCAATAATCTAAAAAAATATTAGTCAAATGAGAGACTTCAAATTCCACAAAAAATGTAAATTTATGGGAATCACTCACCTAGCTTATGTTGATGATTTACTCTTATTATGTGGAACTAATCCAGCTTCTTTGGAATGTTTAATGAAGTCTTTAGATGAGTTTAATACTCTTTTTGGGCTTTTTATCAACAAAGGGAAAAGCATTTTAATGATTTCAATGGATGGTTCGTGCATAACTCATAACCTTATAGGAATCATAGGTTTGGAAATTAAAATCTGCCTCCCCCTATTTAGTTAATAAGGAATACCCATCTCCTCAAGGATAACTTCTCACTCTGACTACTAGCCAGTTTTTGATATAATTAGAAGGATAATTGTGAATTGGACTTACAAATGTCTCTCTTTTATAGGTAGGTTACAACTTGTTAATTCAGTTAAATAGCTACATACATATCATTCATCTCATCTTGGTCTTCCTAAGAAGTTAAATAGGGATGTTGAAAAGCTCATTAGGAATTTTTTATAGAAAAGAGACTTGAATGTGAAGTTTTCTGCAAAGGTTAGAGGGAAAGACCTTTGTGTACCTAAAGATGAGGGGTTTTAGGTAGAAGACCTATTCAACTTGTCAATAAAGTATTTCTAAACAAAAGCTTTAAAGACTTGTTGCTGATAAGGAATCCCTTCGGGCAAAATGGATGAATGAGCACTACTTGAGAAACAAGAGTATTTGGACCATCAAATCTAAGAGTGACTCATCTTGGAGTATGATGCAAATCCTAAATCTTAGAGGGGTCACGCAGCCTTTGATATTCTACAAGGTAGGAAATAGTGGTCATGCATGATCATGGATAGATAATTGGAGTCCTCTTGGCCCTCTCTATTAGCTACTGAACTTTCTGAGTATTAGGTTCCTCCATCCAGCTAATGTAATCAATGAACTAATCATTGTCATAACGTAATCAATGAACTAATCATTGATGACAGGTAGGATTGTAAAAATAGGCATGCCAAATTTTTGTTTAAAATGCTTCCCTCTTTACTCCCCTAATCTTCGCATAACGGACATAGTTTACTGAATTGGGAATTTATTAGTTACCTTCTCTAATAAGTCTTGTATAAACTCCACAAGGGAAATGGCACCTAAATTCCCTTGACATTTTTTAGTCTGGAATAACTTACTGATTCTAAAAGTCTCTTTTATCTTATGGCTAGCTGTGAGGGAAAGACTATCAACTTTGGATAGAATAGGAAGTGGTAACAATATCTCAACCCTTTGTCAGTTGTGTACAAGCTCTAATGGTTTCTTTACCCATCTTTTCTTTTACTATCATTTCTCTGAATGGATATGAAATGACATTGTAGTTTGATGCAACTTAAATTGTTAAGTCATTGGTTAGAGATCAATTCTTCGATGGATCTCAGGTATAACTCATATGCATAAAGAATATCATATCCCGTTATGGCTTTGATGCGCCACATACTCTCTGTGCGAGGAAAGGAATTTGAGGGTGTTTAAAGGGCAAGTCATCTCACATGAAGATATTCGAGTGAAGACCATTAATTTGAGTTGACATCGAGGGCTCTAAACTCTCAATATCTCAAGGAACGAAAGATAATCTGAATATTCCAACATTTCTAGGCATATTCAACTGAAGGTAAATTTTATCTTGAAATTTGCTAGGCTATGCATAGTAGCCTAGTTGTTATTAATAGAATATTGTCAAAAACACTTTGTAATGGTTTTGGGCTATATCCTTACCTAAAAAGAAGTTTTTAAAGATCCCTTTTTGAAACCCTAGCTGCCCAATAACTAAAAAATTTATAAATTGTAAACCCTAATTGAAACTTTAATTGAAAATCCCCAAAAATGTGATACATTTTACATGTTAGGAACACGGATGTATACTAATAATGTTATGATTTTTCACAGACCTTAATTCATAATACGAGTCTATACTTATGATGTGATTTTTACAAAAGATTGTTCCCTGCTTTTCGTACGAGAGTAAGAAAAGAAGGGATTTTTTATAAAGCCATCAGAATGACTATTCTATCATGTCTTTAACATGTTACCCACCCCCACAAGACATCGTATGATATTATATTGTGTCATATAACTCCTGACTAATTCACACAATGTCATTTCCTCATTCTTTGTTAGGTTTTTTTAACGGAAATAATGCCAGGGATACAGATAAAACAAAAAAAAACTTTAAGAGGATAAATGATAAGTTTTTAAAAAGAGACTAGAATTTAAAAAAAAATCTAAACTATGGGGAGGTTAATGTAATTAGTGCTAAATTAGAATTATTAAACCAAATGCAATTCATATTCTCTTATTTTTCTTTTAAATTTTAAATTAATATCGATTTGATTCTTGCAATATAATACGACTTAAAAATATATAATTATAACATTTTAACTACCCTTACAATAATGTGCAGAGGACGACTACTATATATTAAAAGATAGATAACTTTTACCTAGCATGTAATATTTACTATAAGATTTAAACTATAATTTTTTAAGGTAAAAGTTTTTTTTTTTTTTCGCAAGTTACTATGAGATTGTAAATTCAGCATTTGTTAACTTTATATATTACCTAGTTATTTAAATTGAAAGTATACATCATGGCCTAATGACAACATTGAAATTTCAACACCTAATTTTTGTTATCTTAGAAAACACTAGATCCAGCAAACACAAAATAATCAATTTTAGTGTTAATAGTATTTCTTTATCAGCTTCCTTTCTGATGTTTTAACATCATATAGCTTTGTTTGTACGTTAAGTTCTAGTGATATCAGTTGCTTGCATTAATCCAGATACTGGCAACAAAAAGTTTATTGGAACATGAGTTCCCATTATTCGTTACATCATGTTAATCAGAAACGGTTTAGTTCAGGCTTACTTACAATAGCTGATGGGGAAGTACGACGGCCTTCACCAGGGCTTTTTCTTGAAACCGTTGGTCTTAAACTGTAGACCCTGTAATTTTTGTATGCATTAACAGTATGCAAAATCTCTCGTTTTACAATAGCTGGTGGGGGAGTATCATGGCCACCACCGGGGCTACGTCCTGGAACTGTTGGTCTGAAACCATTGGACTCGTAGTCGTTGTATGCATTTGTGGGTTCCAAGACAACTGGCCGGTCCATATCTAGTAATCTGGATGCTCTTGCCGCATCAAAGAGCAACCATGAAATACTTTGATGTCTTCCTGCAAATCCAATTTGAAAAAGGTTAGTCACACCAGAAAGAAATGCATTCAAACACTAATTCTAGGGTAATGAACGGAGAAAAAGAGATCACTAAAATGCGAGCAATTCTTGAGAGGCAGAAGGGAGAGCTAGAAAATTTCTATATCAACTTAATGTTGGACCAGAAGAAGCAAAGATGCACTAGGAAGAAAGATGCAATGAACTATGATGCATAAAGAGATGAAAGGAGGACTTGTGTAGCAGAGCAGCTAAGGTACATGTATTACATTTGGCTATACCACGACTCCTCAAAGCAAATCAGACCTCGGTGCATTGAAGAGTTAGATCTGAAACTTGAAATCCGAGCAAAATCTTTAGAGTCTTATTTAGTGAAGCCATTAGAGACAGACTGGCAGTCGATGCTACCATTTTCATCTCTTTCCATATGGCTCATTCCTTGGGTGTTACTTAAATGAGGGCAACCTATTCCTCAGATTATCTTCATCCGCGCATGGGAGAAAATTACACACCTACCAATAAAATGAATTAATACCACCAGTTGAAGTTTGACTTTACATCTAGAAGTTCACACTTAGAGACAACTGAAATTATGAAAGAGTACTAACTCCTTATTCTGGTGTACTGAAAAAGAAAAAATTTCTCTTGTTATGTTTCGAACTAGAAATTTCGAATTAAAATGGATAGAAGATTACCTTTGTCAAACTGTTCAATTTAACTTCTTTTGAGGATCAGAATAAATATACCTCTGGCACTATCTGAATCCCTATTCTGAAGCAATGCTTCCCCTCAAGAGCAATGTTGCAAGAGGATTGTGTTATTGCCAATTGCTTCAAATAACACCACTCCTCTAAGATGTCCTGCAGTTTAACCAAAAACAGTCAACGATTGAATTAAAAATTTATTCAGCTAAAACATCTGATCTTGATGGCACAATTATGTAAAACCAGTCATATGTAAATGAAACCAAAAGGAGAAAGTTGTTACATTCATGCACAAGGCCAGGCCACATGACACCAATCCAACAACATGAAAACAGCTTCCGTGTTCAAAATAAATTTGAGTGAGTATGAAGTGCAAGAAGACCAACCAAAAGAAAAGAACATTTGCATATTCTAAGATTAAGCACCTTGTCCGTTTGTACTTTGGCAAGAATATTGCTTTTTTTATATATTACAGTCTATAATTCAAATAAGCCAGTAAATTCTTCAGAACAAGTTAGAGTTTACCTGTTTCAAAGAATTCAGCTTATTAATCAAGTAAAATTTCACTGCAGTACTGTGTTGTAAACAATCTATTACATGTGCATAATCTTCAACATCTGATATTAAGCAATCAGCTTATTCCTTGTCTATTACAATCTATAATTCAGAAAACCGGTGAATCTTCAGAACAAGTTAAGGTTTATATATTTATCTTTTATCACAATAAACTTTTGCATACCCAAATGAATTCTCATTATAGTATAGTTTTGCCAACAATCAGCTCACAGTACTGCTATGTTTAAAACTGTCAATATTTCTAAGCCAAATCAGTGCTCAGTTTGATCCACATCCATGCTTTTGAGAGGGAATCAGATAAAGGGCACCAGCTGCATTAATTACATATCTGATGAGAGAAGTTCCTCAAAAGCAAGCTCACCTGTTATAATTATACCTTTCTTCATGCATAGCTACTTTAGACAGTAATCCTCAGTTTTTTGTATATCTGTACATTATCCATGCACTAGCTTATCATCTCTTTTCCCTATCAACATAGGGATCATATGCTCTCCCTAGTCAATCTCCGGAAAAAATTGAGATGCACTACTGATTGATCAGGTTTATTAAAATTTGCTGATCTGTGGGCCAAAAAATTGAAGCGCCGTGAAGTAATCACATGCTTGAGCTAATATTTATCATCTGCCTCATCTGCCCGTACCCAGTTGACATCCTGCTCAAGTGCAGAAAACTATAAGCACAGGACACCTGAATACAGGTCTAAGAAAAACATACAACAACTCAGTGAAAGTCCTGCTGATACGCGGGGTCTAGGAGGTTCAATAGTATGCAACCTTATCTCTAACTTGTAGAGAAACTGTTTCTGGTTGACCCACATAAAAAAAAAAAAGATCCAAAAAAGACATCACATAGGAAATTACAGATGATTTCTGATGTAAGTGATAATGCTGTTTGAAAATACAGATCCAACATTACCAAGCTTTAGATGGCCTGCTCATCTAATCTCACTTGAATAATTTTAGAAAGGAATCGGAAAAGGCAATGAATATCCACATCATTTACACAAGAGCTAGAGGAACAACAAGTCCACCAAAACTATGGAACTCCAGATAATTTGATCATGTTAGATTAAAGTATCACTTGTGAACAATCAGAGTGGAGCATTTTAACAAGGCGGACCAGATAATGTGAAGGAACCAAGTTGGAAAAGATCAACAATACACAACAGAAAAGTGCTTTCTAGCATGCAGAACATTGGTGCATATATTCTGATGAAGTAAAATAGTATGAATCAGGGAGACACATTTGATATTCTAAAGACTTGGCCAATGAAACAATCAATTACATAGAAGACCGCCTTTAATTATCAAGCAGGCAACTTACAGAATGAGCTAACCACTCTTTAACTTCATAATAAATAACTAGAGAACCTGAATGACAATCTTTTGTTATCAAGTCCTTAAGTATGACAAAGTCTTAAATCCTTTCACGACTTCAAAGCTAATATATGATTTCCTATTCAGTAAACAAATCAGAATCTCAGCAGAAAAAGAGAGGACAAAAAGTTTTACCAAATTAATATATAACAATAATAACTAAAGACATAGTTTTGATCAAGAATGATTTAGGGAACATCGAATTCCTCCAGAAATTAAGGTCATTTTTATGGAGTGTGATAGAAAAAGTTTTATTTTCATTGTCTGGAAAAATCATTCCACTTTCTAACATGTTTCTTTCTTGATCAACATGCTGTTTATAATTCTTACATGCCTATTTACAAATAATAGATGATAGGTAAGATCAAATATGTTGTATAAGAAGCCATATTCATCACCAACAGAAGATTATTTTGAGAAACTAACCATCCGATATATGGCATCTGAAAGCTGAAGTGCTTCAGCAAACTTGTTAACCCTAAAGAGCCCCTTAAGAAGGTGAGATAATATGCCTAGCTCCGGAATACTGCCCCGTGTAATCAGGTCAGCGTACAATTCGAATGCCTTGTCAACCTTATGAGCAAGTGAGAGACTCTCAATCAAGGAAGTATACATCCTTCGATTGGCAGCTGAATGTGGTGATGAAAATGATAAGAGCTCTTCATGCAGCTCTACAGCCATCTCTAGTCTTTCAGCTTTGATAAAACTGTCAATCAAAACTCTATAAACTGGGAGAATTGGCAGTGAATCATTGTCACTTATGTCAACCAAAAGACCAAGAGATACTAAGAAATCATGGTTGAAACCTTCTATCACCTTACGGTAACCAGCTATGTGCCTCGGCCAATATGTTTGTTTCATCTCTTCTAAAAGTTTACAAGCCTCATCCAAAAGGCCAGCAGCACAACAGTGGTTTATCAGAACTTTATAGGTAACAAAGTTTGGAGCACAGCCCTTTAAAGCCATCTGTTGCAATAGCTCTAAGCATTTGTCGACTTTCCCAATTTTCCCAAGGCCATCGATCATTGCTGTATAAGTCACAACATTTGGATTACAGCCCTTTTCTTCCATCATAACCATAAGTCTAAAAGCTTCATCAGCCTTACCAACTTTACACAGGCCATCAATGATCTCGGTATATATAACAACATTTGGGGCAAAAGAATTTTGTAGCATCTTTGACAACACTTTCAAGGCAAGATCTAACTTTTTCTCCTTGAATAATCCATCAATCAAAGATCCATAAGTAAATGCATTTGGACTATAACCACGCTCCAGCATCTTGGAAAGCACTTTTTGTGCATCATCAAGCTTACCAAGTTTGCAAAATCCATCTATTAAAGCATCATAAATGATATGGTTAGGTTCACAACCTTCCACAGACATAGCTTCTAGAAGGTCTTGTGCTTCTCTGACCTTGTGTGCTTTGCACAATCCATCTATTAATGCTCCATAAGTGAAAATATTTGGTTCTTTAGAATCAGGATTAGTTTTCTCAAAATACATATCTACCTCCGGGGTATTCACATTATCCTCCTTCATTCTTGCATAAATATTGCAAGCTTTTTCAAGTTCTCCAGCCTTACAATGGCCATCAATTAAAGCTGTATAAGTGACAATGTTCGGTATGCAACCTCTGGACAACATCATCTCAAAAACTTCATTTGCATCAAACACCTTCCTTGCTTTAAGGTAAGCATGTATAAGAGCAGTGTAAGTCACCACATTTGGGTTACAATCATCTCTTTCCATCTCGTCAAACCATTTTCGAGCTTGTTCTATTAGGCCAGCTTTACAGAAGGTATCAATTAACATTGTATATGTATAGACATCAGGAAGAATATGATTGTTTTTCATTTCTTGAAACAATAAAAAAGCTTTCTCCACTTTATTTGCATTACAGAGATAGCTAATTACTTTAGAGTATGTGCTTGTATCTGGTATAAAGCCCTTAATCATCATCTCATGAATAACATTAAAAGCTTTCTCAAATTTTCCAGCACCACAAAGACATCGAGTAAAGTTGCTCACATTGACCTTATTCAATATGATCCCAACATTAAGCATCTCATTATAGGCTGTCTCAGCCAACTCCAATGAACTTAAGCTAGGCAACTCCTCATTGCCACAAATACCTCCGATCAATATATTGTAAACCACATAACCAGGCTGGCACCCACATTTAACCATTGTTTTAAGCAACTTATATGCATAAGAATAATCTCCAGATTTGCAATAGGCATGAACAAGAGAATTAAATATCCCGAGGCTTGGATAACAACCTTCCTGAATCATCATATTAAGAATCCTCTTACACCTACCAAGTTTTCCCTTTTTTAGACACCCACAAAGCAATATCCTGTAAGTTACGACATTAGGAAGACAAGAGGATGTCCGCATCCTATTTAAGAATTCCATAGCTTCTTCAAAAAGTGAAGCTTCACATAACCCTGATATCATTTCCGTATAAAGCACTGTATCAGGCAGAACATCTTCCTTCTCAATCAATTTCAAGGCTTCCCTCCATTTCCCTGCTTTACAGAGGGAATGTGCAAAATAACCCAAACTAATCCTGTCCATAGTATAACCCAAACTTGCCATCTCCCTGTGAACTAAATAAGCCGTCTCCAGCCGCTCAGCTCTTAAAAACACCTGAACTAAAGCATTGTAAGTGAGTCTTGAGGGCTTGTATCCATGATCTTTGAGCCTACCCAACTCTTCCAGAGCGACATTCCACATGTCAGTTTGACAACGTCTACGAATCAAGACGTTGAGCAATTTCCCAAGCAATTCCCTGTCTTCATCCTTAATTTCACGCAATAACTCATCAGGTACCTTCTCGCCATAACCATTATTCCCTTCCACTATCTCTAACAATGCATTGTACATGTGTTCACTATGCTTGTACCCAATTTGCCTCCCAGCCCAAATGAAAAACTTGACGCCTAATTCACGGTCTTTTATTAGATTCAAAACTTCAGCTACCAAAGTCTCGCTCAATTTCTCTCTATATTGCCGAAGAAATTTCTGGCTTTTACTCCCGAAGACATCATTGTTACTCAAAATAGCATCTGCAATCACAATAGCGTCCTTTGAGTGCTTACCACTATCAAACTTCTGCACACAGGCATCGGGCTTCGACAGGGAATCCCGCAAAAAAGCAAATTCCTCCCTAGAAAACGACACAGTTTGATAGTTCTCCAGCAAAATGGGGTCGTCGGGATCCACCAGTCCTTGCAGATTGTCCGATGAAGAAGCCGAGACGAATCTGGCGATGCTTAAGATTATATGTTGGCGGGAAAGAAGAGAGTAGTTGGACAAAAACGGTGAATGGCATATGGGAATTGACGACGGAGACAATAGCAGAAAAGAACTGAAGTGAGAGCAAAGGGTCAGTAAGACCCTTTTACTCATTTGACTGAACAAAAGTATCAGTTGTAGAGATAGGGGTACTCTTTGGGGGTTTAAGCAGGGTTTTGTTGGATGGTGCAGTTTCGAGGGGGTTTAAGGAGGGGTTTGTTGTTTTAAGGATTTAGGAAGCCAGCGTGAGGAACCACAGAGGGAGCTTTAGCAGTCCAAGAATAAACTCCACTGAGGTGAACTCTAGAAAACCCAGACAGAGACGACGTCGACAAACGAGTTTTGAGGTTTGTAAAAAAAAAAAAGGACCTTTTCTAATGCCTTACAATTTTAGATATATTAAAAGACCTTTTTCAAAAAAAGATACAAATTATATTTAAAATAATAATTTTTTAAGAAACTTAGCCCTGAAATGGGATGGCTGATTGAGAAGTAATTACTTTGGCGTGCTAATTTAATTCTAGTGGGAGTCTCTTTGTTTACGAAAAAAGATAAGGAAACTGAATTGAACTATTATTATTGTTAGTTGAAAACACTGGGCCAACCTTTGGGGTCCAATACAAAGAGGACAATGGACCTTGTACACATGGCCCGCATTGTTCTTTACCCCAAAAGTCCTAGAAGAGTTGGCTTTACTACCTTATGTTGTGCCTCAATTTCAAGTACATTAGCTGCAATTCTCTCCTTTTCTTGTTTATCATTTTGCAATATTGACATTGTATTTCCATAAAATATGTTTACTTCAACTGAAAAATTGGTTGGCATTATGTATTACACTGCTTAATTGACTAACATTAAATTCTATTAATTGTTAGAAGTTAACCAACGTGATGGTATCAATTAGGAAAATAAAAGTGTGGTTTATAAGGTAGATATTTCGTACCAGGCTATTTCATAATCAAATTATATATGAAATTGATCAAACTATTCAACAAATGCTAAACTAAGCCTTTTCAAAGCTTTAGTTTACACCGAAATCTGAGTTAGACTCTAACATTTCGGTACGATAAAAATGAATTATAACATTTGCAAAACATTTAAAATGAACCATAATATTTGAAAAACGTTCCAAACAACCCCTAACAAGATGGAACTACTTACAAAATTAAGCCTTTGTCAGTTAAATGCTGACGTGACTTTTTTGCTGATGAATATTTTTTTAATTTTATTAAAGTGGGTTTTAATAGAAGTGGATCTCACTTCCATTTAAACATTGAGCAAGGATATTGAGCAAGGATGTACTGTCATTTCCTATCGGTTGAAAAACGGAACAGAATTGAGGTTAGTGATACCGGCTGGCATTTAAAATATATACTATCAATATTGTGATTTTTTAAAATTACAAAAAACTTGGTTGCAAAATGAAAAAAGAAATCAAAATTTTCAAAACTCCTACCCACCTAACGCTAGTATGCTCTCTCCTTCCATTTTTTTGTTTCTTTCTCACACACTCCCACTCTCTCTTTCTCATTCTCCTCTTTGATGATTACCTCTCCCGCTCTCACAAGAGCACTGCACCACTCTCCATTCTCCTCTACACCACCACTGCACCACTTTCCTCCATCCAATGATGCCACTATACAACACTACCGCACAACACCACAGCACCATATCACTCTCCTCCACACGACATGCCACCTCTGATCTCCAACAACATTTCTAGCCATCAACCGTATCTGGAATCTCTAGATCTAGAATAGATTCAAATCCAAAGCCAACCTGATCCGACCTGACAATTAATTGAAATTTTAGATTTTTCATGTGCATTTTTTATCTAAAATTTGAAAATCAATTACATTATATTTAGTTATTTATGTATATTTTGTGATGGTTGAATTGAAATTGTTGTAAATGGAATTGTCGGAAATGAAAATTATTTATATATGTTTTGTGATGTTTGAATTGAAATAGTTTGAAATTTTTAGAAATGAAATTATTGAAAATTGTTGGAAATTGTTTATGTATGTTTGTGATGTTTGAATTGAAATTGTTCAAAATTGATGAAAATTGTTGGAAATGAAAATGAAATTGTTAGAAATGAAAATCGTTTATGTATATTTTGTAATGGTTAAAATGAAATTGTTAGAAATAGAAATTGTTTATATATGTTTTATGAATTGTGAATTGTGATGGTTGAAGTTGTTGGAAATACAATCAAGTTTTAATAATGTTGTAATTGTGAAGCTCTATCTTTTGGTTCATAATAGTATTTGTATTCAGTCTTTAACACTCAACTTATCTAGTTGGGACCATCACAATAATTATATTGATTAAGTCCTAAGATTTGTATTACAAATAAATGACTAAGCCCTAATAATATTATCATGTGCATCAATATTCATGACACTACATAACCTTTGTTTATTGTTATAATAAGAGTCTATAAAATCAATATAACATAATGACTTTAATACTTTATACCAAATGAGGAATGTGCTATCTAATGCTTCTTTTAGAGAGTATTGCATTGAATATTCAAGTTACTATTATTTTGTAACCAATGTACAATGGGATTGATATATATATCTACTCTTCATATATTGATTCATTATTTCATTCTTAGTTTCTTACACCATATATTCAAATTTACGAATCATATATTTCCACATAATTAAAGCAAAAAACTCTTAAGGTGCAACATATATGTGATGTGCGTAGATAAAAATGTGGACACAATATTATTATTGCATGCTTACAATTTCTATTAATTAAAAGATTGCAAAAAAGAGTTGTTAAATAAAAATTTTCAAGAAAAAAACAAGTTAAAACTTGATTGGTATATCTTAAATATAGGGGATGTGTTATTATTGTAATTATGTATGTTGAATACTTGAATTATTAGTTTTTGACTTCTAGTGAATTGTATTGGATGAAACTGAATTCTTTATGTTGTAATCATACAAAATGAGATATATTATATAAGATAAACATGCATATTGTGTAATTATATATGTTGAATACTTAAATCGGTAGTTTTTGAATTATATTGAATTGTATTGGATGAAATTAAATTGTGTATGATTTAATCATAAAAAATGAGTTATATTATATAAGATGGAGAGGTGTATTGTGTAATGTGCATTTTAAAAACTTGAATTATTAATTTTTGACTTATTTATGAGTTATATTATATCAGATGGAGAGGTGTATTGTGTAATGTGCATTTTAAAAACTTGAATTATTTAGTATATCCAAAGATAGCTGGCATGTCTATTTGAAAATAGATGAGAACCAAACTATTAAAAAATAGCCAAGGGTATGCCTATGTGTGTGTGAGTGAAGGAGAGCCCTTCATGGTCTTAAAAGTCAACCATATTACTAGCAACAATGTTTTCCTTTACTCCTCATAAGGAAACGACATGCTACTAAAAGAAGAAAAAATCTCATGAATGATTTTTTATATTTTTGTGAAATGGACTCCAAAAATAAAACATATCTATGGTTAAAAGGTGGTTGTCTGGTTATCAGTAACAAGACAAGCATTGTGACTATACCCTAGTCCTTCATACAAAAGAAAGCATTTCAAACTTCAT
>JAOSBN010000001.1:20902975-20917474 GCA_027563595.1 Erythroxylum suave | reverse complement strand
CTGCTGTAGCTGTTGGGTTGGTCATCTATTCAGGGTATGCCTTGCAATATCATTTTTGTCATATTCCAACTTCAGCAATTCATTAACATAGCTGCATATCTCCGGCCTTTCCTAACTTTCTAAGCTTGTTGTATCATGATTATTAACTAGCAAGCCAAATTCAGGCTTGACTGAAAAATTTGCCCTTTATTACTCGAGTGAAAACCTGTCTTTATCTTTAAGTAATTATATAAGTGGATGAGGATCTTGATGAAGTTTTTTGTGCATGATACTACAAGTTCTTGGATGTACTGCAAAAAATCAATTGGGTTAAGCTTGGAATGTTCAAGGTTTCATGGTAGGAATGTACAATAGGGCTAGTTGATCCTTAGGCTGAGCATTTGTAAGGCATTTTTTTGTCACCGTACTTGGTCTTTCCTGTGTCAGTTTCACATTTATATCAGTTGATTATTTGATACTCCTACGGATCTAATAATTCCTCCAATTTTCCAAAAGTTGGCCTTGCTATCTATTTGTGTTCGCAGTTTGATGCTATTTCTTTTCATGGTTTTTGACTTCAACTGCTGAGTCAGCCAAAACCTATGCTGATGTTTGCTGAAACATTATGATCATTTTTTGCCAACTTGCTGGGAAGGAATCAGTCATCGATCATAACTGAAAATGTCGCTTGGAACATTATTTTCAGCTAATGCTTTTGACTTTCTGACGATGAAATCATTTCCTTTGCTTTCCTGCAATGTGATATTAACTATGTCAAATTTCTGTGATGCTTCCGTAGGGGTGACAAGCTAGATGATCAACGTCATGCCAATGTTGCCAATGAAGATATTGAGAGAAGCAAACATTTCGGTGAGGAGGCTGGATCTGGGAGCTGCAATCAAGGGGCTATTGCAGGGAGTTCAAAAACAGGGGATAGTAGCAAGCAAGACCTTTTTACTACTGGTATTAGTGCAAGGCAAGACAACGGAAACAAGAATGTTGGAAGAGATGCAACGGTGAAGAAATCATGATTTTTTAAAATCAATTTTCAGAAACTAAAAGCAATGGAGCTTTAAGAAATTGACCAGCGGCACTGAATTCTGAATGACGACAAAAGAAAAGGTTAAAAAGTTAATGATAGTTGCAGGGCATCAAGGGATTGGAAATTCCGCCACTCCTGCGGCCCTGTGGTTTAGTTAATAATGTTTCAGAAGATTAGCAGTTTTTGAGGACTATTGGTCATCAATTGAAGTGATAGAACTCTAGCCTTAGAATGCTAGAGATTTACTGTATTATTATAATATGATCGTAAAGTAAAGATCAGTACAGTATAGCAATATAGAGCATCTCTCCAACCAGAGCAGAATTGCTCCTCAGAAGGTATGAATATCCTTTTGTCACAAATTGTTCTCACTTTTCTACCAAACCTCCCCCTTCTCTCCCTCGCCTCCTTAAATTCCCTCCCTAGGTACATTCTGTTATTCTAACTAATTTGCCACCTCAGCTGATAACTAACTTCCCTCTGGCTCCTTGTTCTTTCTTCTGGAATACACCTTCCACACTAATGGTTTATTCCTTTTGCTAATGTCTCTCTCATATGCTACATCACTCTCTCCCCAGTAAGGTCAATCATTGCCCCCTCTTGAAAGAGCAGCCTTGTCCTCAAGGCTGAAGTGAGGGAATTGGCTTCGAATCACGTATTCATCCTCCCATGTTGTCTGTTCCATTGTCTGACCCTTCCACTTAACCAACCACTGCTGTGTTGAATCCCCAGATGCAACAACTGTTCTGTTGGCCAGCATACATTCAGGTTCCACCATATCCTCCAACTCTACTTCCATACCATCTGGTAAAGAGGCCTCTACCGAATAATTGCCCACTGTCTTCTTCAGTTGCAAAACATGGAATATTGGGTGAGCACGAGAGTTGGGAGGTAGTTTGAGTTTATAGGCCATTGCTCCCAATTTCTCTATAATTTGAAAGGGACCAAAGTACCTTGCTGCTAGTTTTTGGTTGATGCGTTTGGCCACTGTCAATTGTCTATGAGGGCACAGCTTTAAGAAAACCCACTCTCCTACTTGAAAAGATTGAGGAGTTCTCCTTTTGTCTACATACTTCTTCATTTGCTCCTAAGCCCTTTGCAGATTATACTTTAGCTGATTTAAGGCTTCATCCCTGTCCAGTAGGTCTCTAGCTACTGCCTTAACTCTTGTCTCCCCTTGTAAATACCGAACAAGTGTAGGTGGTTTCCTCCCATACACCACCTCAAATGATGTTGACCCCGTGGAGATATGAAAAGTTGTATTATACCACAATTTAGCCCATGAAATCCAATAGGATCAATGCTTAGGTTGTTCAGAAGCAAAACATCTCAAGTAGGTTTCTAAGCACCTATTGAGAACCTCAGTTTGTCCATCCGTTTTCGGATGATAAGACGAACTCATTTTCATCAGGGTTCCTTGTAAGCAAAATAATTCTTTCCAGAAATGACTTACAAACAAAGGGTTACGATCACTTACAATTGACAAGGGGACTTCATGTAGGCGCACTATTTCTTTAGCAAACACTTTAGCCACACTCTTGGCAGTATATGGATGCTTCAAGAGAATGAAATGGCCATATTTTTAGAGCCGATCCACCACAACCAGCACTGCCTCAAATCCCTTAGATCTTGGAAGTCCCGTGATGAAGTTCATCGAAATATCTTCCCAAATCTGCTTAGGAATTGGTAGGGGCTGTGGCAAACCTCTAGGAGATGTTGCAACATACTTTTGTCCCTGGCAAGTGTCACAAGACTTGACAAAGTCTTGGATAGTCTTCTTCATGCCAATCCAATAAAGATTACTAGCAATCCTTTTATAGGTGCGCAAAAATCCTAAATGGCCCCTAATCGGAGAAGAATGATATTCTTTGAGGAGGATTGGAACCAATGAAGAAGTAGCTGAAGTAACCAGCCTTCCTTTATGCAAAAGAACCCCCTGATGCCAAGAGAACCTAGATCTGGAGTTTGGTTTCTGCTGCACTTCTTGAGTAATTTCACACAGTACCGGATCATGTTGTACATCTTGCTGGATTTGTTTACCATCTGCCCACATTGGAAAAGACACCATGGTCTAAAATTCCCCTTTTTCATTAATCTGTGGCAAAGCATCAGCTGCCTTGTTTTCGGGACCCGATTTATACCTGATTTCGAAGTGGTAGCCCAGGAGTTTGGACATCCAGCATTGCTGATCTGTTGTGGTAATTCGTTACTACAACAAATGACGTAAACTTTTGTGATCGGAATAAACCACAAAGGGTCGCCCAAGTAAGTAATGACGCCAATAGTTCACTGCCAACATTAAAGCCATCAATTCCTTCTTATAGACTGACTTAGAAAGGTTCTCAGCTGAAAAAGCTTTGCTGAAATAAGCTATAGGTTTGTGGTTTTGCATCAAGACCGCACCTACTCCATTTCCGGAGGCATCGCATTCAATCTCAAAAGGCTGTGAAAAATTAGAAAGAGCAAGGACCGGGGTTGTTGTCAAACCTTTTTGAGAGCCTCAAAGGACTCTAAGGCGGCAGGACTCCAATGAAAACCTTCCTTCTTAGTCAGTTCGATAAGTGGTTTGGCAATTTTTCCATAGTTCATGATGAATTTGCGGTAATATCCAGTTAAGCCTAGGAATCCCTGTACTCCTTTAACATTCCTAGGAACAGGCCATGACAACAAACTACTGATCTTAGCCAAATCCACTGCTACTCCTTCCCCTGAAATGATATGCCCCAAATACTCTATCGTATGTCTCCCAAAACTGTACTTTTGTTGGTTAGCCAAAAATTTGTTATTTTGTAAAACCTCCAAGACTCGAGCTAAATGAGAAAGATGAGAACTCCAATCTGCACTATATACTAGAATATCATCGGAAAAAACCAATACAAACTTCCTAAGAAAAGATCTGAAAATATTATTCATTGTAGCTTGAAAAGTTGCCGACGCATTGGTTAAACCAAACGACATTACCAAGAATTCGTAATGGCCGTTATATGTTCGAATAGCTGTCTTATGTATGTCTTCCTCCACAACCCTAATTTGATGATATCCCGACTTGGGATTTATCTTAGAAAGCACATGAGCATTATGCAATTCATCTAAGAGTTCATCCACTATAGGAATAGGGTACTTATCTGGTATTGTAACCCTATTTAATGCTCTATAATCGACGCAGATTCTCCAAGATGCATCCTTCGTCTTCACTAAAATGATGGGGCTCGAGTAAGCACTTGAACTTTGCCGTATGATTCCCACTTGTAACATCTGTTGTACTTGTTTCTCAATCTCATCCTTGTGGTGATGAGGGTAACGGTATGGTCTTACACTGATGGGACTGTGCCCTTGTTGCAAGTTAATGGCATGAGAATGTCTCCTTATTGGAGGCAGTCCCCTCAACTCTTGGAATACTTCTGAAAACCTTTTTAGCACCCCTTTCAACTCCCCTCGCTTTATTGTGGTCATCCTAGGAGGTTGAATTTCTGCCGAGTCAACAACTCTTTAATAAGCTATGTAAGGACACTGGCCCCGCAAGATACTGCATTCTTCTCTGCTGAGCTGATCTGAAGTCAGTATTGCTGCATAATTCCACACATCTTCTGGCATATTGAAACTCCATAGTCATATCCTTCCAATCAACGATAACCTTCCCCAAGGTTTGCAACCAAGCAACCCATAGAATGACATCCATGCTCCCCAATTCCAACACATATGCATCAATCTTCAACTCTAAGCCTCCCATCCGAATAGGAATTGCTAGACACTTCTCATTTGTGGAAACCTTATGGCCGTCTCCTAAACGAATTCCCAACTTCCTTGTCAATTCTACCTTCAATCCCAAACCACCAACGAGTTCAGGAGAAATGAAGTTGTGGCTTGCCCCACTGTCTGTCAACACTACAATGGGAACCCCATTAATCTCTCCTTCAATCCGCATAGTTTTGTTCTCCGATGCCACTACCTTATGGATCCTAAACACCCCCATAGCTCGACATTCCAGAGTAGCATCCTTTTCATCCCCGACATCTTCCCCTGCAATGGTTACGATTTCCCCATCGTCATTTAGGATTTCATTTTAATCCAAAATTAACAACCGCAGCTGTCTTTCAGAGCACTGGTGTAGGGGGTGAAATTTTTCTCCACATTTGAAGCACAACCCTTTTGCCTTGCAATCCATCAATTCTTGATAGGAGATGTGTCTCAATCCTCTGTTTCTTTCCATGGGTATCCGTCGGTCCCCTTCTACTCGCCTGGTCGGCGCTAATGGGATGGATCTCGCCCTTGGATTCGGCGGTCTGGTGTGGAAACAGTGGCCCGTCGGATCTCGGGTTGGACCCGACCCGGCTTCTCCTCTACTCGCTCCATAGCCCACGGTATTTGCATGACCCGGCTCCGTGTGTGTTGCATTAACCCGATTATGGCTTCTAAAACCCACGTCGCTTCTGTGATTCTAGGCACGCTGTCTTGGAGTAAACGTTTCATAGCTTCTTTGGTCCCCATATATCTCCTCCTCCATCGCCCTCGCAATCTTTATCATCTGAAACCTGTTAGCTAGACTAAGGGCACACTCTTTATCGGATCTCATCACGCAACCCGCTCATGAAGTAACCCATGAATTGTGTTTCCGGTATTAATCCAACTTGAGAGGACACGAACTCAAAAGCTTTGATATATTCTTCTACCGAGCCCGTTTGATGCAAATCAGAGAGTTCTTCAAATGGGTTCTCAAATCTGCTTCCACCATACCTATCGATTAAAGCTCGCTTCAACTTCTCCCAAGTTAGCTCAACTTCAGTCTCTCGGAGAAGATTGAACCAGTGAATAGTTGACCCCTCCATACTCAATAGAGCCAGTTTAATCTTCACCTCATTGGAAGTCCCATGAACTTCGAAATAAATTTATGCTCTAGTAATCCATCCCACTGGATCAGACCCGTCGAACATGGGCAACTCAACTTTTCTTACCGACATTCTATACTCCTCCATATTACCCAAGGACTGTTTCGACTGAACATGTTGCTACGAAGGCTGAGTAATCTTTTCTCCAGCCACATTCGGCCTCCCCTCGTAGGTATCACTCCCTTGTCCCACCTCTGGATGCTTTTCCATCATTTTACTCATTTCCATCAGTAATGCCCGTTGCATCTCCCCTATGGCCAATCGCATGGATGATTGGATGTCTTCTACCCCAGCTTCTAGACTAGCCATACGAGATTCCAATAACTCTAGCCTGTCGGACATCTTAGGTGGCATCAAGGTTGTGTTTCTCAAACTTTCCCTCACGTAAGCTGATTCTCCCTCCATTATTGAGATCCGACAGCGGACCAATGATAGAACTCTAGCCTTAGAATGCTAGAGATTTATTGTATTATTATAATATGATCGTAAAGTAAAGATCAGTACAGTATAGCAATATAGAGTATCTCCCCAACCAAAGCAGAATTGCTCCTCAGAAGGTATGAATATCCTTTTGTCACAAATTGTTCTCACTTTTCTGCCTAACCTCTCCCTTCTCTCCCTCGCCTCCTTAAATTCCCTCCCTAGGTACATTTTGTTATTCTAACTAATTTGCCACCTCAGTCGATAACTAACTTCCCTCTAGCTCCCTGTCCTTTCTTCTGGAATACACCTTCCACACTAACAGTTTATTCGTTTTGCTAACGTCTCTCTCATATGCTACATCACTCTCTCCCCCGTAAGGTCCATCATGAAGCATGTTTTTCTTGATTTTTCTGAAACTCTAGATGAAGTGATGAACAGTCAAATAGAACTTACCAACAGAGAAGAAAAATTAGGTGAGAACCCACCAATGGGTGCAACACTTGATGTTAACTACTAATTTACATGATTACGATTGATTAAATTACCAAAATGGAATTTCAAAGAGTATATGCCTGAAAATGCTTTTACTGTGCTTTGAAACTAAAATAAGAGAGAACAAGCAGAAGCAATTAGTAGAATGGTTCGGTATGAAAACTGGTTCATGTTATGATAAGTGAACCTCCTGCTCCTTTACAAACGACAGAACCCATTGTTTAGTCCAAAGAACTCATGTGATAAGCCTACGGCAGCAAACTTCTGTCAAGTTGCAACCGAAAGAAAAACAGTAGAAACTAATTCTAGGATTTATTTATTCTCCTTCAATGCACATCCGAGAGCTTATGTTGGATCTCAACTCCCTTATTGGTTAATTGCCATAGTAGGAGGGTAATGAACTTATAATGACTTCATGCTCTTAAAACCATCGCCAAGATTTCTTGGCTTCTTCCGGTGAGAACGCGGGAACAATAGCTGTTGAATCTGCTTCTCGGCAGCTGTTTCACAAGTTGCCTGCACAGAACAAAGGGATAAATTCTCAAAAATTTTCTTTCAATGAATCGGATAGTAACATCAGCTAGAGAATTATCAATAAGTGTTGGAAGATGTAATTTAAACTAGAAAACCAAATCTGCTGGCATTATTTACAGAATGTAACCAAGTCTAAATCATCAGAACTTAAATTGCACAGGCATAGGTAAACGCTCAAATTTCAAAACTAACTGTTTTTGCAATCAATAACTGAATTTCCAAGTCTTTAAATTATGCTGAAAATGAAACCCTCTGCCTCATATACACTTGCGTTTGAAAATTTCAAGGATCTAGACAGTTTAACTATAATCAGACGACATCTGCAATAAAATGTTGAACATCTCACATGGACTGGATTAGAAGGGATGCTGCAGGTCATCTTAAACATACACAACTTACCCGAACTTTGAAGGGGAATCGATGAGTGCGTACTTCCACCCCAGAGAAAATTCTGACATCCATGCCAAGGCTATCAACCCCAATCAAGTTTGCCCCCTAGATAATTTTTGAAATGCCAATCATATACTTGAAGAAAATAATGTGGAGGAGAAAAGTGACCAGGGCTAGGCTTAGGCTTGATGCCTCTGGGCAGTGTTAGAACTTGGAACATATAATCTTATAAATAATTACATGAATGTTGGATTCATATAAGAAGGTAGAGAACAGCACATTAATACTAACCAACAATAACTCCAACAGAGACAAAACTAAGAACCTGCAAAAATGGGAAAATGGATAGCATTTGAAAGTGACTACCTCAACATGTAGGCCCTTCTTCTTACAAAGAGCTTTCAGAGCAACACTGAATCTAATTCCCTTTGCACTGAAGTGATCTAAAATAGCTGATGTTGAGTGTACAAGGACGTCAGGCTCAGCATCTTGAAAATCTTGTAGACTAATTACAGACTGCTATACCAAAGAGAAGCAGAATCAGGACTGGAGTTGGTCTTCAGTATAAACAATCCCATCAGAAAAAAGGCTTCATACGGCCATGTTAAGTAAAAGATAAATAACAGTTGCAAAAGTTTATCATTTGAAAACTGCTGCCATGCTCCAATAATGAGCTGCATCTTATTTTACATCTTCATCTTAATTAAAATCATGATTAATTACAGATTTAGTATCAATAATACATGTTGCTTCCCACCCCTATCCAGCCAAAACAAATTGAAAAAGAAATAGAAGGGCATAATTGTGCTAGAATACAAACTTATATAGTTGAAGCTGTACATGCCTGGTTGCCATACACAGAGAATAGCTCTATTCCCATGATCTCTAACCTGTAGAGAGTTGAACTAGGGTTGCTTCCATCATTTATGGGACCAAAACTCGAGATATCTTCACCTAAAGAATGGAAATGGAAATTTCATGGAACAATTCAACATGTCGATAACCCTATGAGAAGAACAAACTCTCATCTAGAGGCAATGGCTGCTGAAATTCATAGAGAATATGAAGGGCCACCTCCTGCCCCTAATAGAACAAATTTCAATATCGCACAAGATTCATCTAATCCAGGTTGTTTCTGAAAATCACAGTTTTGAAGAACCTAACAGAAATAAATTCACTTCATTCGTAAGAAATGGAATTACAAAGATGATTTTATCATCTCCTCAGTACACTAAAATGATTATCTGAAAGCTAGGTCCAGCATTAAGTTATTTTGGCATCAACAATGTATCCATAAGATACCTTTCCAATCTGAATTATACCCATTGCTATCCTCACCATGGAATAAGTTTCTCAAGTATGACTCTTCATCAGAAAAAGCAGGCCTAAGGTATCCCACAATAGAGACACCATTTGAGGGATGCTCCATCTTTCTATCATGCTCCATCCCAGTTGCCTATGATAGAGCAGAAAGCATGTTAAAAGGGAAAAGGAAGAAATAGCTGCCATCATATGCAAAGTCAAGAGGCGCACTTTGGAAAACTATCTACAATTGTTAACAAGTGCTCCTTAATGGCATTCCCAAAAAATATCTCACACAATGCAATGGGGAAAAACAAAACAATGAGAGACAGAAGATAGTCATTCATTGACAGCTATCTAACAACTGTCATCTGCATATGATTTGTTGGCTGATCAACAAATTTTTTAGCTGATTGACCAAAATCAGCTGTTTGACTTCATCAAAAAGCTATTCTAGTTGTTTGGTTGTTGGTTGGTTGGGTTGGCTGGTTCAACCCAATCAGCTAAAAATTAAAAACTCCTTGTGAGTAACTTTTTGGACAATCAGCTGATTATCCTTTCCTATAATGTTGATTTTACCCTTAAATTTTGCCTAACCTCTTTTGCTCTATTTGAATTGTTTTGTTAAACTTCATCTGGATTGTTATATTTTATGTTTGGATGTATTATTAACATCATCATCATAATTGACATCATCATCATCATCATTATTATTATTATTATCGCTGTTGTTGTTGTTGTTCTTATTATTATTACTATATGATCTATGTTTTTTATTAGAGTTATAAACTTAATTTTTGTAGAATTAAATATCTAAAATCTAAATTCTTATAAAAATATTCAACGAAATACTAAGATATATAATATTCATACCCTTATAATTTTTTTTAAAGTCATATCCTCATAAGTCATTTTACACACAAACAGCTAATACTAAACAACTAATTTTACCAAACATCAAATAACAAACAGTTAATGCAATCCGCTGTTCAAATCAGCTGATATAATTAACTATCAGCTAACAGCTAATGCAATCAACTCATTGCCAAATAGGGCCAAAGAGGTAAATAAAGATTCCCAATTAAGTGGATTCTCTGCCAAACATACAAGAAACTAAGTTTTGTAATCACCTTAGTCAAACACTTGGCAAAATAAAAAGGATGAATCCAGTTGCATGTGTCAGGCATCCCCCAATCAACTGGGACATCAGAGACTTCAGAAACCATTACCTATACAAAATTCATTCTAAGTACGCAAAGTAACCTTAGAAAACTAATAATTCACCTAGGGAAAATAAACATACGTGAATGCTTACCTCCAAATAGTCATCATCAAACAGAGTATCCTCATCATTACTAGTCTTGAAAATGTTGTACTCGCTTGCAATCCTTTTGTTCCCATACACTGGAATATCCATTCCTATCAACATATTCTAAACATAATGAAATGATATCAGAAAAGTGATTCAAGTTCAGGTAACAATAAGGTCTCACCGAGTCACATATTCATCACTTATTTGAAAACCACTACCTCTACGTAGCTTCTAGATAAAATCACATTTCATTATGAATCTTCAGTGATTGGTTATCAATAAGTTTCACTATATTTGCAAAACTGGTACGAAACCCTAAGGAGTCCAGGGGAAACTACAAATGTGTTTCACTGTCCTATTTGAAACAGATGATAGAGATAAAGTAATTATGTAAAGAAGCAATATGGCTAAACTAGAATATACTAATAAAATTTCATCTACTACATGTTTTTAAGGGTATTCAAGGAACTAGGTCGACTGGACACTTAATCGCTCCTTTTCTTTTGCAGATATGGGAAAATTGCACAGTAATATATCCATTCAGTTGTTGGTAAACATTTAGCCGGAAGTATGTTCTTACCACAGGGTTGCTGGCTTCACGATCATACAAGATGTTTTCATCATCAAATATTTCAAAACATATGTCTGGCAACAATATAAGATATGAAATAATGAGATTCAATGGAAAATGAAGCCAATGCTGTTATACATGTTTCCCACATAACATCAATGACGGACCTCCATAATCATCGATAACATACTGATATTCTGCCCATGAAATTTCTTCATGTGGTTCATGGTGGATACTTCCAGGAAAGACCAGCAAAGCACTGGCGTTGGCCTAAGAAACCAATACAAATTCTTCAGATAAGGTCTTGCTAAGGGAAAGCTTAACAAGAATATGATAACAGTGGCAGCTGATGAATCACACAAGTACAAACCTCAAGAGTTGTTCTTGCTATTTCAGCAGATGTAAGATGAGTTTCCCGGATTCTTTTGTTGATTTTCAGTTCTTCAAGAGGATGATAACCTTGGGGACTTATATAATTGGTTGAGTCAGGAACTGAGTCAGAGTAGTCTGCAGCAACTGACACTTTCAAATGGCAAAGATCACGTCCTACAGATGACCAATGGAATTGTGTTGATCCAAAAAGAAGATTTCGACATCTGAAATTTTAAAGAAGATAACAGCATTTTTCAATCAAAATTTCCCATGAACAGCTAACTCAATGTCAAAATTAGAAACGATTGAAAAATTTTCAGGTAACCAGGACTACTGAAAAGATCATTCTCCTAAAAGATGACAATGATTTTCCTTTTTTTTTCCTTTTCTACTTTGTCCTGGGGTTCAGGGACTGAGGGTCTATGTTAGCTGTATATAATTCAAATCCAAAACTTATAAACATAAATTTGGATAATTAAATAACACAGAGACAAGGAAAAAATATATCAGAAAAAACAGGAAGAATACCATGGAATTCAACATATTTCTAACTTTGAGTAGCAGCCAAATATTCAAATTGAGAATGTACCCTATGCTGGAGAAATCAGAATCTCTTCCATTATCAATAGAAGATTTGATCCAACTGTTGGTTATCCCATACGATGTTGAACAACAAACTCCATCTGAGTGGCATAGTTGACACTGCAAAGGACCTGAAAGCAAAATAAAAAGCAATGTTGTTGAAAATGGTACCATCAATAAGTTTCAAGCCTCCACAAGAGGGAGGCCCACAAGGAAGGGGATTGACAAGGAGTTGAAAGAGAATAAAAGTTTTTGAAATCTGTACCACTATCTCTGATGAAACAGAGGAAACAAATAACAGAAATTTCAATCAACTAATTCTTATGATATTGCCAAGTAAATGGCCCAGGCTGACGAAAAATAACTAAGGCCAACAATCATCCAAAGAAAGATGTTACTGCAAAGTTATCAAGATGACAGAGCAAAGTTCTACTAAAGATAAAAATCACGATGCTTGTCTCAAATAGAGAAATTCCACTGAAATATGTATTGCTTGATTTATCCATATTACATACCGTGCCATCTTCTGCTTCAGGCACCATCCTTTGTAGAAAAATGATATAAAGTAAGATGAAAATAGGGAATAAAAGGAAAGCCAGAGAAACAGAAATCCGCTTTTTCTTTCAGCATCTTAACTCAACGGGGTAAGTGGGTTGCTGACTCAACTATTTTACTCCCGGGTTTCTTGTCAAACATAATACAGCAAACTGAAATTTACAGCAAAACCTTCCCCAGTCAGCAATAACCCATCCAAACCATCCATAAGATGGAAATTACGGGGCATTTCCCAGAAGCACTTACAGAAGGATGTAGTGAAAAGAACAGGCCTAATTATTGCATCACTTCCATAGTTCAAACTAAAAGTTCTGTTCGCAAATTGGGTATTGGTAAAAATCCAATCAAAGCTTCAAATTTGAAAGCAAAGGGGAAAGCTTTACCAACAAATGGAAACTGAAATGAACCAAAATATCGAAATGGGTATCTGCCATGAAATTACTAGTACACATGGGTCTGCCTGAAACACTCAAACAATATTGTTTCTCCTATGATTAATTAACCAAGTAACAGAATGCATCAGAAAGAGGTACAACAGAGAAGAAGTGGAAAGCTAAAACAAGAAGGTAACACTGAGATTTGCAATGGAGATTACCAAGGAAGAGCGAAGAAGCAGCTGCGATCACCATGCGAGCGTTAAGAGAGAATAATATGAAGGGAATAAAAAGGTTGATGCTTGCTAGCTCCGTCGGAGGTACAAGGCGCGTATGCGCGGTCTCAGAGCAATTGGGCCATCAAAATCTGTGTCAGAAACTGGCTTTGTACGGGGAAAATGGCCATAACGCCCTTGAACCTGAAGGGACCCCCGCCGGTGCGACACAGATCTGGTCCAGCTCTCTGTAATTATTCTACGCTGTATAAAAAACGTCAACGTTTTAATTAAAAAGAACGCACTTTTAAAATTAAAATTTAATTATTACATTAATAAAAATATAATTAATTATTATAATGATTATTATTTTTTATTATTATAAAATTTTATATTATTATTAATTTTCTTTTTATTATTATTAAATTTATTATTATTATTATTATTATTATTATTATTTTTATTATTAATTTTCTACTTGAGTATATATACTTATTACTAATAATTTTATTATTTTTATTAATTATGTTTATTATTAATAATAAAATTATTAAATTTCTTATTATTATTAAATAAACTTATTATTATTATTATCATTATTATTGTTTATTAATTTTATTTCTATTATTATAATAAAATTCCTTATTATTATTAATTTTCTTCTTTTTATTATTAAATTTATTGTTCTTATTAATTTTTAATTTTATTTATTTATTTATTATTATTATTATTAAATTCCTTATTATTATTAAATGTATTATTATTATTATTATTATTAGTATTATTATTATTATTATATTCCTTATCATTATTAAATTTATTAATTAATTTTATTTATATTATTATTATAAAATTCTTTATTATTACTAATTTCTTCTTATTATTATTAAATTTAGTATTCTTATTAATTTAATTATTCTTATTATTAAATTTTCTACTTGAGAATATATACTTATTATCATTATTTTTATTATTTTGACTAATTTTATTTATTAATAATAATAATATTATTAAATTCCTTATTATTATTATTATTATTATTCTAGTTACTGTAACAAATCATTATTATTATTATTATTATTTAAAATAAAAAATGAAAATAATTCATGGTGGGACTATTTGAAATAAAGAAATAATAATAAAAATGAAATAATATTAGGAGAAGTCGAGAATGAGGAGTAAAACAAATAATATACTTATGAATTAACAAATTAAAAAAAAAGAAGAGGAAATGCAAAAGTCATAGGTGTGAGAGTAAGGAATAACGGGCGTGAGGAAAAAAGACAACGGAGAAAGTCGCGATCGTACTTCGTCGCAATTGTGCTTCGTTTAGTGAATGGTGACAAAAGCACGATCGCGACTTTTCAAACGCACACGCTCACTTCAAAGGTACAAGGGTATTTTGATCAAAAAAATTTAGGTTACCTATAATATAGTAAGTGGCTCTTGAATCTATACCGAAGGTTTAAT
>JAOSBN010000001.1:20880592-20892785 GCA_027563595.1 Erythroxylum suave | reverse complement strand
TTTATGTTCCAAATTTCTCTAGAAATTTGATTTCTGTATCAAGACTTGTACCTTTTGGTTTTTCCTTTAACTTTTCATGGTTTCAATTTATGTAATGGATCTAAAGTTATTGGTTATGGTACATTACGTGATGGTTTTTATTCCATTCAATTGCAAAATGAGGATGCCTATAGTTCAATGCATGTCACTGTTAGATTAAAACAATGTGTTGTGAATGAAGAATCCTCTATATTGTGGCACCGTAGATTAAGACACATCTCTATTGAGAAAATTAAGAGATTAGTAAATGGAGTACTTGGTACTTTGGATTTTGCTGACTTTGAGACTTGCGTGAATTGAATTAAGGGTAAGCAAGCTAACAAGTCTAAAAAGGGTTCTGAGAGGAGTACAAACCTGTTAGAAATCATACATACAGATATTTGTTGTCTAGATATGGATACAAATAGTCCGAAATACTTCATAACTTTCATAGACCATTTTTCGCGATATATGTATCTCTACTTACTTCATTCTAAAGACGAAGTTTTGGACACCTTTAAAATGTTTAAGGCTGAAGTAGAAAATCAATGTGGAAAACTGATTAAGATCGTGAGGTTAGATAGAGGTGGGAAGTACTATGGTAGATACACTGAAAGTGGATAAGCACCTGGTCCTTTTGCGAAATTTCTTCAGGAACATGGGATTGTTGCCCAATACACCATGCCTAGTTCTTTGGATTAGAATGGTGTGGAAGAAAGAAGAAATTGAACATTAATAGACGTGGCATGAAGTATGAGGAGTAACACAAAACTTCCTCAATTCCTGTGGACTGAAGCTCTTAAGACGGCAGTGTATATAGTAAACCAAGTTCCAACCAAGGCTATCTCAAAAACACCTTTTGAGTTATTTAAGGGTTGGAAACCGAGTTTGAGACATACACGTGTTTGGGGATGCCCGTCTGAAGTGAGAATTTACAACCTGCAGGAAAAGAAGCCAGAACCAAGGACCATTAGTGGGTATTTTATTGGATATGCTGAAAGGTCTAAGGGATATAGATTCTATTGTCTAACTCACAACATTAGAATTGTGGAATCAAGAAGTGCAAAATTTCTTGAGAATGACTTGATCAGTGAGAGTGGTCATTTTCCAGACATAGTTTCTGAAAAGGACCATTATGAAGCTCAACCCTTTGGTTCAAGTGATAGATTAATTGTCATCCACACTCCTCAATGTGAAACGGGTGTTGGACAACCAGTTACTGAAGTTACACAAGCTATTAATGCCGATCCAATAGATCAAGTTGTAAATGAAGAACAACTAGAAATAGTTGAGCAACAAGTTCTTTATGAGGATGATGATACAACATTGAGGGGATCTACTAGGGTTAGAAGGCCGACAATACCTAGTGATTATATAGTGTATCTACAAGAGTCAGATTACAATATTGGAGCCGAGAATGATTTTGAAACATTTTCATAGGCCATGAGTTCTAAGGAATCGGACTTGTGGTATAATGCTATGAAGGATGAGATGGATTCTATGGAATCTAATCAAGTCTGGAATCTCGTTGACTTGCCAAATGATGTCAAGGCCATTGGATGTAGATGGATTTTTAAGACGAAGAAAGACTCACGAGGCAACATTGAGAGACATAAAGCAAGACTTGTTGCCAAAGGGTTCACTCAAAAGGAAGGAATCGACTACACGGAGACATTTTCTCCTGTATCTAAGAAAGATTCTCTTTGTGTGATCATGGAATTAGTAGCTCATTTTAATCTTGAGTTACATCAAATGGATGTTAAAACGGCGTTCATGAATGGTGAACTAGAGGAAGAGGTTTACATGAAACAACCTGAAGGATTCTCCTCTAGTGATAGTAAGCATTTAGTTTGCAAGCTTAATAAATCCATATATGGATTAAAACAAGCCTCCCGACAGTGGTATTTAGAATTCCATAAGGTTATCTCTTCATTCGGATTTGAAGAGAATATAATGGATCAGTGTTTATACCAAAAGGTCAGTGGGAGTAAGACTTGTTTTCTTGTGTTATATGTGGATGATATCCTACTTGCGACTAATGATAAGGATTTGCTATATGAGGTAAAACAGTTTCTCTTGAAGAATTTTGATATGAAAGATATGGGTGAGGCATCTTATGTCATTGGCATTAAGATCTATAGAGAAAGATCTCGAGGCATTTTGGGTTTGTCTCAAGAGACCTATATCAACAAAGTTTTAGAGAGATTTCAGATGAAAGATTGTGCACCAAGTGTAGCACCTATAGTGAAGGATGACAGATTCAGTTTGAATCAATGCCCGAAGAATGATTTTGAACGGGAACACATGAAGAACATTCCATATGCTTCAGCTGTTGGAAGCCTTATGTATGCTCAGGTCTGTACCAGACCTGACATTGCATATGCTGTCGGAATATTAGGAAGATATTAGAGTAATCCAGGTATTGACCACTGGAAAGCTGCAAAGAAGGTTATGAGATATCTTCAGGGCACAAAGGATTATATGTTTATGTACAGGCGAATTGAGAACTTGGAAGTAGCTGGGTACTCTGATTTAGATTTTGCTGGCTGCTTTGATTTAAGGAAATCAACATCTGGTTATATTTTTATGCTTGCTGGTGGAGCTGTATCTTGGAGAAGTGCCAAATAGACCCCGATTGCTACTTCTACTATGGAGGTTGAGTTCATGTCATGTTTTGAAGCCACCTCACATGATGTATGGTTGAAGAGTTTCATATCTGGGCTTCGAGTTGTTGATTCAATTTCTAAGCCATTAAGGTTATATTGCGACAACTCCGATGTGGTCTTTATGGCTAAAAATAATAAGAGTGGAAGTCGAAGTAAACATATCGACATTAATTATTTAGCCATAAGAGAAAGTGTTAAGGAACAGAAAGTTGTCATAGTGCACATTAGCCCTGATTTGATGATTGCGGATCCTTTAACTAAAGGCATGCCGCCTAAGTAGTTTAAGGATCACATAGTACAAATGGGACTTGGTTCCATAATGTGATTTTGTTGTACATTTGTTACATTAATGGAACTCTTATTTAATTTTGATATTTTCTCATATATTTTGTGCACACATATTTTGATTTATTTTTGAGAAATGTCATTTAGTTTAGACCTAGAATAAATATATGGTTTGTTCATTAAGTTGAAGGGCTAGTAATGAGAAAATACATGGAAGATAATACTCACTATAAGAGGACCTATCGCCATGATTCATATATTTGATTTCTTGTTATGTTTGCGTTGGGTTAAATGGACCAAGTGGGAGAATGTAAGTTTTTGTTTAAATCTTACCTAACCTTACTATTCATGAGTGTGGTCCATTTAATGCATAACCCATATCTTCATGCAAACGGCATTGTCCATGCTTTCCATGCTTCTTCCTCTGTGATGGGCAGATGAAGTCAAGCGTGTTATAAGCGTTGGTTTGGGTCCCTGTTCTCTCCACGCATTGTTGACACCATCGGTTGTGCTAAAGAAGAGGATAGAAGCTCCAAACTTCTCAGATATTTGCAGGTCTACTGGTGATAAGGCAATGACTGGAGGTATATGTTTATCGTGTTTTCATTATGCTTTTGCTGATATACGTTGATATATATATGCATGTGTTTTACGTGAATTTATCATGTATGAAATGCATGCTTGAGTTGCTAGTTATTATGGCTCGGTTTATCATTCATTAACAGAACATAAAACCCAGAAGCAAAAAAGGCACACTAGTAGAGAACAAACAAAAATATATTAAAACCTTAATTATTATCAAAATCAATAACAATCAAGCCTCTAATTTAAGTTAAACAATTAAAGGAGACTCTGATACCACTGTTGGAATCCAACTATGATCAAATCAATAGCGTAACGGAAAATAAAACTTTTACGGATTCTAAGCAGACCTTGATAATTAATTAACTTTCATAAAACATGAATACAAGTCGTAAGAAATCGTACCTTATTCACGTTCCTGTTGAAATCCTTTGAAAACTTTTTCTAAATTGTCAACCACAAGTTGTTGACAACTTCTCAACACTTTGATGAGAAGAATGTAAGAGTACTAGCTCATTTTTATTTTCTTCCTATTAATAGAAAAATCATTAGGGGGGTTTTGTAATTTTATTAAAATTATATTCCTTAATTATAATTGAATTCATACTCTAGTTATAATTAACTTTATTTTAATAAAATCAAATATCTTATATTTAATCCCTAAAGTTTCTCAAACTTTATAATTAAGTCCAAATTAATTAAATTGATTTTTGTTTCACAAATTGCTTTTTGGTGTGTGATCATTAGGTTCTTAATATATTGGCAATGATTACAAATTCTAATTCTAATTCATAATTAGAATTAGATAAATTAAAACTCCTTATAATGTATCTTTAATTCTCCAATTAACAATTTATAATTATTGATCAAAATTGATGTCTAGTAACATGTCACAACCAACCAAATATTAGGAATGCCAAAGTGGTTTGATTTAACTTTTTCATGCGTGATTGTGATGTATAATTTAATCTTTTCATCATTCAATAATCCAATTAGACAAAGTATGGATATAGTGTCTACTTTTTTGGTTCAATCATGTTCATTCTTGTTAATTAATAATTAATTTATAATTGATATTTGAAAATGCATTTCCAAATGTCAATTCATTTTAGTCAGAGAATTCCATAAATCACTACTAATTAAGAACAGTGGAACATTCTCTCTAATTACTTTAGAGTGACAAATCCTTTTATTAACTTACTCAACTATCTTTATATGGTTTATATTGCATTCAAGTACTACCGACTGAATTATCTTAGGACAATTCATAAGCAGTATCAAAATACAGTAACTCCCACATGAGATACCATGGTAATCTCAAGTCTGAAGATCAATTATACAACCATCGTTATGAGAAAATCAAAAGATACATAAATAATATTCCATTTGAGAATTCTCATAATTAGGTCAGTTCAGTGGCTTATTTTTTAATAATCACCCATATATTAGTTTAAGCATCTCCATACTTTAATTTATGAGATCAATTACTTTCTTCATTAAAAAGAAACATAATGTGTGCTAGTTTAACCTTTTTAACAATATCTCATCTTGATGAAGCTACAAATAAGAACATTTAGGAATAATTTGTAAATGTAAATTGAATCTCACAATTATGATCTCATCATAATTTCAAATACACATTAATTATTCGAAGGATTTTTTCTTTAGTATTAAAGCATCAAATGTAATTAATACATACAGATAAAGAATGCCTTTATTAATAATTTTGTCACTAAACTACAACCAACATAAACCAACAAGTATGACTCTGGTAACAACTTGTTAAACTAAACCAAATCATAGATCATGGGGTAGGATTGTTAATAAAATTTTGTTGGTTCTGAAAACAAGTCAGGATTCTCTTGATGAAAAAATTAATAAACCAATAAATTTGAACAATAATAAAGGGTATGTTTCATAGACTTACTAGAAGAATTCATGTATACCACTTATTGAAGAGATCTTTGGAATGAATTATCCAATAGATTTGAGAAAGTAACAGTCTGATCACACAAGAAAATGCATCTGAAACATAATATTATACCAAATAAGGGATTATTCATTATAAGACATATGTTTATACACTGTAACAATACGGAAGAGTGGAGAGGAAAATACAAACCTGATGAACATTACCATATTATACCAATTTTTTGGTAAAACACCTTATGAGTTGCACACTGATTTTATTCTCACTTATAAGCACATGAAGATTTTGGATTTCTTTATGCTACTACAACTATTGATCCTTCTAAACATAAGTTTGGTAATAGATGCTTGAAATATAATTTTATGGATTAAGTACGAGGGCAAAAGTGTTATAAGGTGTTGACTTGGAAGCAAAGAAGTTTTTGTTTAGTAAAAATATCAATTTTAAGAAAATTTTCTAATTTCTTTTATTTGAAAAGGAGAAGTATTTTATATATAAAGAGACTAATAACATAACACAATTTTAAGATAATAAATTAATAATAATTTTTTGTATATATATTGTTAAGATACGTGTTATGATATTTTGGGCATTATTTGTAATTGTACAACTTTGATTATATGAGGACTATTGTTATGCTGAATATTCTACTTTATGTGGGCTTTTTGCTATTGTGCGTAGGATGTTCCAGTGATGATATTGAAGCTTCACAGTAGATTTCTTGATGAACAACCTCTTATTCTTTTATTGACAAAGCTAAATTGTTAAAGAAGATGTTTTCTTTCTTAAGTATATTTATTTATGTTCTTTATTATTTCAACCACTTGAGTTGTTTCATTATCGTCTTTATTATTGAACATTGTTGAAAAAAATCCTCTATTGAGGTTACGAGTAGTGAGGATGAGGGATAATGTCAAGGGTTGAGTGAGTCAGTTTAGTGAAGCTTTGTATAGAAACTATTTCTGTTATTGAAAGTGATTAAGTTAGGTGACGATGTAACACCCACATACCCCCTGGAAGAATATATGGATGCCACACAAAATAGTACAAACAAACCAAAGCATCTAAAATCTTCCCTAAAAACCAATTCGGGCAGACATACATTGTATTGCATTACAAGATGGATTACAAACAAAATACATTTTACACATTGAACTTATCACAAGCATGTCTTAGAACAGAATCCATCCTGTATTATATCTATTTCAAACCTTTCAACACTTTCAAACTATGACAATTATCAGAAACAACTCAAAAATAAACTTAAATATACATTTTTGTCAAAACAAAACTCAATCTTCTTTGGCCACTATGGTTGTCGTTGTCCCAGTATTTGTACCCTTCTATTTGAACCTACACGGGATAAATCCACCATGCTAAGTGTCACAAAGGTCTACTTTAGACTCCAACTTTCGCCCCAAGTCGCGCCCACCTTTGTGCGGCAATCCCACTTCAATCCACTAAAGCAAGATTCAGCCTTCTCACGTGAATGTCGTTGATCAATTCCGTTAGCCCTCGAACACCTCACGTGCACACAAGTGTTTAAAGTATTTCTCTCACACATAAAAGAACACCAGTGAAAAATAGAGAAAAAAAAACAACAAGAGATTTATATGACCGAAGCCAATCTTTTATTAACTCAATGTTAACAAAAGACACAAGTACCTCCTCCCTAAAGCACTCCCAAGGAACTCCTTACTTGAAGCCTTTACAATGAGAACGCCCCAAAAACTCTCAACTCTCTCAGAGCTCTCTCCTCTAAGTGATTTCTCTCACTGAACTCTCTCAATGATCGAATGTCTAACTCTCACCTCTACTGAGCTATTTATAGGCTCCTCCAGATGACTAATCCTAGTAGAACTCTACTAGCTAAGATCACAATCTCATCCTAATAAGATTACATCAATATAACTAATAGATGACATCCTCATCTAATTAGGATTAAGCTAAATCACATTAACAAGATAAACCCTATCTTGGAATGATTGTCCCTATCTGCAAAGATCTCCTCTATATTTAGATGATCCTTCCAGATAATCTTTATCTCTTAAGGCTGATGCTCATCCACTGTGATCTTATCTGCCACGTCATCATATGCCATATCATCCACAGTTGCCACGTCACTACTGATGTGTTCACTAAGGCCTATCCGCACATAGGTCCGTCAATGCACGTCCATGGACAAGTCCATCTTCCAAGATCCAGCTCTCTCATGGTGCAGTTTCTTCGCTCCATGACTAAGTATAAGTCATAAACCAAGTTAGTATAAAACCTCGCGTATTATACATACCTCTGACCTGTCTCGGGTCTCGCATGACTTCACCTTGTTTCCTCGTCAACACACCTTCCTCGTGCCGACCCGCATGCCAAGCATTGGCCAGGGCTCATCAACACTCGCAAGAACCCGCAATTTGGATTTAGGGGTCTAACAAACCACCCCCACTAGAAGAATTCGACGCCCTCGTCGAAATAATCTGTGGGCACTTCTCCACGAGCAGTTCCCTCGAAGACTCCTTCGCCAACTTTTGAAGACTAGAGCAAGCCTTCTCCTCCATTGGTACGTCTCCCACGTACCAACTCCTCTTTCCGTCGAGTTTCCTTTTGTATGGTTCCTCCTTCATAAGTCCCATAACATTTAAGAATGCGATGTTGTTGATGACTCCTTCACCCGAGTCATCTTCATCGCTCCCTCCTTTGTCCTTCGCGACTATGGAGTTCATCTGCTCTTCACCCTTCTTCTTCTTCTTCAAGCATTCTCGAGCATAATGCAGCCCCTTATAGATGAAGCATGCAACCTTCCCCTTCGATTGCTTCTTCTTTTTTTGAGAAGATTCGCCCACCTTCTCTTTGCCTTTCTCCTTGTCGTCCTCCACTAGTTAGAATTGGTAGTGGCACTTGGAGATCCACCAAGGCATCTGCAGTCGCTATTGGGCTAGGGAGGTCCTTCACGTTTTGCCTCCGAAGTTCCACTTGTGCCCAACCTTGCAAGCCGCTAATGAAGTTGAACAACTTGTCCTCCTCTGACATGTTCCACACGTCCAACATCACCGATGTGAACTCCCTTACATACTCCCTCACCGAGCCGTCTTGCTTCAACCCCTTCAAAGCTTCTCTCGCAAGCCAAGAAGTGTTGTTGGGTAGGAACTGGTCCGTTAGCTCCTTCTTCAGCTTGTCCCATGTATCAATGGGAGGTCTGCCTGCACTGATGTCATTAGAGAGTCTCGTCCTTCACTACAGCTTTGCATCACCCACCATGTACGTTGCTGTGATCGACTCCTTCTTCAATTCTGCCACCTTTGCCACTGCAAAGTATTGCTCCATGTCCCACAAAAAATTTTCGAGCTCTTTGGCATTGCATTTGCCATCGAAAACTTATGGCTCTCGCACCTTCACCATAGTGCTTTCCACTCGGACACCCATCTCGTGCTTTGCCATCGCATGCTTAAGCACCAACAGATAATAGCCCATCTCCTCACGAGCCTTTGTCTGTTCCTCGAGCGCTCTCATAGTTGCTTGAAGCTCCCTCTCCAAGGCTGCAATACATTCCAACAAAGGAACTACTCCCTTGTTCGTTGGGGCTAGAGACTCAAGAATTGCCTCTATTCTAGTAACCCTTTCCGTCAAATTACTTCCACCAACCATTGCTCTAGATTAGCTCTGATACCAACTATCACAAAGGTCTACTTCGGACTCCAACTTTCGCCCCAAGTCGCGCCCACCTTTGTGTGGCAATCCCACTTCAATCCGCTAAAGCAAGATTCAGCCTTCTCACGTGAATGTCATTGATCAATTCCGTTAGCCCTCGAACACCTCATGCGCATACAAGTGTTTAAAGTGTTTCTCTCACATACAAAAGAACACTAGTGTAAAATAGAGAAAAGAAAACAATAAGAGATTTATATGACCGAAGCCAATCTTTTATTAACTCTCCACAAACTGTTAACAAAAGACACAAGTACCTCCTCCCTAAAGCACTCCCAAGGAACTCCCTACTCGAAGCCCTTACAATGAGAACTCCCCAAAAGCTCTCAACTCTCTCAAAGCTCTCTCCTCTTAGTGATTTCTCTCATTGAACTCTCTCAATGATCAAATGTCTAACTCTCACCTCTACTGAGCTATTTATAGGGTCCTCCAGATGACTAATCCTAGTAGAACTTTACTAGCTAAGATCACAATCTTATCCTAATAAGATTACATTAATATAACTAATAGATGACATCCTCATCTAATTAGGATTAAGCTACATCACATTAACAAGATAAACCCTATCTTGGAATGATTGTCCCTATCCGCGAAGATCTCCTCTATATTCAGATGATCCTTCCAGATAATCTTTATCTCTTAAGGCTGATGCTCATCTACTGTGATCTTATCTGCCACGTCATTATGTGCCACATCATCCATAGTTTCCACATCACTGCTGATGTGTTCACCAAGGCCTATCCGCACATAGGTCCGTCCATAGACAAGTCCATCTTCCATGATCCAGCTCTCTCATGGTGCAGTTTCATTTCTCCATGACTAAGTATAAGTCATAAACCGAGTTAGTATAAAACCTCACATATTATACATACCTCCGACCTGTCTCGCCGAAGTTAAGTGCCTTCGCGCACCCTCGGGTCTCGCATGACTTTGACTTGTTTCCTCGTCAACACACCTTCCTCGTGCCAGCCCACGTGCCAAGCATTGGCCAAGGCTCACCAACCTCGCACGAACCCTCAATCTAGACTTGGGGGTTTAACACTAAGCATATAGCTTAGTGATGGTAATTGACCCTAACAGCCATATGATAATGACATATTCAAATTAGATCACATATAAAAGTGCATTCCAAACAATAAGTATCTCATAATAGAATATGCCAAAACAGGATATATTGGCTTCAAGCAAATGTTACAATTATCAGAACATGATATCATGGTATTAGAACAAAACTTGTCTATGTCAAGATCGTATTTGAATAAGTTAGAAAAATACTTAATTATTTCAAAACATTGCTTAATTAAAATCGAATTGTACATGTAACAGAGTACAAAAAAAAATTAACTTGCTAAATCCTTTTTAAAGAAGTGGGTATGGGACCAAAATAGGAGATACCTACCGGTATCACAAAACAGGAGAGACTTATGTCTAGAAACCAAAGTGTCCTTATCATGAGACACTGAAGTGTTGACACCTTAAATGTGTCCAGGAGCAACTGTAGACCCTTCTAGGCATGCCTATTTACCCATGACTAGGACTTAACAATTTTTAAAGAAATCCATTTCAGATTTTAGAATTTTTATGCAAACCTTACAAATACAAACATGTGCAATTTTGCATCAATAGAAATGTTGAGTTATTAAACATTATGAATATGCACCCACTTAGCAAGCACTTCCAATGCAATCCTAACTATAAAACTCCTCGGACAACTGATGGTCTGGTATTGTCACAATATTATAGCAGAAATTCCCAATTGACAATAATTCATAACTAATTCATAACATATAAGCTTTAACAGCTCATTCATTCATGATTACACCAAGCAATTCAACATTATGCTCATTATTAATAAACCCTATATCTTTTATATTATCAACTCCATTGATAAACCATAACTTGAACACCTTTTTCTCCATTAATCTAACATCACCTAGGTTCATGATTAATCTCACTTAAGTCTAATAAAACCATTGTTAAAGTTCTAACCATGTGTATGTCAACAATTACACAACCAAGATTAGTTCGAATTTCTTAGGACAGGTTTCGGGAAAATTTTTTATGGCTATTTTGACATATAAAAAAGAGGTTTCTGGGCAATATGTTCTTCTAACCAAAAGTTTCTCTATGTATTAAGTTTCTAATGACGTCAAAATCATGCATTTTGGTTCAGTATGCTGCAAGTTATACCCAAAATACTGCAGACTATTCTCAATCAATGACAGAATCCTAAATTCAACTTTAGGCCAAATTTCATTATCCTTTGGGATAGAATCAAAATTCCATTCCCCATGAAAGTTGTAGGCATATGTGAGACGTTTGATCCAAAATGAAAATCACTCCATTTGGATAGCTACAGGTCAAGTTATAGCCTAAATACCGATGACTGTTCAGTGAAACGAGTACAATTTATTCACATCTTACATCTTCAACCACCTTACTCGAACACTCTTTTCACCACAATTCCACCTTATTTATGCCTCAACTACACATCAATTTCATGTCCAGACCTCAACTCATCAAAAAATCCATACATATTCTATCCAATCAAGCATCAAAATAATTCATATGATAACATGCAATCAAGATTAGTATTCCCATACCTTCTTTAACATAATTTCCTACTTCAATCAGCAAATCACTCTAGCCTTTCAAGCAAATATTGAAGTAAATCACACGTTAGTATAGAATTTACATGCAAGAAACTCGATATATAGAAGGGGGGTTGAATGGTGTATCCCTTTTATTTTGTGAATACGAAAACTTGCTAAGAACTTCTCTTTTTTGTTAAGAAGATATCACAAAGATTATACGAAAGTTATTACATAGTTAAATCGCAAAATAACTTCTATCTAATTGTTTAACAACAAAATAAACTGAAGTAAAGGATAGAAAGTAAACACTAAGATTTTTATATTGGTTCACCCCAAACCGTGGGCTACGTCCAGTCCTCAGAGTTCATCTGAGTGTTTCACTATACTCTAAACAATTACAAGTATTCTTTCTTCCC
>JAOSBN010000001.1:20829780-20858207 GCA_027563595.1 Erythroxylum suave | reverse complement strand
AATAATTCTTTAATTATTTGTATATATTTCTATATAAATAAAAATATAAATAAATTATTTTTAAATATAAATCACATGGAATAAAATAAAATAAATTTTATTATAATATAAAATAATATATTAAATAATTAATAATAATATTTTTATATAATGAATAATAAATTATATATAATTAATAATAAAATAATAAACCTTCTACAATAATCATTTTAATATAAAGGGTATAATAGTTATTTATTATACATTACATTCTTTTCCATCCATCTTCCAAACAATATTTCACTACATTACATTATGAATCATTCCATTCTTCCTAAACAATGTTTCATCGTATTACGTCTCATTCTATTATAAACTATTTCATTTTATTTCGTTATTTATGCAACTTTAACTTTAACTTGAAATAAAAATCGACTCCGTAACTCTATTGCCGTCGACGGTGGCTCAGGTGTCATCACCAAAACGTGGCTCATAGCAACGTTTGTTTGTCGGAGGTTGGGGGAAGCTGAGTTTGGCCTTCTCATTTCGGATGCGCTTGGCGGCTTCATCATAGCTGCTTGTAGCTTCCTTCACCACCCATTTGCCCCACAGCCTTTGCCTTATTCCTCTGTACATGTTCTTTCAGTTTCATCTCTTGTTCACTTCCTCGTCACCAACTACTCCATGAACAGAACAAGAATCAGCTCAAAAAAAAAAGAAACTAATTAGTTAAAAGATACATACTTTATCACTATTTAAAATTTTAAACCCACAAATTACAACCCAAATGCACATACTTAGATCTCCAAGTACCCAGATCTTTGTGTTTGTTGTCTTTGTGTGGTTATTGATTTGGGCATAGTCTTTGTGTGTTACTGCTTTGGGCATCGTCCTTGTGCAATACTGCTTTGGGCGACGAATACTCTTCTGGTTCTTCATGGTTCAAAGAAAACTGATGGTTTATTATTTAATTGGCTAGTTTTTATAAACGACAGTCGAAAGTAAAATTTGAATAGAAAACCTTTTAAAAAAAATCGAACAGAAAACTAGTCCGGTTCGTTTGTAACTAGGTCGAACTGACCGGTGCAGTGCGCTTTTTACATAAATTGGGTTTAACTGTAACATTATCGTGGAGATTGACTTTATCATTAATGTCAAATTAGGGATAATACTTTGATCTTATTTGGTGTCTAATAATAAAGAAGTGACCGATACTAATATTAGGTATGAGTACGGATTAATATCATATTGATGATTTTTTAAATTTATAAAATAGTCTTTAAAATTTTAAACCTATAAAATAATCAATTAATATAATTTATAAATTTATATTAACTTTATTTTCAAAAAATTTATTTAATCATTATATAAATATAAAACTAAGAATAATTTGATTAAGAGTTTCGTAAAAAATAAAATAAAATAATTAATTCTTATTAATCGAAATTTTATTCATATTATATGACCATTAATTTTTTAAATGTACGAGGATCTTTCGAATATTTACCTACTGTTATTTTGTTTAAATCTTTAGAAATTGGCACTGGGACCACTTTTGATATTAAAGCTTAATCCTATTATGATTGATATTTGTCATAAACTAATTAAGTTGAAATTTATCAATCTAACCTTAATAGCAGGTCTGCTGCATTAGATGTGCAGAGACAAAGTTAATTATCAAAAAGAATTTAGAGATAAATTATTAATTAGTGGTTGACGTGGATTTATATTGTCCAAGATTCTATCTTTTCTCTTCCATCCTCCTCATCTGTCTAGTTTTATTTTTCTTGATATCTTGGTCGTCGTCATCAAATGGTTTACAAACTTTCGTAATGCATGTATCTATATCACGCAAGTCGTCGTCGTCAAATGGTTTACAAACTTTTTTTTTTAATACAAAGAAATGGAAAACAAAACTACAGATAATTCAAGTTTTTGCGGTATAATGGGCCCAGTCGATTCAGTTGAATAAATATCCTCGTTTCAGTAGAAGGTTCTAGAAGAATATATTCTCCTGGCTGTGCATTCCTGGCGAAGCGAGCTAAGCTATCAACATTCTGATTTCCCTTCCAATATGCATGTTGGATTCGCGTTTCTCAATCACGTCCCAAAATCGCTTTAATTTCTTGCACCAAAAGATAATCATCAATTTGTAATTGATCGGAAGATGATAGAATATCAATAACCTCTAACAAATCCACTTCTAGAATAATTTGCCGATAGCCCCGGTCCCAAGCCAAGTTAAGCCCCACATGAACTCCCTACAATTCGGTCGTAAAAGGCGAGCATTCCCAAATTTAGCGATAAAATCACTACACCATTGTCCATTGCAATCCCGAAGTAGCTCCCTAGCCGTGGCTCCTAACAAGCCGTGATGAACCACACCATTGATATTCACTTTTATCCAACCCTTTGACGGTGTGTACCAACCGAAATGATGCCCTACAGCCACTATGCATGTTTCTATATTTCGCAAGCCCTCTGTTTTCGCCACACACAATGACTTGGTACGCCTCTATCATCCAGTCCCTCCCTCCCTCTACTCACCCCGCCAAGCTCCTCTACACCTACCAACGTTCCACCGCTAGCTTCTCCACTTGCCTCACCGGAGCTCAGGCTACCAAGCTCATAGAACTTTCTGATATTCTCTTCGTTGTTCACGCTTCGACCATTTTATGCCTCTCTGATAATCTTGGGTTGTGGCAGAAATTTTTGTTCAACCTTATCCTTAAATTTTTTGAAATTTATATCATCAGTCAGTATTTGGTCTATATTTTAAATAATCGTCGGCCGGTACTTTACAAAATTACCAATACCAATCGGTAGTATCCAAAAACTAAGTTTCGTATTATTTTTTGATCGATACGATATAAATTGGAATCAAAGCTCATATGTGGTTGTTGAGATACTTTTAAAATATTATCAAAATATTGTGAGGATAGTAATTCTTACCAAAATTTTATCTTCAACATCACTTGTTATAGGCTTTTATTTTTAATTTCTTTAATAATTATCTTATTTTATCTCATTGATTCTATATTAAGTAAAAACAAGTATTTTTAGTTCTTTTATTTTACTTATCATAAAAATAATTCATAATTATTAAAATTTTATAAATTATTGAAAAATAAATTTGATTAATTACTTTAAAATAAAAATGTTTTGATTAATATTTTTTACAAAACAATTCATATAAAAATTAAATGTAAATAAAAATTTTCATTATCATTTCTAGTATTTGATATCAAAGTCAACCATAATTATTAACTTGATTAATCTCATTATTAATGAACACGTATTAAATACACAAAATTAATGAATTTATTTTTATTTTTATTATTGTTTTTTATTTCTATTCTTATTCTTTTATTCCGATTCTTTTATTACTGGATACGGAACGAATCCTTTTCAAAGAAAAAAAATCACTTATTTATATTATTTTGTGCCTATCATATGTTATAAGCATTCATATATCAAATAAATGGAACCGCAGAAATTGATGGACAAAAGTAAGATAACAAGTGATCTGTGTTGCTTTCTAAAGGCTCCTTGTAGCTTGATTTTCAATGAGAGAGTTCCAACATATCAATAATTGTCATTGGCATTCTCCCTTAACTGTCACTATGGGAGTACCAAAAATCTTAAAGAGGCATGAGCAAAGGTTTACCAAGTGCATTCACAGCAATAGAGATGTTCGAAACTCTAAAGTTGGATTTGATTAGAGATTGATAATAAAATAAAAAATTTTTTGTACTTAGTAGCATTTTGTTACTAACATTGCCTATTTTTGTTATGTCTTTAATTCACAAAAATACAAATGTTTTATTCCTTCTAAAACTGTGACACAATTTTCTTGTATTTGCCATAGAAATAAATCACGCAGACTATTGAATAAAAATACCTTCATATTATTACTAATATTTCACACACGTCCAAATATATAAATAGCAAAAAAAGACATTCTTAATAAAATATAAAGCTTGAATGTATTTTTATCCTGTTATGTAATTAATTCTATGAATATTTAGATGTTTTATTAAATTATTATGTACTAAAATTTTTAATTTATAGGATTTTTTATTCAATAATTCATTTCATTAAATTTTTAGGTTTCTCATTTCATTAAATATTTAGGTTCTTCATTTTATTTCATCGTAATTAAAAACATATAAATACAATTATAAAAATATTTACGTAATTTATTTTATTGTTAACTTGTGCGAATTTTTTGTTATTCAATAGCTCATTTCACTAAATTTTTAAGTTCTTCATTTTTTAATTCCTTATTTATAGATACAATTAAAAAAATACTAATACAAATCATTAGTTTTAAAATAATTAATGAATTACATATTTCCAATCATATTATATGTAGGGGTACTTTGGTCATTGATACTATTTTTTATGTTCTATCAACTGCAACCAAACACATTTTTATTCTTAAGATACAGTTTTATCTGTTTTATCCATTATAACTAAACACCTCGTTATCTCTAATATTTATTCTTTTTTATCTCCAAATTTTTGTTTCGATCTGGTTTAGTATATGAATTACAATAACCATGCGTAACGTAACCACCATGATAACATTTCAAAATAAAAATGTCGCATAAGGAGGGAATTGAAGTTCATACGCCACTGGGCCTACGTGCCTCAAGATTTGAAAGGGACTAAATAATCGTTTTGCGAGCTTTTAAGAGGGTTGTTAGTTCACTGAGATCTAGTGATAAGGAGCAAGTTTTAGGTAAACCCACTCACCTTTGATAAAGGTCAAGTCTTTGCAGTGCAAATCACTTCATTGGATGTCATATATGAGCCAGGATAGTCTTTAATTATACTAATAATTTTTTCCTTTATGTTAAGGTTTCATCCCAATCTTCTATAGAAGTGCCGTCAGACTGAAAAGTTGGAACGGAAAGAGTTAACAGGCTATATAAAACATGAAAAGGTGACGTCTTGATGTAAGAGTGGTACAAGTTCTTTTACCAAAACTAACGGATAAACTTCGAACAGATCATCTGTTCTCGTTCATCTGTGTCTACTTAGTTTATGAGCATCTGTCTATTTAGTAATAAAATTCTTAAAAATTGGATAAATGAATACTTATGGAATAAGATCGGCTCGAAAAAATGGATCAAACCCAAGAAATAACACCATCAATGAAGTTTGTCAGAAACGAAAAAAATGGATCAAACCCAAGAAATAACACCATCAATGAAGTTTGTCAGAAACGAAACAGGAACTGATCCTCTGACCTAAATATCCTGTATCAACCCTGTCTTTAATTATTTTAGCCATTTATTTATATGATGTAACACATAAATAGATAGCTAAACATCACATAGATAACTAAGATGATTAGAGACAAGGTTAGTACAAGGCAATTGGGCAAAAGGATTTGAGGGGAAACGAAACAGCGCAGGCAGGTCTGTAGGCGTTGATTCAAAACGTCTGATTGCCTAATTTATTCAGCACGTCTGACTGTCAGAAAGGGTTGTAACTGTCTCGCAGTTTTCTGAGTTGAATATTTGGATAGCTGACAAGTTTGGCGTTCACTGATGTACTTCTTCACATCTTGATATTGTCCCGACCTGCGAAGCGGGCCACCATGTCTTTGAAACCCGAGTGGCCAGCAGAAGGTTTATCATGGAACTCAGAAATAAGCAACTGTTGTTATTTTGAAGCTTTTAAAATATGTATACGAGATTGAAAGTATAATAAGCGCCATTACGGTAAAAGAAAGCTTCTAAAAATTTAGGATCAATATGGAACTTATTATTTAACAAATGGCTCTCTAAATTGTAGATATTGAGTTGGTTAAAAATGGTTGGGGTAGGAGAAGAAACTACAGAAAAGAGGAGAAAATCATTATAGTACCATCTAGAAAATGTATCCACGTCTCTATTACATTTCTAGGTTTGTATGCAATGTCACAATCAAATCTATCTAACTTAGTCAACCATTTATATTGGTCTAGGGTTTGAATAGTTTAATGAGGAGACGTTTTAGGCTTTTTTGGTCATGAAAGTTCTGAATTTCAGACAAGCAAGTAGTGTCGCCATTTCTTGACGACTTCAGTCATAGTGAAAATTTCCCCGAGTATAAGTTGAAGCGACAATACAGCACCAATAGCTTGAGATGAAGCTTCACATTTAATATCAAATGGTTGGTTGAAATCTGGTACTTGTACAATTAGGGTAGAGGTGAGGGTATGTTTCAGTGTATGAAAAGCTTCAGAAGCCTCAATTGTCCTTGAAAAAGTTCCATTCTTAAGCAAATTAGTAAGTGGGCTGGCCAAAGAGGCTTATTGCCATCACGTATCTAGTCCAATCCAAAAAGCGATGTAGATTAGTAAATGCTTAAGGTCAGTCAACAATAGCCAGAATCTTAGGTAGATCAACTTGAACAACATTTTCCTGTATAATATGTGTCCAAGATAAGCAACAAAAGACACTTCAAAGGCACACTTGTGGAAAATTTGGCATAAAAATTGTTAGTAACTCCAGAACCTGCTGGCTGTTGCAGATGCAAAAGATGTGTGGACCAATTTGGACTATAAACTAATTTATCACCAAAACACCAAAATGAGCCTCTTAAGATATTTCCTTGACTGGTCATTGATAACATATTGCATAACTAGAAGTTTGAAATGCCCATTTACCATGCAAAAAGTTATTTTTGTGTATATCCTAATTGGCTAGTCTAATTTGATCACGCCAAGATCAGAAATTGATGTGAGAAAACATAGTAGCATTGTGCAATTCATCCAACAAGTCATCAACTATCGAAATAGGGCAGTGATCTAGTATATTAACAGAATTCAGGTCTTAGTAATCTATACAAAAGCGCCACGAATCATCTCTTTTTTTTCTACCAATAGAACGTGAGATCAATAAGAACTAGTGCTTGGTTTAATTAAACCTTCAAGGAGCATCTCAGAAATTGGATTTGTCATTGCTTCATTTCAGCATTAAGGAAATCAATATAATTTCGCATTAATGGGGGTAGAATTATGTAATTGGTGGACATGATGATGATGGAGTTGTTGGGGAAGAAGAGTTTGAGGTAAGGCAAAAACTTACTTCAATTGGTGAAGGACCACATACAAATCAACAGCTAAAAGTAGAACTAAAATTAGGAAGGGCCTCAATTGAGGAAAATATAAGTTTAGTACGGTAAAAATCTCAAGAAAAAATCAAAATAGAATATGTCTCAACAACTTCATTAGTGTCAATGATTTGGCATAAATGATTAAACCTAACCAGATAAGAAGAAAGAGTTGAATCACCACCAAAGGAAATAAGAGAACAATTGTGATAAAAGGACGTCATAGGCACATAATAGCTAAAGGACTAGCTCAAGGTGTACTCAGCCATTGGATACTCAAAACAATGTCAACCCCTCAAATAGGTAAAAACGTAGAAGGGAGTAGAAAACTTATCGTCTTGGAAAGGAACGGGAATATCTAGACAGACCCAGAATAATGAATGTGTAGGTCATTGTCAGCCTGAGGTTGGAGAATATGGTAAGAGCTACCAGAATCAATCAAGACAGAGACAAAATGGCCATGGATTGTTCTGCGTAATCATATTGTTTTAGGTGTTGGTTCACCAAAATTGCACCAGGAAATAACTGAAAATGCTTAACGGTAGAATGAGAGTTAGGAAGAGTAAGAGGAAGAATAGGCATAGATGAACAATGAACTGGAGGTTTTGGTGTATTTGTTTTAGGATTAGAAAGTGGAACTTTGAATTGATTGTCGGGCATAAGGAGTAGGAGTTGAGGACTTTTGCACTTGTGACCAATATCAAACTTTTCTTCGCAATTAAAACAAGGTCGCTAAGCCCTTTTATCTTGCATTTCAGAAGTTGATAGTTTGCAATAAGGAAAAAGGAGGGTCGAAAGAGGTGTAGGTAAAAGAGGTGTTGTGGGAATAGAGGAAGGTTTAGGTGGTGCTAAAAGAGGGAGACGAGCATCCTTAAACTTACCTTCAATAACAGAGTGTGTGGCTCGTGAAATAGAATAGGGCTGCAAAAGTGCCATCTCTTGTTGAATATCATGTATTAGACCAAAAACAGAATAATTCAAAATGGCCTCAACCGAGTGAAAAACAGAACAATTCAAAATTTCCAGAATGTTTAGCTTGAAAATCACTAAACCGAGTGGAAAGCAAGTCATCGACCTTTTTATCAATGAACAACTACTGCATCTTCAAGACTCTAGTTAGGCTTACCAGCATGAGTTGTAAGATGAAAATACTAATGTTAAAATTGAGAGGAAATAACATAACTTTCTAAAAGATTAACCAACAAAAATACCCTTCAACTTGCACCAACAAATCAGTATGAGAATAAGAAGCTTAACAATGAAACAAACACCAAGATTTATGTGAAAAACCCTCTAGTGTCAAGGAAAAAACCACTGGCCAAACTGACAAATAAATCCACTAAAATCAAGTAAGGATTTACAAAGATTGATATCTTGTCTCACAACAACAAATTGTCTTATAAAACTTCAAGAGTAAAACCAAAGTTGATGTAATAATCAACAAACACTCTAACAAACCCCAAAAACAATAAAAAAGGATCATAATACAATACTACTTGCTAATTTTCCTCACTTTTAGATGTTATGATTGCATTCACATACAGAACCTACGTATTTTTCTTTTTTATATCACGAATAGTTTTTTTTCTTCTTTATACACAATCACATATACATGATTGTGTAAGTGAATGTGTGTCTTCGGCACCACCTCACTTGCAAATGTATACAATCATAGAGAGATACAAGATCATCACACATGGTCATGTATTTTATAAACACGAGCGTGTTCACAATCTTATATTTTTACACTCTTCAAGTCCTTCTTCACATGGTTCTAGAGACTTACACAGTTGATTCATATGCCCGTGTAAGTGAAGAAATGAGCACATGTCACTCTATACAGGTGTGTGTGCTTACATGATTAATATGCACTGTCGTGCAAGTTAAGGATATGGGTATGTAGCTTCTATAAGACTGTGTCTCCTACCAAAAGAACTTTATCCATCTTTTGGGTATGTAGCTTCTACACGAACCATAAAGGTGTCGACAATCACCCAAAGTCTTAAAATAGTGTTGGACACTTAACAATATCCCCCTTTAGTCCAATTATGGGGAAGACACGCTATTCTCTAATATCTACTTGAGAGACGTCCTAACAAGTGATAAATGATTATTTGACTATATTTGTACACCTATATTTAATGTGTTTCACATGTTATTTAATATTTTTATAGTATTTTTGGTACTTAATTTTCTTTAAGTGTGTTTGTAGGTGATAATTGCCTTCTTGGACTAAAAGGAGACGAATTAAGATGAAATCATGAAATAAAATGAAGATTTGAAGCAACTTGGAGATGAACGGCCATGTACAATAACCATGTAAGTCACTGTAAACATGTAGAAATTAAAAATATTGTTTATGGTCTTATGAAGATACACAACCACGTATGTTGACATACACGGCCATGTATGTTGCCTGTGTAAGTCACTGTGCCTATGTAAAATCAGGAATTTGCGTGTTTTGGGAAATACACGATCACCTACATGACCATGTAAATGACCGTATATATCCTAGAAACCCTAGTTTTTACTATAAAAGGACATTATTAGAGGTAAATTAGGAAGAGGCAAGTTTAAAAGCATTTTTTAGTAGTAAAAAGCACAAAGAAGAGACAATTTTGAATAGAGGACGAGGAAGACACGAAGATTACGTCACAAGATTCGATAGAGAGCATCATTTAATCCAAATCGTAAGAAGATTCATTAGAGACAAAAGAAAGATTTAGAATATGAATTCTTTTATTTCTATATATTTTTCTGAATATTTTTCATTAGTTTAGTTTTCTATATGTAGGAACTAAATTGTTTAGTTCCTAGGTGTGATAAACCCTAAGTTATGATGACAATATAATTTAATAATTTAATCTTTTATTTTATGCAATTTTATTGATTGATTTAATTATATGTTACAATCTTGAATTTATATATCCATATTTGATTTCATATGACTAAGATTGAGAAATCCTTTTGTGTGAATAGATCTACCATAATTGGAAAGAGTTACATGCAAGCTTAGAGATAAATCAATATAAATTCTCTAAATTAGGTTCAAATCTTGAGTATTCAGCATACAAGACACCAACTTCGCACCTGAACCAGTAGAAAACAGCTCAGCTGAAGAAATATATGGGGCAGATGCTTAGTATTCAACATACTATTCGCTTACAGTGGGAGGAGATTATGGAGTGGATAGAGCAACTCAAAGCTTAAGGTAAATGTAGATCAACCTATGATAGGTGATGGTGGACTTATCGATGCGAATGGCAAGCCATCTTGGAATGACTTTTCCACCTCCACTATTTGGAGTGATTGCATTGTTTTTAACTGCACACCAATTTAAGGTTTCACGACCCAAAGACCCTCCATTGATAGATATGTCAGCATCACAATGACATCACAATAGGATCGAGGGATGCTAATTTTGGTTTTCTCTTTTCTTTTTCTTATTATTTGTGTATTTTTCTTATTTTCTTTGTTATGTTATTTTATTTTGTCTAAAAATCAGTGGAATTTTATTTTCACTTATATTATTTTTCTTTCCATGTTTCTTATTTATTTTCTTTATTTTTATTTTCTTTTATCTTTTATCACTTTTTTTTATTTTTTGCAAGAATGATTGTATCTAATATCAGACAAATCCTTCATCAAATTCAATTCTTATTATTCAGGAAAGTACTAAGTCATACGTTTTCCACTTGTGTTTTATTGATATTTTATTTATTTATGTTTTTTTTGTGTACATTGGAAACAATGTATAATTTTAAGTGTGGGGAAGGGATTTCTTAAGTTTATTATAATCTTTTTAATTACATTTTATTAAATAACAACTTGAATTAGTTAAAATATGTCCAAAATACTTTAAATTTTTTTTGAATATTGAATTGAATTCGTATGTAAAGGATGAAAGTTAGAATAGACCTACTTTTATAAGTCATATTTTTAGTAATCATTGAGATAATTAATTTGGATGAAAATTGCATATTATTTATACACCTAAGAATGTTTTATGAGCTTTTGTGCCTAAGAGCAAATAAATCATTTTTTTAGCCTCTTTTGTTCTTTCATATGTATTATCATGCATAGTTGGATAATTCTAGATCTTGCTTTTATATTCATATGAGACCATATTTATTAAATTAGAAACGTTGAAACGATAAAGGCATTTAGATTGAATCTTTTTTAACCTATTTTCTTGATAATTATCCCACCATATGTTATCCTTTAGGAGTAACCAATTTTGAGACCCAACCTTTTCATTGATTATAACCATAATATTAGCCTTTACCTTATCTTTCTTAAAGCCTTTTTATTGTTTTGAACCCTGAAGGTTATTTATATTTATTTGATTGCTTGAAACTTGAAACTTGAAATTTGCAAATTGAAAAGGTCTAATATTTCTTTAATTATTGGTACAAGTTGAATGCTAAAAAAAACCATTAATTTATATTGGGAGCATAATAAGTGAAAAAAGTGTTAAAATGATGGTATCAATGGACTTATGGTGTGAAGGAGTTATATAGAAGGAAACAAGTTTCTTGTAGTTTTGATTTTGTAAATTTCCTTAAAAATTATCTCCCTTTTTATTATTCATATTATACCCTAACTTAGGCTTCATTAAAATCTTATAATAGGACCTTTTGATTTTTGCTTCTGGTTTACTTATGAGTGGTGGGGATACGATTTTATTGCAAGCTTATAGTTAAGAATCTTTCTATACATTGATTTGAGAGTTCTTACACTTTTCACCCTAAACACTTTGAGCACAGAGAATCCTTGGTGAGAGTGTAAAAATTTGTATTTGTGATTTCAAAAAGATTATCTATGCAATTACTTTTGATATTGACTTGTGAAGGTATTTTCTATAATGTCTCGAATATAATTTTATGCTATTTGATTAATATGATATGATGATTTAGAGTGTGGATAAGCATATTGAGCTTAATAAGGGATGAATGTTTGTAAGATTGATGATTTAGTTATGATTTGCTTGAGGATAAGCAAAAGCTTAAGTGTAGGGATATTTGATAAATGATTATTTAACTATATTTATATGCTCATATTTAGTGAGTTTTGCTTGCTATTTAATAGTTTTATAGTATTTTTAGTACATAATTTGCTTCTAAGTATGTTTATAAGTGATAATTGCCTTCTTGGACCAATTGGAGGAGAATTCAGATGAAATCGTAGCATAAAACAAAGATTTGAAACAACTTGGAGATACAAGGTCGTGTACAGTGATTGTATACATCTGGAAATTCTAAAATATTGTTTCTAGCCATGTGAAGATACATGGCCTTATATTTTGACATACATGGCCATGCATGATGCCTATGTAAGTCATTGTGTCCATGTAAATTGCAAATTTAGGTGTTTTTGGCGATACATATAACTTACACGACCGAGTAAGTGATTATATATATCTTAACAACCCTAGTTTTTACTATAAAAGGATATAATTGGAGGTAGATTAGGAAGAGGTGAGTTTTGAAGTATTTTTGAGTCGCAAGAAGCACAAAGAAGAGGCAATTCTGAACAGAGGACAAGGAAAACGTCAAAAAATACGTCATAAGATTCAATAGAGGGCATCATTCAATCTAAATTACAAGAAGATTCATTATAGATAAAAAGGGGATTTATAATATGAATTCTTTTATTTCTATTTGTTCTTCTAAATATTTGTTAATGGTTTTGTTTTCTATATTTAGCAACTAAATTATTTAGTGCCTAAGTGTGATGAACTCTTAGTTATGATAACAATATGATTTAATCTTTTATTTAATGCAATTTTATTGATTGATTTATTGTGATTTAATCATGCGTTACAATCTTGAGCTAATTTATCTATAGTATTAGTCCATTATTTGATTTCATATGAATGAGATTGAGAACTTATTTTGTATGAATAGATCTAAAATAATTGGAAGGAGTTGCATGAAAACTTAGAGATAGGTAGACATAAATCTTCTAGATTAGGGTCAAACCTAATAGTGAAATTTATGAATTAATAATAAAATCTTAGAGATTTTAACTAGAAAGAGATTTTGGTTAATCAACTGAGGGTTAGTTATTAATAGTATTGAGAAAGATGTTAACATAATATAGAAATTTTCACTGTCTAATAATTAATAGTTTAATTGCATGATAAAGGGTTTGTATTTAAGAATTCTTATGAGATTCATATTGATGCATAACTGTATAACACAATTTATTCGTATTTTGCTTAAAAATTGCAAGTGTATGGGTCATAATTTGTAGTTAAAAAGAGTGGAATTCGATCTCACATGGATTGACATCCAGACACCACTTTATTTAGACACAACTTTATTTAAGAACCGAAATTGTTTAATGCAAATAATCTAGAAAATTAAATTAAAATTAAAAGACTAAAATAAAGTAATAGACAATACCGAAATTGCAGAAAATTGGAATTCAAGAATCTAAAGACTAGAGATTAATTTTTTTCCTTATTTGGTCTCCCTCTTATTTTATTAATTGAATTGTGTCTTGATATTTATGTTTTGCATGATGTTTTAGGGTGTGATTTGTTATGTAATTAGTGTGAATTTGAGTGTTGAGTGTATATTTAGGGTGTAATTATGTTAGTTTGTGTGTTTAAGTGTTTTTATGGGATAGTTTGAATCTTTGAGCATAATTGTTATATTTTTGAGGTACCTTGATGTGTGTGCTAGTGTTGCAGGGCAAACAGGGAAGAACGGTGAAAACTTGAAGAGTTTCGGGCCAAAAGACATCGACCATGATGGTCTACATTGGCCATGATCGTGACAGAAAAGGAAGAGCCAATAGCAGCCAGGCCACGATCGTGCACATCAGGCCATGACCATGAAAGAAAGTGTCAAGTCAGGCCACAATCGTGAAAAAAGGTTAAATCATCGGCCACGATCATGCCCTGTGTCGGACTGACATGAAAACTCAAATTTTGAGGTTTTTTCAGACCGTTTCGACCCCAAGTTTGACTTAGGGCTCCAACAGAATAAATAAAACATTATATAGCAGCCACCAGTAGTCTTCGAAGAGCCTACAGAGTTGTGAAAAAAGTGAGATTCCGTCAATTCCAAGATAAAACCCAGAGAGACATCAAGCAATTAAGGAAGAAGATGAAGGAAGAGAGGCACGGAGACAAGTTTGACGCAAAGTACTTCCCAAAATAGGCAGTTTCCCACAGTCGCTACCTTCGAGATCCATTTCGACAGCTTTTCCTGTTTGTATTTTGATTTCATTGATGTATGAAGTTTGGATATTGATTGGGATTACTATTGTTAAGTGTTGATTTACTGTTTGTACTCACCTTTAGGTTTTTATTTCTTGAGATTATAAAGTTTATTTGATTGTGTTTTCTTTTGATTTAATTATGATTCAATTATGATTCTTTATAACTTAGCAATAAACTAAAAGGGTGAGTTAGGTAAAAATCATCGATTTGGGCTAACGAGAGTTAGGTGACTCAATAGGTAGAGAGTTAAATCAAACCAGTAGAGTTGTGTAACGAGAGATCGAATATAGATTCCCGGTAGGTTAATAGATAAGTTTAGAACTAATTTAGGTTTTAGTTCAATTGCGGATCGAGAGATTGCAATTCTCATAATTTGAATTATGGATTATCAATTAGGATTACGAATTATAACTCGGGAGAGAGTACTTCACCTCAGGATTGTTTAGACCTGTTAAGTCATTGTTTGCATAATTGGTTAGGTTTCCATTAATTTTAAATTAAAATCCCCTTTCTCTCCCTTGTAATTTCTAGGTTAATTTTGAGTTAGATGTGAGTTTGTTATTTTGTTTGCTCTTTTAGCACTTTAAATTCTCATATTTGATTATTGATTGTTTAATTTCAACATTAGTATTTATTTAGAATTATTGTAATTAGGACGACCTTAGATTTTAGGACTATTTCCTTTTCTCGTTAGATCGACACCTTAGATACTACTCGAACGACCCGTGCACTTGTGGTAATTACTAATGTTATAAATAATAAAATTTAGCGTGTGTAACCTTGAGCGAACAAGTTTTTGGCATTGTTGTTGGGGAAGGCAACTTAGTTCTATAGTTTAAGGCGTCAAAATAGTTTTAAATTTTTGTTTTCTTTTTTCGTTCATTTATTTTAGTAATTGTGCTCTTGCATGACCATAAGAGTCACGAGGGGTTCAAGTCATGCAGCAGAGGCGATAGACTTAGATATAACGTGTTTAGAACTAACCCTTAGAAAAGCTTGGCTAGAAGAAGAAGAGATCAAGAAATTTAATGACCGAGCAATTTCAGAGAAATGTGGATTAAGAAGTTAACCTTAGGAAGCAACAACAGAGGACCCTCATGGACTTTATGAGGCCAGGGTTTAATCCAACAACCTAAGGAATGGCTAGACTGCCTGTTCAAGCGGTCTCATTTGAAATCAAGCCAGCCCTCTTGAACATGCTTCAGCAAAACGTCTAATTTTATGGACTAGCGAATGAAGACTCGAACGCTCACATCATGAGTTTTCTTGAGATTTTTGATACCTTCCAATATCACCAGATATTGAAAGAGCACTGAGAGTTAGGTTGTTTCCCTTCACGCTTAGAGATAGAGCGAAGGCTTGGTATCATTCACTAAGCCCTGCTAACATTACGATGTAGGAACAGTTGGTGCGTACTTTCTTAGATAAATGCTTCCCATTGACGAAGACCATAAAGATAATTAAGGAAATTACCAATTTCTAGTAAGGAGATGGGAAGTCGATTTATGAAGTGTGGGAGCATTATAAGGACTTGTAGAGGAGATGCCCACACCACAACCTACCCAAAAAGTTCTTGCTGCAGACATTTTACAATGAAATGAACCCCTATACTAGAGGCATCATCGATGCAGCGTCGAGAGGATCTTTAATGAGAAAGATTGTCGATGATGCAGAGGAACTGATAGAGGAGTTGGCCAGTAAAAACTGCTTATGGGCGAATGAGAGAAGTAGGCAACCTACTACCTTTGGGAAGCAGAAGGGAGTTGTCGTATTCGATCAAATGACAGAGATGTAAGCTAAGATCGATAACTTGATGAGACAACTTAGCAATATAAAGGCATCATCTTCAACTTAAGTAAAGGCCGCTTAATTGAAGTGTAAACTATGTGACTAAGTGGATCATGATATAGTGGACTGCTACTTAATGAGAGAAGAGAATTTGGAGCAAGTTAACTATATAAGTGTACAATTTGGATGAGGAGGGGGTAATAATCCCTACTTCAACACATACAACTCTAGGTAGAAGAATGACCCTAACTTCGCCTAGTTGAACAACAACAATGGAGGGCAGTTTCGGCCTCAAGGGCAATCGAGCTTCCAATAGGATAAAGCAAGCTCGATGGATTCAAAGTTGGACAGGATTCTAGACAAGATAGGAGGCATGGAGGAAGTGCATAGGAGGCTCGAGAGTAAATTCGAGCAAGTTACGAAGAATCATGCCTCTTCCATCCACAACTTAAAAGTTCAAGTAGGGCAGCTCGTGGAGGCAATGTCGACTTGGAATGCTGGAACTCTTCCAAGCAACATTGAGTCCAACCCGAAGAAGCATATCATAGTTATAAGCCAGACTCAGGACGAGGAGCTAGAAAAAGAGGACGAAGGAGAAGGTCAATTAGTTAAAGAACACCTTCTAAGTGAGACTGTGAGCAAATTGGTGTAAGTAACCCGACGAATATTCCCGCATCAATTTTTTTCTTAGAAGGAATTATATGCCAGGAGGGAAGCGGAGAAGTTACAAGAGATTAAGCAAAATAAGATCGAGGACGTGACGGAATTAGTGCATTCAAAGCTTAATTTACAAGAGCCCTTCACAGAGAAGGGGAAGGAGCGATCACTAGAAGACACCCCCAACATAGTTAAGAAGGATGATCTAGGGGACTTTTTCATCCCCTGTAGTATCAACATGATCATCATAGATAGGACATTCGCGGACTTAGGCACGAGTGTAAATATGATGTCCTACACTCTCAGTCTTAAATTAGGGTTACGAGGGTTAGTTCCTACTAAGTTTATGCTTAAGACAGTCGATAGGACTTCACATAGACCGATAGGAATCATACTAGATGTGTCGGTAAAGGTCGGTAAATTCATCTTTCCCACAGACTTCTATATTATGGATATCAGTGAAGATGAGGACACTCCGATGATTCTTGGATGGTCATTCTTAGCCATTGAGCGTTTAATTATTGATGTAGAAGGGGGCGATCTAACTCTACGAGTAAGGAAGGAGAAATTAACCTTCAAAGTGACTGTGAGAGAATATGGAACTCTTAAACTCCAGCAGATCGCAACAAACCCAAACCTTGAGGAGAATGGGAAGACATCGAGGATCTTGTAAATGTTTTCTAAAAGAAGTGCTTACGAAGGAGAAGGTGAGGCAAAGAAAATTGCGAGGACGGTGGAAATTGCAATGTGGTAGTTAAGGTATAGACTTTGAGACTAATGGTGACATTACCATCAAGCCAATCATTTCAACAACCATGAGTTTAAAAGAGCGTCAAGCTACTTACGTTAAAAGAAGTGTTGTATGGGAGGCAATCGATGGAAAAAAATTAAAAAAATTAATTTCATGTTGAATTTTGCTAGATTAGTTGAATTCTGTAGTTAGGTTTATTTTTGGTGTTGTTGAATAAAAGCGAAAAGAGGAATAGGATTTCAGAATCATGGGGAAGATTACGCGAGCATATAAAGAGAAGTGAAAAAGAATTTCAAAGTGAAAGAGAAAAGAATTGGAAAAAAGAGCAAAAGAAGGATTTTAGCGTTAGGGTACAGGTACTGGCCACAACCGTGACCTGCTACTGAGAATCCTCTTGGTGGTACGCCACATGCCACGATATCCATGATTGTGGCCTATGATTATGCACAAAAAAAGGAAGATGCAAAATTTAAAAGACATTTTTACCTTTTCACCCTTTTTACTACCTATATATTCAATTCTTACTTAACTTTCATTTTCACCTTCATTATCATTATCATTTTATCTCTCTAAAACTCTAGCCTTCAAACGCTCTTACATCTCTCTAGAATTTTTCATCCTCAAACTTTTCCAATCTGCTACCGAGATCATGCCACCCTTTAAGCAGACTGCCCGACGAGAGCCATATGGACGTCAACAAGTCGCGAGATGGGGGAGAAGGAACCGAGCAGCGGACTTTAAAGTACCATTTCCTATTTACACCGAGGAGGCAGATACTCATTTTCGATCCTTTCGTTCTAGATAAATTGTAGCCCCTAGGTATTTTGACTTCGATACATTGGATATGAAAGAAGTGCTTGAGCAGGTAGAGAACCTAGCCGAGCGAATTCAGTGGGGCTAGTTCATTCAGTTCCAAGTCTCGATTTATAAAGAGCTTACCTTAGAATTCTTCACAACTTTGATCTCTGACCCTAAGAACACGAGATAATTATGGTTTAGATTGGGGGGGGGGGGGGTGAGCATAAAGATCATGTGCGAGATGTGCGGATTCCCCGAATCCTCCATCGTCGACGAACATGATGATTTCCGTGCCACCCAATACTGGCATGAGCTTACTTGGATTGAGCGGTTTTATGCAAAAAATGCCCACAACTACATTATCCGATCCCATGAACACTTGTTGCTGCACAAATTTATGTGTCAGCTAGTTTTTGACAAATTAGAGACCAACAAGTGTTCCACTAAGGAACTTTTCATACAGTGGTGCATGGACCATGGTATTTCGGTATGCACATCCATACATGCGTTGAATGCTTTTGTTGCGACTCTGCGAAAATGGAGCAATCTTCTTGGAATGGGGTACATGTTGTCTACCATTACAGAGCATTTTGGGGTGGATAGAAGTAGATTGACGATCCTTCTGCTTGAGTTCCTCAATCACCATCACTTGTTTCGAGCAGAGATCATTTATTCCACCAATATAAGTTTGTGGGAGATCAATAAGAAGACACATAAGCAGACTAGGATAGGTTAAGCGAGTTCAAGCTCAACGCCACCTCGGTAGGCATGGGAGGAATCAACAAGCAAAGAATCAGAGGAAGAGGACGAAGAGGACCAACACTTGACGAAGGTTTTTAATGCAATTTTTGAAACCAATAGAACACAAAAGGAGGTGGTGCGTACACAACATTGACAAAGTCGAGAGATTCGATGACTGCATCGGTATTTCAAATCTCAAAGTGTTCAGATACCACCTCTAACACCATCACCACCTCAATCTCCTTATAACTTTCTAAGCCCGTTGTTTATTTTTAATTTTCTTCCCCAAATTAGCCTTAAGTTCTAGGTTGTTTCTGTGTATTTCTATTTTTTTTCACTTTCAATTTTACTTGTTTCTTGTTTATTTTAATTTTTCTTTCCTTTTTGTTTATGTGCTTGTGCGTGGTCCTTCTCATATTGAGGACAATGTGTTGTTCAAGGGTGGGGAAGGATTCTATGTTCTTTCTTTTGTATGTGATTTTTCCATATCGTATGATAGTATTAGATTGCATTGTGCGAAGTGTGTGAATGTTTCAATGGCTTAGATTGAGTGAAATTATTTTAATTTTAGACATAGACTATTAGGTTATGAATGATGATTAGCTTGTGAAACTAGTGAATCAGGGGGCCTTTGGATAAATATATAGCCTAATTATGACTTAGGGTAATTTAACACCCTCTAGATTGTCACATTTATTCATAATTTGAAGCTTTTTAGCTTAAGTAGCTCAACTAGTATTTTTCATGGAAACGAATAGCTAAAAGTAGCAAGGTAGGCAATAATTTGAAGAAAAAAATATTGAGTAAATAAATTGCCATTCCACTAACTTTCGGGTTATGAATAGAGCTAGTAGCCAATTGAAAACATGATAATAGTTGAGCAACTGAAGCAACACGCTTCACAAATGTATGCCTTCACGTAAAAAGACTGTAAAGACATTTTAACCAAGCTATTTAATAAATGACTTAGTTGAGTAATCGGATCAACATTCATCACAAATGTTTGCCTCCAAGTAAAAGACTAAGTCCCGGTTTTAATAATAACAATATAAATAAGGTGTATTAAAAACCTACCGGACTTGTGATGAGCTTGAATTTTCATGGAATATACTTAGGAACAGTTACAAATTCTGAGAGATCGAAAAATTATTAATGTGTGAGTACAGTTAAAAAGGGTAAATAAGTTAACAGATAGGTTTTGATTTAGTTGTATGTTTAGTTTAAAGCCCTTAGACACATATTTTGCATATTAATGATTTGACATAAATTGAACGATTATGTCCAAGTTTAATTTTATTTCATGAAGATTAGAGTCATTGCCTCATTATTGCATTGCGTGTTTTGTGTTGTTATGTGTTTGTTATTTTGTTTGCTTGAGGACAAGCAAACATTAAGTGTGGGGATGTTGATAGTTGTGTTTTGCATGATATTTTAGGGTGTGATTTGTTATGTAATTAGTGTGAATTTGAGTGTTGAGTGTGCATATAGAGTGTAATTATGTTAGTTTATGTGTTTAAGTATTTTTATGGGTTAGTTTGAATCTTTGAGCAAAATTGTTATATTTTTTAGGTACCTGTGCTAGTGTTGCAGGGCAAATAGGGAATAATGGTGAAGATTTGAAGAGTTTCAGGCCAAAGGACATCTGCCACGATGGTGCACATTGGCCATGATCATGACACATTAGGCCATAGAAAAGGAAGAGCCAATAGCATTCAGGCCACAATTGTGCACATTAGGCTACAAATGTGACATAAAGCATCAAGTCAGGCTATGATCACGCACATTGGGCCACAAACGTGACAGAAAGGTTAAAGCACCAGCCACGATTGTGACATGTAGGGCCACGATTGTGTCCTGTATCGAGCTGACACAAAAGCTCAAATTTTGAGTGATTTTTAGGACCATTTCAACCCCGAGTTTAACCTAAGGCTCCCATATAATAAATAGAACATTACATGGCAGCCACTAGTAGCCTTTGGAGAGCCTAAAGAGTTGTGCAAAAAGTGAGATTCCATCAATTCCAAGAAAAACCTAGAGATAGATCAAGTGATTGAGGAAGGCGACGAAGGAAGAGAAACGGAGACAAGTTTGATGCTAAATACTTCCTAGAACAAGCGATTTCCTATAGTTGCTACCTATGAGATTCATTCTAACTGTATTTCCTATTTGTATTTTGATTTCATTGATATATGAAGTTTGGATATTGATTGGGATCACTGTTGTTGAGTGTTGGTTTGCTTTCTATACTCACCTTCGAGTTTTTAGTTCTTGAGATTAATAAAGTTTATTCAAATGTGTTTTCTTTTGATTTAATTGTGATTCAATTTCGATTCTTCATAACTTGGCAATAAATTGAGCAGGTGAGCCACGTAAAAATCATCAATTTGGGCTAATGAGAGTCAGATGAGTCGATAGGTAGATAGTTGAATCAAATTGATAGAGTCATATAATGAGAGATCGAGCATAGATTCCCAGTAGTTTAAGACAATTTTAGAACCAATTTAGGTTTTGGAACAATTGCGAATCGAGAGATCACAATTCCTATAATTTGAATTGAGGATTATCAATTAGGGTTAAGAATTATAACTCGAGAGAGAGTAATTCACCCTAGGACCTTCTAGACCCATTAAGTCAGTGTTTGCATTATTGGTTAGGCTTTCATTAATTTCGAATTAAAATCCCCTTTCTTTCCCTTGGTAATTTCTAGGTTAATTTCGCATTGGCTGTGAGTTTGATGTTTTGTTTACTCTTTTAGCACTTTAAATTCTCATATTTGATTATTAATTGTTTAATTTCAACATTAGTATTTATTTAGAATTATTGTAGTTATGAAGACCTTAGATTTTAGGATTATTTCCCTTCCTCGTAAGATCGACAACTAGGGACTACGCGAATGACCCGTGTGCTTGCGGTAATTACTAAGGTTATAAATAGTAAAACTTAACGCGTGTAACCTTGAGCGAACATATCTCACCCTAGATTTCCGAATGTATTAACTATCCTCTCTTAAGGTTTAACTAATTGTCCCTAATCGAATTAAAGGGAATCAATTGGATGATCTCTCAACCTACCCAACAACTTTACTGATTCAACTAGCTATTAAACTATCCTATGGGTAATCAATTAACTAGCCGAGATCTCTCTTCTAACTATTCAATTAACATGATGATTGTATATCTATAGGCTACCAACTCTCATTGTACAATCCTACACAAATTTATCTTCCTCACTCTCTCGATTTATTAGAGGATGACAAATAAAATCACCAATCATCAATGACACTTTCATTCAAATCAATAAAAAAGGAGTTGTAACAAAATAGTTCAAAAGCAATCTTTAAAACAAAATCAACCTAACATTGTCTCCATAACATCATCAACATTCAAATAATCCATCTTACACAGATTAGAAGAAATAAAAGCACAGAAAATTGAATAAAGGAAGCTTTTTCTCTTCTTCGCCAAAATTTGGAATTTTGGATGTTGATGTGCTATTTTCCTCAATCTTGACGATGATCCTTGAATCTTCACCTTCCTCAAGGCTCAAATCTTGTGTTCTTCATTCAAGGATGGTATTTCTACAGAAGAGTTTCATCTCTCCCAAAGATGGAGGCTTAATTCTCCTTCAATAGTCCCAAAACCTTAAGTTTAATGAAGCCCCACGTATTGTCTCGGATAATAATTCCCACGATCGTGGGAATCATTCCTCTTTCCTTTTCCTCTTTGATCTCTAGCTCAATCTCTAAGTTGCTCCATCTTCATTCTTATATGGAAATGGTCAATCCTTATCGTAAATTAACACTAAACATAAAAGAACAACAAAAGAAATCAAACTAAATGAAATCATATAAAATGAATCCTAAACTATAACAATGATCAACAATTACGCAAGAAAACGCATGCTAATTACCTAAAAAAAGTATATACTAATATACACCTATCAACATCCCCACACTTAAATCTTTGCTTGTTCTCAAGCGAAAAAAAATACAACCTCTCAATTATATCACTTCATTTTCATGAAGATCAAAACATAAAATCCCTCAAATTCAATCCATCTCAAATATCAAATTAATAAACAAATTATGACTACTTTTTCATTGGTGTACATAAGCAAATTCAACAATTGACACCATCACTCAAAGAGAAGTAAAGATGCGAAAATGAATCTTCCTTACAATTTACACTCATTTCCCTCAAGTGTTTAATGGTTAGTGTTTCGCTCACACTTCCTATAGGAAACTATAGTGCCATAGGCTTGCTAATACACCAATTCTTCTCTACAATGATTGCATGCGTAAATAGATCAAAAGGACTTGTATACAGTTTTAATGTAGCAAGGTTTAAGGTGGGTAAAGAGGGAAAAAGGTTTAAACACAAGCATCAGTAAAATAAAAAGCATATAAAACGGGATAACAAGCATAACTTCGAGATATACAAATATAAATAATATTCTGCACTTATTGATGCTACTCACTTGTTCTTCCTTTTTCTTTTCTTTTCTTTTCCTTTTCATTTTTCATTTCCATTTTTTCATTCTTCTTCTTTTTCTTCATACATGGAAAAACTATGAATAAAAAATAGAACTATATACAATGTAGTCCACAGGCAGAAATATACTCAAATCATCTTAGTAAAAATTTTCACACGATCCCAACTAATATATTACTTAACACTTTACTAAGCTTGTGAAAGGGTAGGATAATGGGGTTTAAGGTTTTAAAATTTTGGATGTTTTTTTTTAAAAAAGGTTAAGGCTCAATGGGGGTAGCAAAGGATAATGTAAAAGTTGGTCATTTAAGCCAAGGGTTACCACCAAAAAGGGCTTTAATCGTCTCTATTAAGCATACATCCAGTAGACTCAAACCAATTCAAAGTAAGTTTTAAAGGTAATAATTAATGAAGTAACACTCAGCAAAGAAATAGAATGTCTATGTATGAAGTCATATGGCTTAATCCTCACTTTGGCTCAAATGAAAACTCATTATGCATCTCTTCACTACCTAATTGCTCAACTGTCAATTATGAATAAGCATATGGATTCAACTACTTTTTATCACTCAACATAGTTCACTTTTTACTTAAGTAACCTAATTCCATTCAATCTAATTCCAACTAGCATGACAAAATTTTATGGCAATATTCATTAGAGTGATTCAAGTGCAATTCCATTGCTGACACAAAACGCCATTGCTGACACAAAGTATATGATATGCCTAAAAATGCATCCTACTTAACACAATGCACACAATGCAATTGAGAAATTCAATATCAGCTCCCCATACTTAAAGATCACATTGTCCTCAATGTGAAAAGTCAACCATCAAGTGAGTGAAAATGACATTAAACCAAATAAAAATGACAACAAACCAATCAAAAGATATTGAAACAATCAAATGATGTCAAACCAAAGAAAAGAAAATGAATTCAATGCAAATTAAAAATAACATGAAATCAAACACCAAAAACGAAACTAGACAATTGACATAAAACCAAACCAAAGAAATATCAAATGGCTTATGAAGATCATAATGGCGACGGTATGGGTGAAGGAGCTTCAAAGTTGTTCCTCTGATAGAAGTTTAGGAACCTCTTCTTTAAGTTGCATTGCTCCTTATGAACTTGCCACATTTGTGTTCTGAGGTCATCGATTAGGGATGTCATTTATTGTTGGTTGAAGGCCATCTAGTCTAAGATTTGTTGAAATCGGTCGACCTCCGTTCATGCACTTGGTTCCGCCTCTATTGCTTCTTCCTTTGGCTCTGGGACTGCTCGGGAGGTGGAAGCTTGGGAAGTGGCTGTATCTTGGCCCCTCCTGTTCCTTACTGTAACATGCGTCTGAGGATTACAGAGTTCCATAGAATGAGACTTCAAAATCCCCAAACGCCTCAAGTAAGATATGTCAAACATATCATGTAGCGTTGTACGCAAATTCTCCATATTAACATTATAAAACACACCCAGTGTAGAAGCAATATGAGACATCCCAAAAGATGAACTCTTTTTATTAACCACATTCAATAATGATCGAAAAATCCTGTATGGTGTGTTGATTTCAATTTTTTGATCCATACACCATAAAAAGAAAAGTTCTTTGGCTGAGCACTTGTTGCTTTCCGTTTTATTAAACACAATCAGACACATAAATTTGTGTAAAGGGAGATGCTCAGCACTTCGGATTAAAGAATTTGGTGCATTGCAGAAGTTAAAATGTTTCTTTACATGTAAGAGTTTCTCAATAAGAATCGACATCAAAATTAGCGTGACCATCATAATTTTTTCGTTCGACAAATTGAAAATTTCACGCATGATAGGATAATCAAGTTTAAAAATATTTCCAGCTAACGTAAATCAAAACATATCCATCTTAGGGTTATACCAGATTGTTGTGAAAAATTCTAAAGTCAAAGTAGCATAGATAGCTACATTGCATCGAAGAAAACTACTCCACCCTATGTTTGTAACTAATTGCTCAAGTTGTCGTCTCACTCCCATGTTCTCTAACACTTCAAAATTAAAATACCTAGGAGTGACTATTTTTGTATTCCTAAAGTCACGGAAATGCGTACCTTCTTCTTCTGAGTAAATCGGGAATGGCACCCGATAAGTTGCCACTAAGTTGGGCTGACCTTTACCAAAAACTTACAGGTGAAGTTTCTTAACCAATCTCCTAGCCATAATCATCCTTGATGGTGCCATTGTAAGAAGAAAATCTGCAAAAATGAGAGAGAGAGAGAGTGCAACTTGTATTTTAGAAACATAAGCAAAATCTTACCAAAATCCTTGCATTTTTGTATGATTAATCCATGAAAAGATGAAAGGATTGTAAAACTAATGAGAATAGATGAAGAAAATACTAAGAATCTAGAGGAATGAAGAGTGTTAGAGATTGGGAAGAGAGAATGTCTTGGGTTAGAGAAAGAGGGAGTAAAATTTTTAAGAATGGGTAAGAGAAAAAAGAGGAGGGAAACTTTAACTTTCCCTCCAAAATTCCCACAATTTTCACGATCGTGGGATTACTCTTTAGAAACTTTATGGAGAGATTTCCAATGCTCATGGGAATAACCACAATTTCCACGAATGTGGGTTTTCTCTCCAAAAATTTTCTAGAGAGATTTCCCATGCTTGTCGGTAATGGGTGATCCTCACAATTTCAAACCTTCTTCCAAGCTTATATATATTCTTCATGATCTCAAAACCTACAAACAGATCAAGATAATATCATCAACAAGAAATTTGAAAAGAAAAACAAGTTGAAAATCAAACCAAATCAACATAAACATCAATCAAACTTAATTAAAAAAACGATCATAACTAAAGAATTCAAGCAAAAAAATAAGTAAACAAAAACAATCAAATGATAGTTGATTCCCATGGGTTGCCTCCCATGAGCTATTACCATTTCGTGCTCAATTTGCTGTCGTTTTCTGCTCCATTAGATTGACGTTTTTGCATAGCAAAAACAACACATGCTGCATTGCTTTCTATTATTCTTCTTCTTTATGTTCCATTTTTCTTGTCTTCCTCTCGTCTTTTAACTTTTCTTCTTCTTGCTCCATGAGGACAAGTGAATATTAATCTTCAGAAAATGACCCAAATATCATGCTTTTGACTTGCTTTAACTTCTTTGCTTCCAATTATGCCTAAAATCACATATGAGCCAACGTGTATCTTAAGCATTTCTAAGGCATCAATCACTAAGTGTAGCATATCAAATGAATTAAAATTTAAACACATATCAAGTTCTCCCAAACTTAGCTTTTGATCTTCCTCAAGCAAATTGTCAAAATCAAAATCACAAACCAAAACTCATATTCATGCATGGCTATAATATATAATTCAATCTTTTTATCATCCAATGTTCTAATAAAACATAAAGCGTGAAATTATTGTTTATTCTATTTAAATATATTCATTTTGTTTTCATTAATTAATAATTGATTTATAATTGATATTTGAAAATAATAATTTCAACTCTCAATTCACTCTAGTAAAAAAAACCATTAGTAGTTAAGAATAATATAACATTCTCCCTAATGACTTAAAAGTGACGAATCCTTTATTGATTTAATTAACTATCTCTATACAACTCATATTATATACAAGTACTACTGATCGAGCTACTTTTAATATAATAGGTTATAAGTATTATCAAAACATACTAATTTATATATGAGATGTTTTGTTAATCTAAAATAAGTAATATTCTTTTTAGGATCCTCATTAACAAGTTAGTTCAATGATCTTATTCTTTAATAACCACTTTTATATTTATTTAAGTATCTTTATTAAAATCAAATACCTTGTTCGCAAGAAAGAAATATAATGTCTGTTAGTTTTATCATTTCATTAATATTTTATTTTGATGAAATTATAACTAATACAATTTCACAATAATACTTAAATATAATTTGAATATCATAATTATAATTTCATTATAATTATGATAATTTATCTTTAGTTATATGGAAATAGGAATGTCAATAATGGCCCGGCCCAAAGTCAATGCATTTGGCCCGGGTTGACCGACCCATGGGCCGCGCTATGGGCTGAGAAAAAATGGCCTGTTGAATGACGGGCCAGGCCATGGCCCTTGGTGGGCGGGCCACGGGTCGAGAGGGCGCAGGCCGAAATGACCCACGACCCATCGACTGTGTGGGCGGGCCGAACCGCAGGCCGGTCGGACCGGCCCAGCAGTTGGCCCGTGGTCCGCCCACACAAAACGGCGTCGTTTTATGCGTTAATAAAACGACGTCGTTTTATGCGATATGTTAACATCTGTGCTTCTGTGAAACGACGTTGTTTTTCTTTAAAGTAAAATGACGTCGTTTTTAAGACATAAATTACCACTCTTCCAAAAACGACGTCGTTTCACATAATGGAAACTTCAAAAAACGACGCCTCCTCAGTCGTTAATCGTCTCTGACTGACTCTCTTCTCCCGCGCACGCTCCGTCTCCGATCTGGCGATCTCCATCTCCCCCAGCTCCAGCTGCCGTCTCTCTCCGTCGCGAGGCTTGCTGCCGTCAGTCCCACCACCAGAAACCGGCCAAGAAAAACGACGCCTCCTCAGTTGTTATTCGTCTCTGACTCTCTTCTCCCGCGCACGCTCCGTCTCCGATCTGGCGATCTCCGTCTCGCCCAGCTCCAGCTGCCGTCTCCCTCTTCGTCGCGAGGCTTGTCGCCATCACTCCCACCACCAGTAACCGGCCAACGTCTGCATAATACGGTACGTTCTCGTGGATTGTGGTCTGGTTATTTTCATTTCGGTTCCAAGAGTGCCGGATGCATATGGGAGAGTTGGATGTCATTTGGTTTTGTTTGATTGTTTCTCTTATGAGACGTGGCCTGAACTATGTTGTTCTTCTTATTATATG
>JAOSBN010000001.1:20809700-20823454 GCA_027563595.1 Erythroxylum suave | reverse complement strand
ACCTCCAAAATATAATTCTTGCATCATGTTATTAACTGAAATAACATGTTGTGTTAGATCATCTCCTGGCATTAAACGCATGTGAACTAACTGTACATACATGCTGCCAATGTGTCTCTTCTGTGCCTCACTTCAAATAAGCTTAGGTGTCTGCTTAATAATAGGCATCTTCCTAAAAAACAAATTTTCAGGAATCAGAAGAGTACCCAAAATAACAAATTATTTTGTCAAACACATAGCGAACTAAAGCTCATATTATGGAAATAATTTAATTCTTTTAGCAATTTATTGAACTATTCAAATTGTGCTATTAATTTCTAATCAATTAGAAACTTATTTCTAATATTCAAATATGAATAATACAAATAGAATTAGAAACGTATTTCTAATTTAAATTATAATTGAACTAATCAATTTATCTTGATTCAATTAGAAACTAATTTCTAATGAAATTCCTTTCTAATTTCAACTCAACAAATTAGTATTGATTTAATTAGAAAATAAACCAATGAAATTAGTTTATTTAATCTAATTTCAACTTTTTTTAAAAAATAGCATTGATTTAATTAGAAAATAAACTAAAAAAATTAGTTTATTTCTAAGTTTAATCTAATTTAAACTAAACAAATTAGTATTGATTTAATTAGAAAATAAACCAACGAAATTAGTTTATTTCTAAGTTTATTTTAACTAAACAAATTAGTTTGTGCAAATTAGAAAACTAGTTTCTAATTCTTTATATCATATACATAATTCTTTATAGTCATAAGTGGTTATACACAAATGTATATAATATATGCATATATATATAGATACACGAAACAGACAAAAACACATTAAGTGGTTTTTGTCTTATTATACTTATATTTAATGGTAATACAGTGCACACAAGCTCCCACATTTTGCCATTAAAGAAATAACTTTGAAAAAACATGAAAGGCCACGTGACTTGAAAACATTGTCTTCTTTTTTAAAAAAAGAAAACATGAAAAAAAACCCACGTGCCTTTTTTTAAAAAAAACCTGTGTTGATTGTAAAAATAAAAAAATAATTTGTTAAAAGGCGTCTTCTTCCTCCTCTTCTCTCTGTGTCGTTTACGTAACATAAAAAAAAGAAACCTATTCTTAACCGTCCACACCGGAGAAGTCATCAGCATCCTCTCCGCCGACTTGCGTTCACAGGTGAGTATTCACCCAACGGTGTTGCTAGGTGGTGACGCCAAATCAGTGGCATCACCAACCCATTGTCTACAGTAGCCTTGGACTAAAAACTCAAATATTTATTGGTCACATCAAGGCTACAGTACATATGTGAGAAGCTTTAAACAAGAAGAGCGAGTGAGAATACATATACGCAGATGTAATATATAGACACAAACCCTCAAGAGTCAACACAAATAGGGATGTTCATCAAACAATTTCTTAGAAACTGTATAAAAATTTGTTAAAAAAGAACAGTCGCGAATGGCTTTGGAAAAAACAGAGTATCATTTTCACAAAAAAAACATCAATACCGAAATAGTCGTCTTACTAAACGCATGCATATAACATAAACAAATATTTAACCATGCTCTGATACTAATGTTAGGTATTAACAGATCAAAACATAGCCACAAAGATTATGTTAAACATAGGATCGATTTTATATGCATAGAAACCGAAAAACACATACTTGGTTGATCGTTGTTATTCCATCGGTTAAAGCACTTTCTATTTCCAGATTTTCCACTGCGGAAATCTCTATCGCATGAAACCAATCCACTTAGAGATATATCGTTATTTTTTTAAACGTTGCCTTCATATATTTCTTATATAACTACCTTTAGTAGTTATTCAAGAATGATGATTATTATACCTATCATGGGTGTATATAAGTCATAAGATAACAAAGATGAATGTTCTGTCACATCTTTGCTTTGTTGAACTCCTCGTTATCTTTCATCTTGCTTTGTCATTTTTCCTTTCGAGAAAACATCAGCATAAGGATAAAGTCATTGAATATAAGAAATTTAAATAAGCGTTGTCTTTTTGAGGCTTTCACAAATTCATACCTATGGGCGTCAACTTTGGTAGGTCCTCTCAATGGTTATGAATGACAATGGCAAGGTCAAATAGGTTCAAGCCAATTTGAAAGTTTTGAGTTGGAAATTTCTACTACGGATGGACAACGTAACGAAAAAAAGAAGATTAAAGGTCTCATTTTTATCTAAGTTCAACGATGTCATATTATACCAATTTGAGATGAGGGTCGAATTAAGTATCCCATACCGTTAAACTTAATTCGAGTTCAAATTTTGTATTGAATTCAATTCCGAACATGAGCTAATTAAATTAGAGTTTATTTCGTAATTATAGACTAAATCAAATTTAATTTTTTGCGAAGAATATTACTGAAGATACTTATATATGCGAGGTTTTTTGCTTTGCTTATTATGCCTTTGAATGGAATGAACTTTTAATATCCAAAACATTTAAAGACTGTATTAAAATTTAAACCTTGACCTAAGGAAAGTTTAGATCTTTTAACGGCATTAGCGTAACTTTGTTTTAAAAATGATTATACAAGTTTTAATGTCTTGTTATGTTATTTTAAATCTTTTTACAATATATAAAAGATGAAAATCTCTTGTATTATATATTTTATTTTATAAAACAATATTATGATTTAAAATTATTTTAAAATATTTATGCTATTAGAAATACTTTAAAAATGAATCTTTTGTTAAGTTTTGATAAATTATCTCAATAAAATTCGTAATTAATGTTGTATCACAATAGTTATATAAATTTTATCGTATATTTAAAAAATAATCACATAATAATTTTTAATAGTGCACTTCCATTAAAGCTTTTTCTAATAAGTGTAAAATAATTAAAACTATGAAACAAGTTTATGCTTGACCCTGTTAAATGTAACGGGCATTTAAAATAATATGATAAATATGAGTATTTCACCCATTTGTACGTTCCTTTTAAGAAGATTGATTGTTACATCAAACATTTATAGATTGATTGTTAGTCAATGGTAATGGTCATTGAAGAGAACTTTCCTATTGTCCTTTCTTGAGGTCCAATCTATAATTTTATAGGTGAAAAGCCCAGCAGAGTAGTTTTGACCTCATACTTGTGTCTCCCCTTTTATAAAATGGACTAGAAATTTGTTGTTGCCATAGTCTTTTAATCAAGTAATTCCTTGCAGACGTTGTCGCTTACACATTTTACCTACTTGGAGACTATGTTAAGTCGAAGAATTTAACGTCTACCTTTCATAAAGCTCAAAATAAATGTGACTTTACCCTTAAAAAAAAGAAAAAAAATCCAAAGTAAATGTGTAAACTGCCTCCAAATAAAAACAGTTCAAACCTTTTTTGTGGTCATATCTTGTGGAGCAATGCCCACAAGAGGGAGTTAAATTGTGTGCGACGTAAAAAAATTTACAAGTTACTTTCAATTGGTATAAAGATAAAGGCCTGTTAAAATTAAAAACAATAGGAGCATGTTACACTATACAACCCTGTTAAATGACAAGAACATGTTAAACATCGGAGCCTACTAAACGATAAACCTTGTTAAAATAATTTAAAATAGAAGGTACTTGTTAAAATTGAAAAGAACTTCTTGCAAATTGAAAACAGAAGGAGCCTGTTATAAAAGTGAAGGGGCCTCTTGCGAAAAGAAAACACAAACAATATACTATGGAAATTTGAAAGTTAAAAAGAGAGATAAATGACACAGTCAATTTAGTCTAGTCCCCAAGTATCCAACTTGAGTATTTCACTAAAATCCCAAGTAGTAATTTGACGAGCATCTTCGAGCTTACAAATACATATTTTTCAAGGTTCTCCAACCTTCCAAACTAGTAGTATTTAGCTAGCTTCTACAATCTCTCAATAGATGAAAATGTAATTTACTCGATATGAACTTCAATGATCTCTCTCAAAAAAGATTTTTCACTTTTTAAAGCAAAAGAGATTTGACAATGATATCACTTTCAAGAGAATTGATGCTATAGATGTATTTCAAGAGTTTGATCTTTTTTCTCATCAGCAGTGGCTCTTCCTTAAGTGGGCATTTCTTTCAACTAATCGTTGCTTCACTTACATCCTTAGTCAATTAGATGGATTTAAATTTGAATAACTTCAATGTCTTCTTTGCCAAAAATCTTCCAGTAATCATGAGGCTAATGTACGACCTTCATAATTAGTATAATTATTTTGGATAAACCATTTAAAATAAGGTAAGTTTATAAAGAAGGTTCCTTCAAGAAAGGAAGCGTATTTCGTATGATTTTATTTCCTTTTGAGAATTAATCCATTAACAATAAAAGGAAATAACTCCAATGATAACCAGATTCTTTCAAATACTATGAAATGAATAAGGTAAGTTCATTAAGAAGGATCCTAAAAGAAAGCATTTATCCTATGATTTTATTTCTTTTTTAGAATTAGAACGTTAATTGTATAAGACGATAAATCCAATTTGAATTTTGAAATATTATGAGGATATCATTAAAATCATTAATAATAAACCTTGACCTAACAGTAGTCACCTAACAATTCTTATAAGCTTTGTTTAAGATAAACAACAAGATGAATAACTAAGAATTAAACTAAAAGAAAGAATTAATAACTAACAACTAATTAGGCAGCAACGAATTTAATTGATTGATCAATGATGAAAACTAGGAATTACTTATATTCTTATTTGCTCTCACTTTACTTTCTTGATTTAATCTTACTTAATCCTATATATTTAATGATTATGATTACTCTCTCTCGATCTAATCAAGTAATCCTAACTAAAATAGATAGAAATTGAATTGTGATCTCTTAAGCTATCAAAACTATGTAATTGGATTTGAAGCAATCAAATAGCTAACTAATAAACCATCAAGATCTCTCTTCAATTGCCTATTAATTTGATGTTTATAGGCCTATTGAGGTACTGACCAAAGTCATTATTGATATTTTTCCTTATCGGCTAGAAAACTGTACCTAAAAATTGGTGCCATTATGGTTACAGCAACTAGTGGGTACCCGTCAATACCAGCTAGTTGATATCCAAAATGCATATCAATTTTGGAACCAATTTGCAATTTAAGAAGTTTAAGGACTAAAATGAAAAAGAAAATGTAACACCCACATACCCCCTGGAAGGATATGTAGATGCGACACACAACAGAACCAACAAAATCCAAAACATACTAAAGCAATTTCAAAAACTCAAGGAACAAACAATTCATTATTGATTGGATCACATTCAAAACATAACATATACAAGCCTTACATCCAAATCGAAATTGTATTAATGTTATTACAAACCATCTACATCAAAATATAAAATGTCGCATTACATTTAATACAACTTAAAAAAATTTAAACATTTCCGGAACAAAACACAATTTTCTTAGCCAATGCGGTTGTCTTTGTCCCAGTTCTTAAACCTTGTTATAAGAACCTACACAGAGGCAAAACCACCGTACTAAGCATAAAGCTTAGTGGGGAATAACTAAACAAGATATAATTTTGTGACTGTTTCTAATAGTCTTCTAATATTTACATATACAGAATCGGATCATATTTCAGACAATCTTTAATTGGGCATATAAAAGCGCAAACCAATCAATAAATATATCTCAGAACAAAATATGCCAAATTATAACAGGATATACTTGCTTCAGAGCAAACTTACAAAAATCAGAACATTTTATCCAAATTTCAAAACTGAACTTTAAAGTATCCAAACAGAACTTGTCTGTATATTGTATCAGAATAGAACTTAATTATTTCAAAACAGAGCTTGCTTATATCAGAATCGGGCATATGGAAAAAAACAAAACAGATTAGCCTAATAATCCTTTTTACAAAAGTAGGTAATGGGACTAATACAAGAGATACCGTAATTGGTATCACAGAACATGAAAGACTTGTCTCAATAACAGGAGACACCAAAGTGTCAATAACAGGAGACACCAAAGTGTCAGTAACAGGAGACACCGAAGTGTCACAGGAGTAGCTGCAAACTCTTCTAAGCATGCCTATTTATCCACGACTAGGACTTAACAATTTTAAAACAAACTATTTCAGATTTCAGAATTTTACGCAAAAAGATATAATGCATATCATATTGCTTAATCCATTTCACTCATGTAGTCAATCGATCAAACTTAACATGCCTTGTGAGCATAAACAATTGTAATCATGCACCAAAGAGTTCATTAAGCAATTACACATTCTATGTAATCACACAAGTTCCTAATTCACAAAGATTCACAACTAACACATTACGCTTGTTCTTTAAAACACATTAACATTCATAAGTAGACTTCATTCCTTTAATATCCTATAAGTTCCAAAAGAAATAGATACTTTATATCTAATAACACCTTTCAAAACTTATACAATCTTTATAGTAAAAACCCCGCCTACTATTCTTTTCCTGCATCTTTTTTCTCAAACTTGCTAAGGCAGATTTTGGGTCTGATTTGTATGGAAATTTTGATATAGAAACTGACGTTTTTAGACAATAAGTTCTTCTAATAAAATGTTTCTCTATGTATTGAGTTTCAAATGCATTAAAAATCATTTAATTTGGTTCAATATTCTATAAGTTATGCTCAAAATACTACAGACTGTGCACATTTGAAATTTTGACTAGTGCATGATCGTGCATATACACGATCGTGCATTCCATAACTGAAAGGTTAGTACATGATCATGGTTGTACACAATCGTGCATCCCCTAAATGGAAGGCTAATGAATGATTGTGCACCATGATTAAAAGACAATTGCATGATTGTGCTGGTGCATAATTATGCACCCCTAATGTGCATTCAAACTTGTCAAACTCATATCTCTCAATTCTGATGTCAAAAAATTACAGAATTTATACCAATAGGAAGATAAGAGAAAAAAATACAACTTTTATATAGACGATTTTATCTAATTCTAGCTACATCAATACAAATTAATCATTGAAAACAGGACACAAATTTCTATGAAGGACAGTGCTACAGCCTATGCCAACATCAGTGATGTTATCATGCAAAGGCCATATCTCTTTCATTTGAAGTCAAAAAATTACAAGTGATATACCATTGGAAAGCTAAAAGAATGAACTAAAATTTTTATGAAGACCACTTTGTCCAATTTTGCCTATATCAGTACAGTTTTTTCATGAAAGTCAGAACCACTAATTTTGTTCAATAGAATGAGTATCCAGCATGTATCCAGTTTTTAACCACAATTTTTCATAAATTCAGTACACATTTTATCAACTTCGCACATCAAACAATGTATGTTCTAACATAATACCAAGTTTAGTACTCTCTTACCTCTTCAAACTTCAAAGAACAACTCCAAATCACTTCAAAGATCTAGCTACACCAGCACTTCCTAGCAATCAAATTTTATCTAATATTAAGGTGCAACTTTCAGCATTAACAAAACAATAGTACAGAAAATTAGTATAACCTTTTTCTAGATTCAGTAGCTTACCAAAACTTCAAGTGATGACAGTCCAATCCCCAGTAAAAATTCCAAAAGTTAGATAGAAAGTGGGAGTTTCGATGGCGAGAAGGAACCAAGGTGACTAATGGACAAAGCTGGATTTACTCCAGTAGAAACTTGCTTCATCACCAGCTAGGTGTCACTAGTTGAACATGCCACTTAACACCAAAGCATGAAGCCCATTTTCCCACCATTTAATTTTATATTTGTAACACTTCAATTAGGCCACATGTACTCTTATTATGCTGCCATTTGTCACACAATGAATGATGCCAAATGTCAATAATTCATAAGCTTAATCATTCTAATTTTTTATCTACAAATTTAACTTGTCTCTTGACCATTTTTCCTAGCCCAAATGTATATTTAAATATTTCAATTCTTTAACGGCTTCAATTAATTCCAATTCACTAACTATGGTCCTTTAATACCAAAATTCACATCACAGGCCCCTTTCACTTCCAAATCATAGCACAATTTTAACTCATATCATACATGTACTCTCATAAATATGTAACAATTCATCTAGGATATATTTTGACGCCTTACAAAAAACCTACAACTATAAACACCAAAACAACAATAGCCACTTTCAGAAAAGAAAAGAAAAAAACAACAATAGCTAGCAAGTAGTCACTCTCACCTCATCTCTCTCTCTCTCTACTCTCCACACATCTTCACTCTTTCAATCACCAAATATTTTCAATGTCGCTAGTCACCCACTCGCGCCGTCGTCCACTACCCACCTCGTTGTTACACACTTCACTGCCTAAACCCAACGTTGTATGCTACAACAAGCTTCCTCCACCTCTGTCTTTTCACCTGGACTACCTCAGGTCAGATTGCTTGCTGTCTTCACAATTGTAGCTGCTAGTCTCCCCTCTCCACTCCACTGTCGCTGTGTTTCTCTAGTCCACCACTGCTACTCACCTACTTGTCAGGTAAATTACATAAGTCCAATATTTCCATATCCAAATTCAGATTTGTCAGGTTGTCCCACCTGACCCTTCCCGACCCTAACTTTATTACAATTTTTTATTTTTTTGTATGTTTTAGGTTGCTTACTTCTACTATGAATTGCAATTGCAATGTATTTTGATTGTATCATATGTGTTCTGTAAATGGTTTATAAAATTTGCATTGGATAATTTAGGTTTGAAAGTTGAAATTGTTTATGTGAATTGTGTATAGTTCAATTTCAATAACATTTAAACATTGTGAATTTATGAAGAAATGAGATCAAAATAATATTATGTATGAATTATGGAAGAACGTTTAATTATTGTGAACTGTGTATAATTCAAAAATATGTCATACTATTTGTTATTTTAATATCATAAAAATGAGATCAAATTTAATTCATAGAATTATTAATTAATTTATATGAAACATACAATTTAATAATTATTGTTTATATATAAAAAAGTCTTTAACATATGATTAATTATTTAAATGTAAGATTTAATATATCGTTAAATAATTTAACATATGCATTTAAGTTAAGAAAATTAAATGTTCGCATTTTTATGTTGTTTACTATTGTCATTAGGAAATAATAATACAAATTTAATCCTCTCTTATGAATTGCAAATACACATTTATCATCTTAGTTTACGGGTAATTAAATACATAGCAGAAAATAGTATATGAAATTATGAGAGAATACTCATCACTTAACATAATGTGAAATTGTACTATTTCACATTATTATGATGTGTATTATCATAAAGAAAATTTATTTTTGCAATTTTTATTATCATAAAGAAAGATGTAAGATATAATCTATCTAGAATCTGCATATGCTTACAATTGAATATTTAATTTTTATAGTTATGTAATGATATTATATACAAAAATTATATTTTTGAATGTGAATTTACTAAATTAATTTTGATACATGTCTTCATTTATTTATAGATAAATGAAAGAAAGTTCAAATACTCTTAACAATTCAATCACTTCAGGAAGATTCAATGATCCAGCTTAGCCTCATGCTGGATTGGTTCTCAGAATAAAGAATCATACCATTTGTTTGTTTTGAGTAGTCTTCAACTCCACTGGATTGCCCATCTTCTGAGACCTCAGAAGCTTATAAAGGAAGTTGATCAATTGTTAAAGGCGTTTCTTTGGTATGGTAAAACATAAACTGGCAAGCTTGCTAAAGTTAAATGGAGCGACGTCACTGTCCTAAAACAACAAAGGGGTTGGGTATAATTTCTTCGACATCTATGTAGAAAGTCTTACTGAGCAAGTGTATTTGGAGACTGTTTTTAGATAAAGAAGCAATGACATTTAAATGGGTTCATGAAACCCACCTCAAGGAGAGAAGTTACTAGCACCTAGAACGCTCCTCCCATTCCTCTGATATTTTCAACCATCTGTTGAAGCTTAGATAGGCACTATACCCACATATTAAGCACAAAGTTAATGGAGGAGCCAATATCTTTTTCTGGTTTGATAATTAGCTTGAAGGTAGCCCCTCAATAAGTAATCTAACTTTTGTACAATTAAGGAACTGTATGCTATTTGAGGCGAGAGTGTCTTCCTTATTCAAGATGGTGTATGGTGTGGGAACTTTAAAGGTTTCGATAGGTTGTATGAGAATCTTCCACCACTAGGGGATACGGATTTAGAGGGCAATATTTGTTGGAGCATAAATTCCCAAGGTATATTTACAAACCACACCTATCATCGACTTTCCAGAGATGTTAGAATAGAGGTACCGTGGTATAAACTCATCTAGTCTAAATATCTAAATCCTAAAGTAGCTGTTATTGCTTGGTTAGCTATCAATAATCGTTTAAGGACTAAGTGTATATGGTTTCAACCGATCGAAAAAATGTGTGTATTACGTCTCAACTTTTATGAGGATAAAAACCATTTGTTTTTTGAATGTGTTTTTCCAAATCCATATAGAGCAAACTTCAACATATGTTGGAGATAACTAATTCGACATACAAATGGGAGCTTACTATAAACTGCTTCATTACTTACTCTGATTTTTATTCAAAACCTGTCCTGCTACATAAAGTGGTTTATGTTACTACCATCTATATTATATGGAAGGAGAGAAATTGTCACATATATAAGCATAAAGAGGTAACGAAATATCAGGTTGCTGAAAAGATAGTAAACTAGATTAAAGCTGTAATTTTAGCCAAAAACATTGGCCACGCACTCACAAATAATATGCAGATCCAATGGCACATATGAAGGGGTAGAGTTAATGTCTCTTTTACCAATACTGTGTTGGTTTGTCTGAATTTTATGTAATTGAACTGTCATCCTGTCTAGAAGCTAACGGATAATAGGTACTCTTACTAATTTACTACCCTTGTAATAACTTTGTTAGTGATATAATATTATTTATTTATTTCTTAAAAAAGTATTTAAAAGGTATGGGAATCACTAGATTAAATGTGCATTTAGCTAGGGTCAAAGTTGATGAGGAGCCTTGTAAAAAAGTGAGCTATGACGTGAAATAACAAATGAAGACTTTGCTTAAAAAGTATCAACTTGAGAAAGATAAAAGGTAAAGAATGAATTACGAAATTGATAATGAAATTTCTTTATTTGTGGTTAGGATGATAATGGGTATGTTCAAGGTGGCAGTATTCCTACCCAACGAGAAAGGAATGTTGTACTTGATGTTAGGAAAAAAAAGAAGACAGATATTTAATTTTTTGCACCACGAACAACTCCTAGAACTCAGCCTTCAATCTATAGTGCCTTGCAATCTAGAACAATGGCTCATAATGTGGATATGGTAATGATTAGATGGTAGTATGATTCAAGTAGCATTCAATATTGGATGAAAGAAGAATGACTTGGGTTATTTTTATGTGTTCAATAATGTTTGATGGTTGGGCAAATAGAAGAAAGGAATCTATTATTAATTTTTTGGTTTATTTTGTAAAGGAGATAATGTTTTTAAAGTCTATTGATGCATCTGACGTTGTTAAGAATGCTAATACTCTATTTTAAATATTTGATGAAGGTGTGAATGAAGTTGGGCTAGAAACTATTGTTTAGTTTATTGTTGATATTGAATTCGCTTATAAAGCAATTGAAAGAAGAATGCAAAGTAGGTAAAATTATTTTTATCAGACTCCTTGTTCTACACATTACATTGACCCGATGTTGAAAAATATAAGAAATAGTAGATATTTTCCTATTATTGATGGGATTGTATAGAAAGTAAAAAAGGTGACTAAGTTCATCTACAATCTTGCATGGATCTTAAATTTAATGAAAAAGGATTTCACAAATGGTAAGAATTTGTATCGTGCTGCTATTACAAGATTTGAAACTAATTTCTTATCACTATAGTTTTTTATTCGAATGAAGAAAGAGTGAGACAAATGTTTACAAGTGACAAATAGGTTGTATCTTAGCTTGCTAAGTCTAATGCTAGATTGGATGTTTCTAGAATTATACTTAATAATAATGAACTTTGGTCCCAATGTTAATTTGTCATCTTAGGTTGTAAGCCTTTAGTAAGGGTCATCTGGTTGATAGTGATGATAAGGCAACAATGTGTTATTTTTATGATGCCATAGAGAGGATGAAAGAAGCAATGAAGGCCAATATAAAAAATAGGCTTTATTTGTTCACCCCTTATCTTGAAGTCATCAATGAGAGATGGAAAAGACAAATTAACTCTCCAATGTTTGCAGTTGGGACATTTTTGAATCCTAATGTTTATTTTAAACTAAGTTTTACAAAGAAAGCTAAAGTTAATAATAAAATGTTATTAACTATTACAATAATTGTTGCCCATAAAATGATATAAGATCTCTAAAGCTTACAAATGGAGATTTATAAAGACGTTTATGGTAATTTTGGGATGTCAATTACTATTTGTCAAAGCAACAAACTTAATCCTAGTATATATACATACATATATATATATACATACATACATATGTTAATAATCACTTTATTTTATTTATAATGCTAATTTTATTGTCTTACAGTTGTTTGGTAGGACCAATTCGGAAGTGGAATTCTAGAATTGCAAAGGTTTGCAACTCAAATTCTAAGTTAATGTATGAGTGCAATAGGGTGTGAAAGGGATTGGAGCACATTTGAATTTATCCATCTCAGAAAAAGGAATAGATTGAAACACAAAAGATTAAATAACTTGGTCTTTTTTTGATATCATTTAAAACTTTGAGAAAGATATGTTATTATCATTATTAATATGGATATAATTTCTTGAAATTTTTAATAATTTAATTTTATTGTTTACTAGGAATTCTAATAGAACAAGTAGATCTATAGATCCAATTTCCCTTAAGCATATTGATCTTTTGGCAGAATTGGTTTATGAGGAGCCAAGTTTAATAGATGAGAGTGACTTGGAAGACAATATTGGATGAGAAAGTATTAATATGTCATTTGATATAAAGAATTTGAATGATAGTGATGATGAGACTCTTCTTAACGATGAGAATTTTACACTAAATGAGAATTATGGTCAATGCGATTTGAGCGAATATTCAATTGAATGAAGTTCTAAGTTTTTATTTCTCCTCCTCTTTCAATTTCACTTATATTTGATGTATATGTTAAATTCTATATATACAATATAAATATAATCGTAAATGTTTTTGTTTTAGGCTTTCTAGTTGGTCATTTCCTCGACACGAACTCTTGTTGTAAATTGTCATTGTTAGAGTGTCATGGTTATTTATTATTGTTTTTATGTGATGTTTTGATATAATTATTATTTATTATATGACGAAATTGTAATATTTTAAATATTCTGTATTATTCTTAATTTTATATTTGTATGATGATTAAATGATCTTTTTCCATATTAATTGGGTTATTATTTATATGTGAAGTACGTGAAAAATAATATTAATAAAAAATATATTATTATTATTTTTAAATTCTATTATTATGTTTTTTGAAGATAAGGTTGATATAAAATTATAAATTATACAGTACACTATATTGAGTAGGGATGGCAGTGGGCTTGGGCCGGGCCTGGGCCGACGATGGCCCGTCCCGACCGATTGAAATAGTAAGGGTGGGCCATTTCGGCCCACGATTCCGTGCGAGCCGTAGGAGGGTGGTCCACGGGCGGCCCATGATGAGGCCCATGGCCCAGCCCGTCTAGCCCGCCCGGGCCACGGGCAGCTCGCGGGCCGTTTTTGGCTCATCATATTAATAAATTTTTAAAATTTTAAAAATAAATTTAAAAAATTGTTATTTTATTTTTAAAATTAATAAATTATA
>JAOSBN010000001.1:20774878-20809600 GCA_027563595.1 Erythroxylum suave | reverse complement strand
AATAAAGTTATTGATGAGATGCATGTAACGATATGATTAATTAAGACATTTAATCTAATTAATTGGGACATTTATATAAAAATTATAAGCATACTATCTTATATTCATGTTTCATAAAATTAATAAAATTTTTACTTTTTTCTTTTTAATATATGTATTATAGGACATCTTTAAATTATAACATATAATGAATTAATTATGATGTAATAAAGTTATTAAGATGTATGTATTATCACTATTATGTAATGTTATGATTAATTAGGATATTTAATTCAATTAATTAAAATTTTGTATGAAAAGTTAATAAGTTAACAAGTTAAAAGTTATTGTTAAAATTATAAACTACATTAATTACAAAATTTTAATTTACTTAAATTATTTATTAATTATTTTAATAAATAATTAATAAAATTTATGGTGGGCGGGCCACGGGCCGGGCCGGTCGAACCGGCCCACATTCGGCCCGTTGACTATTTTACGGATCGCTGGCCGTCCACCCTCGGCCTGCGACCCGGCCCATGGTCCGTCCATCTCGGCCCGTGGGCCATACATCCTTGGCCTGTGACCCGGCCCATAGGTTGGTCAACTCGAGCTAAAACCCGTTGACCGGCCCATGGGCCGGGCGGGCTGGACCAGTTTTGCCATCCCTAATATTGAGAGACTATTTTGCAATTTTAAAAAATTCAAAAACTATTTTATAAATATCAAATTTTACTCAAAACAATATCTAGTATTGATTGACACTGGTATGATATTCATATCATTGGTACTAGCTCTCACTGTGTAACACAACGCAAATGATTCAATTCAATCTCTCGATTCAAATTGAATACAAGCAATAAATATCACATGCATATTTCATTAAATCAAGAATTTAATGTTCAACAAATAAATCAAGAGTAATTCCTAGAAAGGAATTTAGCAATACATATATGTAACTATATATTCAAGTTTAATCATCATTAACATCCAACAACAATGGGGAAATAAGAAAAAGTAAAGAATTGAATCTAGATGTCTTCTCTTCTTTGCCTTGAGCTAGAATTTGCGGCCTTTAGTTTTGAGATTTTTCTTTATATACTCTTGGGTCTTCTAAGGTTTTATTTAGGTTTTTCCTTTGTGTTCATCTTCTAAAAATAGTCCCGAAATATGAAAAGAATTAAAAAAACTCGCGACTGGAAAAGATGCGTGCACGATGATGCATGGCACTGCTCCAACTCTCTAGCACGATCATCCATTCTCTAGCTTTTTCTTCATCTTTTCTTCACTTTTTTTTGTCTCCACTTATTACTAAATACATCAAACAACCCTTAAAATATACACTTAAGATCAAACTTTTGCCTTAAACCATAATCAACCAATCAAAACACATAAAAACACTATTAATAACATAAAACTATGTCCTAAGCACATGATTATCATCTAAGAACATTAAAAATACATTTAACACCTAGAAAATACGTTATAATTTACACCTACAAGAATCACCATAAGAAGAATTGTTGATAGCAACAACAACAACAATAATAATAAAAATAATGAAGGTAAAAGACATGAAACTCAGGTATGGTTTAGGAAAGTTTAGAAAAATTCCTTAATCTTTTTTTAAAAATTTCTTCTGATTTTAATTTTTTAAAATAATATATTCTCTTAGACTTTAATTAAAAAATAATGATGAAATATACGAGCATTAACATCTCATGTAGATTAATCAAATACTACTTATATGATAATATAATTTAACTCTTAAACTTAAACTGAACTAATTAAACTCAACATAAACTCATAATTATTTTAAACTATTAAATTAACTTGACATTTATTAGTTTGAGTCATATTTAAGAATTGAGTTGAGTTATCATATTAATAACATTTTATTAGTCTGTGTATGATATTCAGACAACGAATGTTTCATTATTTTTTTAACCGAAATTAAAGAGATGGAATTTTATTAAAATTTAAAACTAAAAAGATTTTTAATTTTAAAAATTAGGAAACTTTTCTAACGTTTGTTAAATCACACCAGAAATTTATTCATTTTACCTTAATAATAAAAATTCGTAATCTTCTATCCCTTAACCAAGGAAAACCCTTTCAATCTAAAGTGCAATGCTTATATATTGCTAGACTACCATTGTTGTTAAACAGAGAAACACTCGAGACTCATGCGCAATTGAATAGTATTGTTGACAGTCAATAGTTTGAATGGCTTATACTCTAGTGGTCATAATTGTTTGATCACATTTTTTGGACTTCCAATACCAAATTGTAACCTTTTGTTGACAGCAAATGAGAGTTGTTTCCCTCCAAGAAAGCACTTCTTCACTCAAAACTTATATGGAGTTGGATTCTTGATTCTAAATTCATATGGGACGCTTTTACATTAGTATTTGGAGCAAAAACACAATTTCACACACAAAAGAAAAGAGACGACTTTCCTTGATTTAGAAATCTTACATTCTTGTCTTGTCAAGTTCCTTTGCCGGCAGAATCAAACACACAAGCAAGCAAGCAACAAAATTAAAACGTTTCCTTCCTGTTTCTTTAAGTTCCGTCGATCATTTCCAAGCAAACAATACCTTAACCGACCATGCCTCCTATTTACTATCCATGGGTACTGCCCCTGAATGAATCAAAAGAAGTTGGTGTGATCACTCTAAAGAAGTTTGACTGCTCTCTTTTCTCATGGGACAACATTGATTTTCTGATGTTGCCTTAATGGCTATCGTAGTGGATGACCGGGACAACGTTGGTGTCTATTTGCTGCCCTAATAAGGCACACGATCTTTGTTGTCTTTTCGTGTCAATTTGAGATTTAAATAATAATCGAAACATTAGAATCATAACACGTCAGAAAAACACTTTTTGCTATTTGGCACCTTGCAGTTCCCAATTCCCACTTGGCATCTTGTAGTTGCCAATCCCCTTTCGTGTTAGCTTATACTTGGGTTAGTATATGTTGTTCAGATTTGTACCATCACATTCACATACCCGAATGATCCGTACACTAAGCGAGAATCACGTTATAAGTACGTCGCTGTCAATGAAACGCAAGAAGGTGTACAATCAGTCACCGGCCCATGTGGAATCGGATAATCCACAGAAAGATTTATTTGCAGCCATATCTTTGTTTATTGTTTATTAACATACTCATTGAAATGTGTAGATTTTTTTCATCTTACATAACCCGAAACTGTTGGAACTATGTTCATGTGTACATTTCGGACTGTTATATTTTTAGGAGACTCCTGAAGACATAAAAATGGGTATCTTAAGATTCATGTGACAAGTCGGCAGTGCTGATTCAGTTCGATACTTTGTATTCATGTTAAATCGCAGCCCAGGGAATTAATTCTTGGAGCCTTGGCGAATCGAAAAGGTACACTTCATGGATATTATGTGACATAAAGTGAACTTCTAATCAAGCGTCACTTCCTTACAGATAAAAAGGTCTACAAGCTTGGATGGTTTTGGAAGTAAAGAAAGAGGCTGATCAGGTAACAAGGTCAGATACATTGGGAAGTAGACCAGCTGAATCACATCAACGAATTCCATCCGAAGAATGGTCCATGATCATTAGAGCCGAAACTTTGCTACTCTGTATCTGTAAAGACTAAATACAAAGTACGATACATTTAATGAAGAATTTGACAGGATCTGATGATTTGCCAGGTAGCTGGACTTTTGGGAGTGGCAAGGGCCCTAAAGGTAAATACAGTGCAACTGTTCTTTCGGTTTTTTTTTTTTTTTCTCTCAACAAATCTTTTAGAATTTCAAGGATTCCGGTCTTGTAAGAGGTCAGGTCTTTGCTTATAAGCTGACTTCTCAACTTCAGCACTTCTCCGTTGCCAAACAATTGATGGCTTGTGGAGGTAATATGATAGAGTTGGCTGGTGGGTCACAAGTGACAGTTAAAAAAGCACAAAGAGAGTGAAAGCTGCCTAATTCAAACTCTCCATGTGCAATGTAATGTAAGGAAGAGTGCACGTCATAAAATTAACTCAGTTTTTATAACTTAAAAATAAGATCAATTAAAACCTTGAAAATGATATTTATCAAATTAGAATTAGTTTTTACTAATTCTAATAGAAAGTGCCAATGGGCACACCCTCGCTTACTGTAAGATTTTAGGAGCATTTCTCACGTTAGGCACAAACTTTCTCAAACTTCGCGCATCAGGGAGATTCATGAATTTGGATTGGTTTATATGGATTCTAGATTTTATTCGGGATCTGATAAATCATTTTCCGGGCTAAAGTACAGGAAAAGTGTCCAAAGCAAGTGCAACTTTTAGAGAAAACGAGAGATACCTTTGACTTTTGTGCTGGCTCTGCTTTTGAGTTTTCTGATAATGAATTCCATGCCTCGTGCAAACAACTGAACAAAGGAACGAACTTATTATCGTTTGATTTGCCTCAAGTATCTCGATGAATTTAATTCGAAACGATTTTTAGTAAATGTGACGTCTTAATTTAGAGTGCAACGAATTAAGTTAGAATAATGGATACATACGCCCTCAGGAAGGACCAAAAACTGAAAAGGTAAAGGTGAAATGTTGATAATGTCATCTCTTTTCTGCTGATTGATGTGTCCTTTCTCCGCCGTTAGCTTTTATGGATTCTTACTTTCTTTTCACTTTTCTAATGAAAGCTTCTTCTTCCTACCCTTCTTCTCCGGCTTTCATTCAGATCAGATGATAAGCTCCCTCTTCTTCGTTGTCATTTATATCTTTTTCTAACAGTATTAATGTTTTTGCGATAAAAACAATTGTATAGTCATTATTTTAGTAGTGTTATAATTGTTATGGCTAATATTATTTAAAACATTTTTATTCATCAACAAATGATTTAAAATTTTATGAATAATTTAAATAATATTAACAATGATGAGTATCCTTGGAGCAAAAAAGGTTGAAGCCCCCAACCTCAAAAGGCCCCCTACACCCCGGCCTGACGAGGCAATTAGAAAGATGTAAATCATGTACTCAGCAGCCCACTAAGGGGGAGGTGTGAATCCCTCACAGAATGTGGGAGTCGAATCTTGCACCTTGGAGCAAATCTACCCCTCCGGAACCAACTGAGCTATCCTAAATCAATAATAAGGTTCATTTTATGCACTCCACTATTGTCTAGGTTAGTTGAGATCTTGGCCTATTAAGTGAGAAGAAGCCAAATAGAGCTTGTATGGTTTTTGTTTGCATTCTCATTCGATATACTCTTTCTTGGAATGTAAATAAAAATATATCCCATATTTTAAAAGCCGGATCGAAAGTTAAATTAACAAAATAAGAAGTTTAAGATTTAAAACGGTTGAAAGGTATTAAACCGATTAAAGATTAAATAAAATTAAATAATTTAAATTATGATTGAAAGAGATTGTCGTTATCTATTAAATAGTTTGAAGTTTAATTAAAAATAAATTACTAAATGCAAAATCAATTAATTTATTGTAATTTATAAGATCTTACTATTATTCACCATTTAATAACAAGAATTATTAAAGTAAATCAAATCAAAAAATTGAAAACCGAATTGAAATTTTGAATGATTTAAAATTTTTATAATTGAACCGGTCGAACTGATTAAAATTTTTAATTATTGATGTATCCCTTTTTTAGGAACTTTGAATGCATAAAATTAATGCAAGATATACACGTAATCAATCATAAGGATAAGTCTATTGAATTGAACGCATCCTACACAACTCTCGCATTACACACTGAGTTATTTGTTTCCAATACAGATTCAAAATGTAATATTTCAATTGAATACCAAATAAAAGTAGAAAAAGGAAAACCTTGTCTAAGCCTTTGACATACATAGATATCTATCTAAAGGGATATTAGTTGGCATCACTTAAATTTTCTCAATGAAATTGAAAAGACAACGAAAATCCAACAATTCATTGCAGATTCTCAGTTAAATTTTCTAAATGAAAGTGAAAAAACAACGAAAATCCAACAACCGATTGCATATTCTCACTTAAATTTTCCAAATGAAAGTGAAAAGACAATGAAAATCCAAAAATTCATTACAGATTCTCAATCTTCTTCATCTACCACCAACCTAATGTGTAAAGGAAAAATTGAATCTGCTTTGAATTTGGGGGATTGCACAATGCAAAGTGTATTCCTGCAATTTAATAATGGCATAGGTCCTTGGTCAAAAATTGTCGGCGTGGTCTTGTGATTTATTGGCAACCCACTGTTTTGTTTGCCCTCCATGCTTCTTTATAAGTGTCTGATTGTGATTTATGTATATAATATCCTCATCTTAAGCAACTTTAACCAAGATTTGTCCTTTCTTTCAATAAATATATTAGCCCTATCCACTACAATTATGATTATATTCCCCATTTATGTAAAAAGCTATAAATATATTCCCATTTATTAATTTGTTTTATAGTTTTTAGTGATTTAATGGTCTTCTTGATTATAAAACTATTCTTGGCCATGCGCACACTTTCCAAATATGGATAATGCCATGGCAGGTCATTTAACAAAATCAGAAGCTACATGGAAATCCAACTCAAGCCATTAGTTTTTCTTCCCTTTTTGTTATAGCAATGTGGTAACACTTTCTTATATCCAATTGTTTTACTTAAGTTTAGGAAGAATTTTAAGACTAAGATCACGCTAATAATTTATTCTATGCATTGAATTGATTGTTAACATTCATCTTAATGTTGAGCATTGAAATCTGGTGTTCCAAAATGGTTCTATAACAAATAAATAGAGATTTAATTCGATGGATTAAGAGATAATAAAATATTTCGATATAATGTGATCTTAAATTATATAGGGTAATACAAATACACTGAAGAAATTTGTAAAGATGTACGTAAAGTAATAAGGGAAGCGAATTGGCTTATCAGACAAAAGTTGAGTAGGGAAGTAGTCAACCTCCAATGATTCACAATTTACTTCAATAGTAAGCCCATTTTTAACAACTCTTTATGTTCAGATCAGTTACCCATCAAAATATCTTTTGATGTAGAGAAAACAAAGGTAAAGACATCCATTAAATTCATTAACTTTTCGGTGAATCTAAATGGGTCTGAAGAGGCAATTAAGAGTATTGAAATTAAGGAATTTGAATCATAAACATGCATTAGAAAGCTCAAAGCAATAAAATAAGGTCAAATACATAAATTTCTCTATTATAGGACAAAAGAGGGCTTAATTGTTTTACGGTATCTTCTAACCTTAAACTTTGGTATGCATATCTAAAGTTGACGGAGAAAAATATCTTTCACCAATTATATGAATACCATAATTGTTTAGACAAAAAGAAAGAGTTCTTTAGCTAAAGGATAGTGACAAGAGTATTAGTTACTTTCATACTGCTATTTTATGTAGAAATAATTCCAATAAGATATGGTTATTAAAAAAAATCAATGAAAACAATATTAGAGTTTAGGAGAAGATTAAAGAGCTAAAATTTAATCACTTTAAGATCTTATTAGGAAACTCTAACAATAAATGCTATCATGTGTAGATCCTAAAGAACTTTATCCCTAACTATATCTTGTAGCAACAAGAAGAGATGCTATTAATGCTTTCAATGTTTTGAAAATCAAACAAACTTTATTTGAATTAAATTTAGAAAAAACTGTAGGCTCTGATGAGTTAAATACATGTTTTTCTCCAAAAAATCAAGCATCTAACAGGTAATATGATTACATAATTTCTCCTAAATTTAGTAAGAGGAAGAATGCTTAAAAAGGCTTAATAAATCATTTGTTTGTCTTATTCCCCAAAAAATTGAACACTAGCACTTTAATTGATCATAGATCGATATTTTATTGTAAAGTAGTAAATAAGGTAATCTCTAAATTGATTACAAAGAGGCTAAAGGAGGTTCTTAAATATATCATTAGCTCAACTTAAGAGGAATTTGTTCAGGGAAAGGGTATAGGAGGCAACCTAATGATAGCTTAAGTATCATTCAAAGAGTATAAAAGTAAAAAGCCTCCAAGAAGTTATGCATTAAGAATTGATTTTAACAAAGCATTTAACTCTTTAGATTGGAGTTTTATTTGGGCATTTTACATGTTTTGGATTTCTTAACATATTTGTAGTTTGGATTAAGCAATGCATTTCTACAACCTCTTATGCAATCAATGTGAATGGCGAGTCTACTAATTACTTTCATGGTGCTAGGGGTTTGAGACAAGGGGAGCCACTCTTTCTTACTTGATTACTTTATGCATTGAAGTTATTAATGATGATTTTAGCTCATAGAATTAAGTCATTAACAGATACCATAATGTCAAGTTTGCTCATAAATGTAAGAAGCTGGAACATTTTCAATTCTTTTTTGTAGATGACCATGTCAATTTAACTTTCATAAATTCACTACATTACTTTGGCAATACGTCAGTCCTCTCGATTAGCAAAAGAAAAAGCATGATATATGTCTTTACTAATTCCTTTGGACTAACACACATTAAACCTCAAGTGTTACTTTTTAAAATATCTGTGCATCCCAATATCATACAAAAGAATCTCCTACAGAGAGTGTCAACTTTTGTTTGACTTAATTAAAAAGAGGATTGATCATTAGAATAGCATTTCTCTCATATGCAGGTAGACTTCAACTTATGCTAACAATTTTAAATAATAACTATATATCAAAGTTGCAACTTATCACTGAACATGATTAAAGAAGTGGAGAGGCTACTAAAGAACTTGTTATAGTTAAGCAACTCACATAATGTAAATATTGCAAAAGTTAAATGGCATGAGGATTACAGCTAAAGGAAATGGGTGGGTTAGGTATATTAAATTGATCCAACTCACAATGATTATTTACTTAGAACTTTTTTCAGTATTGCAACGCTAGGATTGGTTACTAGTTTTAATTTGACAATGAATCAAGTTAAGTATTATGGATTTACTCATATATAATAAAGGACTATAGCTTTTAACATATCAAAGAAAAATCAAGCAATATATGAACAATCATTCCATGCCAAAACTAAGATAAGTCATAAGTCAAGAAATGAAAATTAGAGTTAGCAATGATAGGAAAATTTAGTTTTTATTCGACAATTAGAATGCTTTTCGACCACCTCACTAATTATAAGAAATGAAGAGCCTTAAAAGACAAACAATAGTATCAGCTAAGGCAAAAGAAATTATATCAGAAGGATAACATCATTGCACACATCACGTTTCTGATGCCATCATAAGAAATATTCCTAACTATAAACTTATAGTGGAAAATGCATAGGATTATATGAAAGAGGCACAACTTATAATGCTTCATTAATAAATCATGTCTAGTTATCCTTAAGGAACCTATTAAACGAGTGTCCGCATGGAGGTTAGTCTATTTTAATAAAAAATGTTGTAGGGCCTCTTTCATATTGTAGTTGGCAATGAAACAAATATTATAAAACAATGATAGAATAGAAAGTGTTGGTTTATCCAACAATCTATACAAGCTCTGTATTCAGTATTTAGAAACACAATATCACATTTTACTAAATTGTCATTATTTATATTCCTTCAGGAACCTTAAATAGAGCAAATGCAAGGGTTAAAGTTATGGAGAAAAAAACTATACACAAATGATATTATTAGCTAAACAAGTGAGATTCACTTATAAATGAGAATTAACCATCTTTAAACTGTTGTTAAGATGTTGAATGTATGATCTATAGTATACAAGAAATAGAAGAGTATTCCAAGATAAACAACTGAACATTTATGATTTCTATTAGAGCACTTTTGTGAGCATTAATGAAATCATTATGCTAAAAGCATAAATAGGGAAAAGAACTTTGCACTAATTTCTAAATTGCAAGTTAATCATCTCTAATAAGCCTGTAAGGTGATGAAATAGAAACTATCCTAAGGCTGGTGTTCTTCTAAATGCTTAATATCATAAGCTACGGTTTTAGTCAAACTCCTCTATGCTATTAAATTGTTTGTACATTGTATGCCTTTTTGTCGTTTTGTTTTGGTTTAGTTCTCTCAATACTAGCATGGATGTACTTTAACATTATTTTATTGCACTTTATAGGGTCGTTTTTAATTTAATTTTTCCTTTAAATTCCAAAACAAGAATTGTGGTTATGATTCTTAATTTTGTTTAAAAGATATGTAAACATGAGATAGGCAACTCAGGACATAGTCCATTAAAGCAATAATTTATCTATCTTCTACTTGGAATTGTATATGATTCCACATGTTGAGATAAAAATGAATTGAAAAGCTACTAAAGTTTAAACTTTAGTGGACAATAAGATTATTTATAAGTGCATTGAATTAGTTTTAAGAGTTATAAGGATTTATTCTAACTTTCTTTTTTATTATAGAGTTATATGACCTTTGATCTTGATAGAGGATAAAACTTTAAAACTAGTTTTATGTTATTTTTTATTAGTAAGAGTTATTATATAGAAAAAATTAAAAGTAACATAAAGAATCTTACATTAACGAACCAAAAATAGTATGTTTTATGGTTTTTTTAACATACTAATCACTAGTCTATCTCGTGTTGGTAGGACCCATATGTTATGATTGCTATGTTTTAAGTCCTGAATATAATCTTGTAGCTTAGAATATTTACGAGCATGGTCTAATGCTCTCTGCTTCCTCAATTTTTTTTTACAGCTTTGAACATATTTAAATGCATAACCTTTAACATAGTTAAATGCATAACTATGTTCAACTTTTCTCTGCATTCTTTATTCATCTTTGCAATGGTCATACTAAACTTCTTCATAGTTTTGTCCTAGAAATGTCTTTGTTGATGCCATTTTAGGCTTACTTGTTATGAAACATGTATGTATAGACCTTTATGTCTTGACTTTGAAACAATTGTCTTAACTATTATAAGCTGTATATAATTCCCACTTGCATCCTTTAATTCATCCTACCCTAATCTAATTAGACTCATTTTTTACTATTTAATATTATATCTTGTTATTATTGAATAATCAACAATAGCATCTTTGAACTTTTTTACATTATCAAATTCCTTACCTAGTGTTCAATCTGACGCCCCACTACCTGATTCATATCTAATACTTGTACTAGATCTTCTGATTAGCTCCCTAGGCTCTTGTCCACTAGAATACTCATCATTATCAATAAAACATCCATAGCTACTAAAGTCATTCTTTATTAGTTAGTGGCCATCTAACATTGATACATTTAATGTCTTTTGTGCAACTTCATTATTATCTTTAACTCGAGTTTCATTATCTTCTTCATCTTTACTTTCATTCCTATAAGTTCCCATATCCCCATTATTACCACTCTCTTCTTCAGTGGTATCTACATTAACTTCATCGTTATGCACATGTACAACAATCTTATTAGAGCCCAAATCTCTAACATTACCTACTGTAGCCAAAACTTCTTGATCTATAATCAGAACATCAAGCTTTTATCCCATATATTTTAAAAAGGTTAATTAACCAAAGGCAACTTTCATTAGATTTAATGAATCTTAATACGACAAAAAATTAAGCCTTGTCAACTATCCATGTTCCTTCCATACCTCATAAATTTATCTACAATTGATAAAATCAAGATCAACTTTATGAAAATAACTTACAAATCTCCCACATAACTCAATTTAGGATCTTTCTTAAAGCATTTACCATAATATAAAGACATTTAATATTTGGATTATTTAAGCATATATATAAGACAATTTGAAAGGAATTACCTTGATTCACTGATTTTAATTCATGGGATATTAACTCTATGAAAAATGTGGAAAAAGGTTCTTTCCTAGTTTGTTATTATAGTAAAATGTAATTTTCTTCGATCCATAAGCTTAGCTATAGTAAAAGATGTTGCTCAAAATGAAGTTTTGCACATAAGATGGAAAAACAACATTGTGGCATTGTACATTATGCATTAAATCTATTACGGAGGATTTACAAGTAACATGTGGTTCAGTTTCCAAAAATAGGTTGTAAATTAACATATTTTAACTAAACACTACATTAACATATTTTAAGTATATAAAATTTCCTATAAAATAACATGCAAATAGCCTATAAAATGGCTCGTACAACTAGTTGTTTAATGTCATGCAAGATCATGTAAGAGTATCTTGATTAATTTCATACAACTACTTGTTTAGTACCCTACGAAATAACATGCAAGATTGTGCAATGGGCCACATACTTGTCATCTGGTATGAGCTAAATCCAAAATTAGATGACAACATTTGAGAAAATTCCAAACATTGTTATTTGGTTTTATGGCTAAAAATAATATTTATCATTTTTTAGGCTCCACTTGCCATGTATTGGTATTCAAATTGAACGTTTGTACAAGGTTAGAATTCTTTTTAATCGTTTTGAAATAGTTATGTTTAAATTGAATTCTAGTAATTTTAATCCTTTTACGAATAAAAACTCCAAACTGTGAGGTTAAATGAGTGGTTTCTCATTTATTTTCTACTTTTTCTTTTGCAAGATACACTGTGATCCCAACTCTAAAAAATACAAAAATACAAGAGAAAAAAGAAATAATTATGCCTTTGGGTTTGAATTGATAATGCTATCTTTAATCTGTTAATAATCTGTATAGAATGTTCTACTTTTTAGATTTCTTATGTTTATCTGTCATATTGTTTTTAGGTTAAATTTAATGTCCTCTTCAACCAATTAAAAAATTTTCCATGAACAGATATTTAAACTCATAAAAATCGTTTGAGGATTACTTTTACTCGAGTATTATGAGCCCAAGCAATTTAAATGAAAATTTCAATTTATTATCATATTGTGTATTAAAATTAAATTTAACTTAAACATATAATGCTTGACTTATTAAACTAAAATTTTAAATTAAAAATAATATAATGTGTTTTAATTAAAAATATATATTCTTGCTTAGTAATTTTCTTGGTAATCAACTCAAGACGTAAAGTAATTTTAAAAAATTAAATAATTGCTACTATAATCTTGTGAAGTTGATAGTTATCAAAACCATATTATATGGTTCGAATTTGTGAAGTTCAAACATTTTGTAAATTACAAGGAGGCTCGGAATCGAGTATGCTGCAATGGGAAAAGGTGGATTGACCTCGGAGCTGCCATTGATTGTAGTATAAGATTTTATTAGATACAATTTTAAATCTATCAAGACATCATTTTAGCAGAATGAAGGAGACACGAGTAGTTAGTAGTTATTATATATGTTTGTAGCCAAAGTATTACTTTCAAAGTTTGTTTATTGGTCCTCACTTGCAACCTTTTCGTCCGCTACTATGTATAAGAATAGGCTCGTGCCTTAAAAACAAAGGCTAGTTAAGTGATTATTAAAGAGAGAGTTCATCCGCTGGGACTCCGACTCGTGCAAAAAGTCCACTTGACGACATATCGTCGATTGTTTCATTATTCATTAGTTCAGAAAAGTACGTAATCACATTAAATCTGGTGGTTCAAGTTTTCATCAGTGGTCGTGAATCTTGTCAGTTGTGAATCATGGTACACAACCTGTTCAATTTCGACCACACTTATCTAACCTCAATGATTCAACTTCTTACTATAATCTGTAGATATAAGCTAAGAGTAATTAAAATTCATGCCTTGCATAAGGTTATCTGTCTGTTACTCGCTCATTTTCATTCCTTACAACAAGACGGATGAGCTGTGTGATTTATTATTATATATAATTAAATCAAACAAATGGTTGTTTGGAGTAATCTTCAACTATTAAACTATTAGACATACATTAACATTCAATATAAATCCTGTTGCAGTGCCAAATCTAAAGAGATTTTGTAATATTAAATCCTATTGAAGTGCCAAATCTAAAGAGATTTAGTAATAAATATTAAACCCTATTGAAGTGCCAAATCTAAAGAAATTTAGTAATACGCATCTTTTATCTCTTAATTATTACTTCATAATTGTTGTTCCCATTAGAATTAGCTCGACTTCATGTAACATTTGTTAAACAACTTCTTTTCCGGTATATAAAGGTGACTATAATCTTAGGACAAGCCTCTCGTCTAAAAGTAAATAAATAAATTTTTTTCCAAAATTATATTTAGAAATACTTTGCGTGTTAAAAAAAAATTACAAAGGACTCGGAGATTTTGAGAGATAGTCAATAACTCTAACAGTGAAAAAACCAATGGCTCTACTAACTCCAGAAGTGAGACACAGTCGGTAACAGACTGTTGGAAGTAGACCACCCGAAGGGAAGCAATATGGAAAGAGGGCTGTGATGATTAGTACACATCATCGTATCGTTATATATGTCATCCCCTCTCTCTCTCTCTCTCATGCCAAAGCCGCAACAAAGGAAAGAAGGATGTGACCTTTACCATATAACAATTCAGACCGACCACTTAAAATAAATGGATTTTGTAATTAAATCATATGGACACATGTAAGCTCTCTCGGTCAAATACTCACCAAACATGCTTTTTCTCTTTTCTTTTTACATTTCCTTCGTTAATCCTAGTACGCAGTAGTGTGTGTTCATCCTTGTTCTTTGTAAGCCTCTGTCGCTCTTCTCCTTCTCTTTATAAATGTTGGCATACGCAAAAGCACACACACAAACTCCTCCTCCTCCTCAGTCTCATCCCTCTATTTCTATCCTCTGCTCTTTCAAATGGCTTCCAAGATGTTTTTGCCCACCCCCACCACGAGCAGTAGTCATGTTATGTATCCAGAGAACGTTTCAGGCAGTAGCCTTTCTCTTGGGCAAGTTTCTTTGCGCAAGAAAAATGAAATCTCCCCCTCCACTGGACAATCAGTAGTACAGACCCCTTTTGTTAAAACACAACCTGTCTCTAACAAAACCATCAAAACCACTTCTCTGTTGGCCAAACTTTGGAGGGATGTTCATGGTTGCAACAACTGGGACAACCTCGTCGAGCCTTTGCACCCTCTACTCCGCCAAGAAATAATCCGATATGGTGAGTTTGTTAATGCCTCGTACAAGGCCTTTGATTTGGACACCAATTCCAAGCGCTATCTCACTTGCAAATATGGAAAGAAAAACATGTTTAAGGAAACTGGAATGGTGGATTCTGGCTATGAAATCACCAAGTACATCTACGCCACTCCTGATGTCAATATTCCAATGAATCCAGTCCAAAATGGGACTGCCTGCGGCCGTTGGATTGGATATGTCGCTGTATCATCTGACGAAGAGACAGTTAAGAGGCTTGGAAGACGAGATATAGTGATTACTTTCCGAGGAACAGTAACGAACCAGGAATGGATCGCTAATTTCATGAGCTCGCTGACTCCGGCGAAGTTAGACCCTCACAGTTCACGACCTGATGTGAAAGTGGAATCTGGATTCCTAAGCTTGTACACTTCAGATGAGAGCCACAACAGATTTGGACTCGAAAGTTGCCGTGAACAGCTCTTGTCTGAAGTTTCACGGTTGCTCAACAAGTACAAAGGGGAGCAAATTAGCATATCATTAGCAGGTCATAGTATGGGAAGTGCATTGGCTCTTCTACTTGCATATGATATTGCCGAGCTCGAATTAAATAAAATCGATCATAACAATGAAGTACCGGTGACTGTCTTTTCATTTGGAGGGCCGAGAGTTGGTAACTCAGCATTTAAAGAGAGGTGTGAAGAATTGGGAGTAAAGGTGTTGAGGATAGTGAACGTGAATGACCCCATCACGAAGGTACCTGGGGTTTTTCTCAATGAAAATCTTAGGGTTTTGGGAGGGAGATATGAGCTACCATGGAGTTGTTCATGTTATGCTCATGTGGGTGTTGAACTAGTTCTTGACTTCTTCAACATGCAAAACCCTTCATGTGTTCATGACTTGGAGACCTATATCAGCTTACTGAAAAGTCCAAAGAGAGTAGACGTTGAGAACTGTGAAATGGATCTTTTCTGCAAAGCAAAGGATTTGGTTTCCAGTACTGCACAAAAGAGTAACTTGCCATTGCCATTGGCAAAAGCTGCAATTAAATTTGCAAACTTGGTTCACTGTCAAAGTATAGAAATTTTGATGGCTGAGAACGTCTTAGGGTGGATGAATTGCTTGGCCTTGTTTATTTTTCTGTAGGTATATATGTATATATATATAGAGAGAGAGAGAGAGAGACGGAAGAATAGGTCTCATGTACATTGTAATTATGCAGCCCTCCAGGAGAAAGTTCTTCCCTGTTAATTGTGGGAATATTTTTGTAGTTGTACAAGTTTATGTATTCTCCTCAGTAAATTAACCTTAATTACATGTTTGAGAGATTAAAAAAATATCTTTTCTACTACATTTGGATTGTTGATCAAGCTCTGTACGGTTTCAGAACCACACCTACTATACGTGAGTCAGAATACTTTTGATAAATGAGTTCATTGCGTAAAATGTAGCGATTCTAATCTAATAAGGTTGATCTCCAGATGATCTGGAATAGCAATGGTCGGTAATGGTTTTGGTTCGCAGACAAAATTGGTGGTTTGTTAAATGATTACCTTAATCAACTTAATTTGTCCAATAAGTTCTTTTAGCTATTAATATATCCTTTCTACTAGAGGGAAAAACATAGCAAATTAAATCACCTGGGATCTTTTTTCCAATTTTATCATGTCCAACTTGTCTAATGGCCAAAAGGACGTCATTTTGGTTATTAAACAGAGTAGGACAATCTCTAAATTCTTGTTCAATGACCAAAACGGATAAGATTCGAACTCAAATTAAATAGGTAACGGCGAGTATATTATTAATGCAAAGAATGAATGCCTCAAGTACATTATCAACTCTATAAGTTTTTCCTATGACCAAATTAATACATATGGTCCTGTTTTGTTTGCAGAAAATCACTTTTGAGGAGACAGATGAAGAAGATTACCGACCAAGTCATGATTTATTATTTACATATAATACACGCTGATATTGAGGGGTGTTTTTGTTTATCTATTTTAATCAAATGCACTAAGATTAGGCAAGTGAGTAGCTTTGTAGGTAATTAATTACATAAAAGAGGAAGATAACATACAAAATATTCAAAGATTTGATCTTCAACATTCACGTTAAGAAGATTAGTCTTTTGTTTAAAAATCTTACAAATATATAGTGATAAAGAATATCTTTCGATGACAATCACGCCTGTTTTATTCCTAATTAATCATATCTCTCATTTAGTTGTAATTTATTTTGATTTTTGATAGATATGTGTACGTCTAATTCTTATTTAATATAAAACACTATCTAGTATCTACAATACAAACAAATCTGATGAATAAGATACATAGAATCACGTAATTAATATTGGATTGTTTTTGATGAATGAAACGTGACGTTGTTTTTTAGCGAGTTAAGCTATCTACTTTCTAACTTTGAATGTCAAATTGAGCAGAGACAAGGACCTAGCAGTACGGAAGAGATACAAGTCTTGAATTCCCATCTCTGTTCTCTTTGGCTTAGAGGAAAATATATGTATGATTGAAGGGCAAGTAAACTTTGTTGATTATTCAATGGTCAAAGCAGCAGCTCTCGCGAAAAACATGTATGATTGATTAATTGTGAGAGAAAAGGGCATATTTATCGAGTGTCATGGCCGTGTGGGTGATCACTAGTTTATTTGATGGTCATGGTTGGAAATTTGTGAGTTAACTCGTTGACATAATTCCCTTCTCCAAGACATTATCCAGACCTAAAGTTGCTCATCCAGCGAGAGGAAATGTTCATATTCATAGAGGACCCTAATAGGCTTCTCCAAATGTGAAAACCAGAATCCATTTAACTCGGCTTCACTGTTCATTTATTGGGAATATTAAATTGAGCCCTTTATAGGATTACAAACAAAAAAGTCAAATTCAATATTTTAATTTTGATGAACAGCGTTTACTTACTAAAATAATAATGCATACAATGTAAACCTAAAATGTCAACAGAACCGTGAATTTTGGGATATTGATGAATTCCCTTACATGTCTATTAATAATATATGCCAATATAAAAGTTAATGTATCCAGTGTACAAGACTTTCTGTTTTGCGATAGTTTGGGAATAGTCACAATTTACGTAACCTTCTCTTTACTTTCTATTTTGCGATAGTCTGGGAATAGTCACAGTTTACGTAACCTTCTCTTTATATTTTTAAAAAGAGGGTTTTTCCATAATTTTAAGTTATGATTTTATAGTCATAAATATGTTAACATAAAGTTATACAAGTTTGTATATTCAATCATAAAAACGATATATTTATATGCATCAAAGTGTTTTAATAAAAAATTGGCCAATAAATAAGCATATTTTAACTAGCTTGCATGTGTTTTCTTTGTTTTATTCTATTTGCTAAGAGTGTATGTTCTAATATACCCACAATCATATACTTATTTTATTAAAATTTTATTCAAATCTTTTTATTAGTTATAATTTAATTAAACTATTCATTTGTGTAAGAGTTTGTCTATAAATAAGAATTCTATGGATAGGACACGTAAATTTAATAAAAAAGATGTGAGTTTTAATATGCATTTGAGATGTAACTATGTAAGTCTCTTATCTTCACCTTTCTCCCTCGTTATGTTTTTAATTTATACATGATATCAAAATTAAAGTTATGTTTTCATAACTTGAATTTCTTTTAATTAATTGCATTATAATCACATTATTATAAAATTATCATATCAACAACTATATAAGTTGAAATTGATTGTCATCCAGTCAAAAGCCATACAAATTGAAATTGCTAGCTATATTAATATGTTATTACACCATTCATATAATATCAAATTTAAATTTGCGTTTCTATAACTGCAATTTTGTTAACTAGTTGTATTACAATTGCATTATTTTAAAAACTGTTAGAATATTATATACCTATATCTAATTATTTTGATTAAATAAGTGTATATTACTTTAGTTTGATTTGCGTATAGTTTTTAATTTAGTGTATATAACTTCATTTGTAAATAAGAGTTCTCATTTTGGTATAAAAAACACATAGGAATTTAATATGAAAAAACTTATACGAATAACTTTAATACGAAAGCTGTACGATTTATTGTAAATTTCTTATCTTTTTTATTTTTTAATCTTTATTCTCTTCTTCGTTATTTTACTTTTCTAATTGAACGAAGTTGACTTTTGGAGTCTAGTTATTTGTAATTGCGGCATCTGCAACCAAGCACATCAATTATGTCGTCTTGTTCCAATAGATGGATCAATGTAGGAAGGGTGTGTTGCATTGAAAGAATTTGACCAAAGAAATTGAGCAATGATTTTGTATAACTTACCTGTTATCAAGTCCTGACTGCATAAGGGTAAGAAGGACACCTGCCTAAGATTCACTTTCAACCTGACCCTATTTTGTATTTTTTTTTATGAGTGTTTTTCTTGAGCAAGGATGCTTCCTGCCTTTGCCCAGGTCGATACTTATAAAAAACCAAAAAAGAGCAAAATAGAGTCAAGTCAAGAGTGAGGTATAAGTGTTAATTTTTGACATTCATAAAAAACAAAAAAGGCAAAATAAGGTCCCTTTTTTATTTTACCCGAGGCCTATAAAATATGAGGAGCCATTTGATTGTCTAATTTATTACTTTGCCTTTTTAACTTTTTATTATCACGCAATTGCGCTCTAAAGTGCTATTTTAATTGCGTAATTTAGGAGGCTCCCACTCGTAATAATACTGCTGATGTCTCCTGACTTGCGAGAAAATTTGATTAGCTGCAACCAAAACCAAGCTGCTCGTGTTGATAGTTTAACCTGCACGATGAACTAGAGTAGTATTTGGAGATTGCCAGATCATATATACAAGATGTTCTTGTTGTACTTGAATCAACTAGGATCAATTATAGTTCTTGTGTAATTATCACATCCATCTCTCCGTTGTATTACTTGATTTAATGGTAACATGTTGCTTCAGATGCATATGTTGTCAAATCTCGTACGTAACTCAATCTGATACATATTGAACTGGAAAACTAGTGAAATCAATTACCTTAGAAATGCTTGTTTAAGAATGATTGAACGCATAAAAGTAATCCGAGAAATAAAGTTGCTGAATCATTAGATCAAATTTCTTCGAACCATACCGCACCATTGAAGACTTCAAATGCAACGCGTACGCCTAAGTGTGAGTAAAGCAAAAGTGTTGCAGACTTACCAACCAAACTGCAAATCATGTCTACAATCCTTTTCAAGTAAAAAAGATCTTAAAAAAAGGTAGATTCATAAATTGACAAGTGAAGTTAAAATGGAATTGAAGTGGGATTTCTCCCATGAAACATCGATCCACATTGACGTGATAAGAGGCCAGGGGCAATCCCAGGAAGGTTTCATGCAAAACTCTAACGCTCCATGACATCTTCACGTATATATATATTTTGATATGTTGATGTTGTTCTAGGTTACCTAACTTAACTTTTGGCTGATAAAAACCGTGTTAGAAGAAGAAATTTTAAAGTTCAAAACATGGGAAGTACAGTATTGACTGGAACAACACTATCCCTTTCATTTTGTTCATATTTTTCATGAACTGCGCATGTGGGCCTCGTTATGATTGGTTGCAAGTATTTCTATTCAGACAATGCTTGTTAAAAGATACCAACCAGAAACTAATTTAATATTCTTAAGAACATGTTAATGCTTCTTCCTCGCATCACTCACAAAGCATTATCAGCCGTTGCCTTTGCCTCTCCTCGTTTATATTTTTGAAAAGAGATGGTGTTTACTTTAAAGGAGGGCTACGCCACCAAATTTTGACACAGTAACCATTATTATTTATTACTCAATTGTTCTCTTCAATATTTAAAAGGCATATCCAATATGTGATTTAAAAGAATTAGAGTTATAATTATATTTATAAATTAACCTCTTCTCCTCTAAATTGGAGATTAGTAAAAACTTAATCACATTTCATATATTTTACGTAAATAATTAAGGATTTCAATTAAGAGGTGTAATATTGAATGGGAGTTGGAAGTCCAGAAAACAAAGGATGAATAGTGAATTAAAAGGTGTTATAGAGAATTGAGAGAACTTGAGATCAAAACACAAACTTTAAAGTGTTCTCAGCGTGTTGGACACTTTCCTCAAAGTGTTATTTGGCCCCACTATAGTCGCAAACCGGGTTAAAGGTAAATTACTTCTAGGATATAAAGAACACAAGAACATTCAAGTTACAAGAGTATGAATGTTCTTCAAGAATTATGAATGTAAAGATTGTTTCAGTAAAAATTGCTAAAAATATACATTTTTAATCTTGACTAAAACTCATGTATAAATAGTCATGTCTGTTCGCTACTAGTCCCAACTTTTCGAAAGGAAGCAACCCTTCAGAACAGTCACGTCTGTTCGCTATAAGTCACAACTCTTGGAAAGGAAATAACCCTTCAGAACAGTCATGTCTGTTCACTTCAAGTCACAAATCTTGGAAATGAGGTAACCTTTCAAAACAGTCACGTCTGTTCACTACAAGTTACAACTCTTGGAAATGAAGTAACCATTCATTTCCAAGTTTTACTTTAACTACTTATATCACAAACTAATTTCCAACAATCCCCCTTAGTTTGTGACATAAGAAAAAACACAACACAAACAGTAAATCATGCCTAAAAGAAGGTAGCTTTTGCCTTAAACCATCCTATAGTGCAAACAATCACAAAATCCAAAGGGAATGATTGGTGGCTCAATGCTTAAACCATCATTCACAAAGGTTTAGACATGTCACACACATGAACCTTCTTAGCATTCAATTAATTCACATTACAATTTTAGCACTATTATCGGCCATATGTTCATCATAGTTCATGATCAAATACAAGAGATTACCTTAAACTCTTGCTAGAAGCGACAACACTTCTAATGATCATATAGGTGAAAAGTATTCTAGCTATGTTTATATAACCATAAACAAGCACTTAAGAATAATTTCATTAAGAGATTTTTCTCAACCTTCTCACTTAAAAGTATAATTTGCAGCATTAATTACTTGGAATGTTTTACACAATCTTAGTGCTCACAATCACTACACAACTTGTTATTACTCTTTAAACCTTACAATCCAGGAGTAGTACTAGAAGAAGGTTGGTTATAATTGCTAGTGATTTTGATTAAAAGGTTTTAATCCCATTCTGAATGTGGTCGAACTAACTAAATCTCTTGCAAGAGGTTTGGTAAATAGATCCGCCAGGTTGTTATATGTCCTTACATAAACAATTGAGACATCTTTATTTAGCATTTCGCAAATAAATGCATGTCTTAAGCTTATATGTCTAGATTTACCATTGTACAATTTGTTCAATGCTCTAGACATAGTAGACTCACTATCATAATGTAAGGTTATTGCAGGCATAGGACAAGGACAAAAATCTATATCTAACAATAAATCCCTTAGCCACTCAGCCGTCTTACAAGCAAAATATAAAGCTATAAATTCAGCTTCCATGGTAAAGTGAGTAATCACCATTTGTTTCTTTAAAGCCCAGGAAGCACCTCCACCACCAAACAAGAATACCCAACCACTTATGGGTTTTTTTATCACTAATGCTAGTAATCCATCTAGCATCTGAAAATCCTTTAAGAACATTTGGAAAGCTATTATAAAAGAGTCCAAAATCTTTTGTCTTCTTAAAATATCCAGCACTCTTTTAATAGCTTGCCAATGTTCTTGGCTAGGATTTTTAGTGTATCTAGCAAGTCTACACACTGAGTATGAGATATTCGGTCTAGTGCAACTCATTGCATACATTAGACTTCCAATTACACTAGCATATTTAAGTTGTGCAATTCGAATTCCTTCATTCTCATGCAACTTAAAGTTAGGATCAAAAGGAGTACTTACCTCTTTCACATTCAAATGTTGATATTTCTTCAAGATTTTCTCAACATAATATGATTGAGAGGGTGTAAAACCCCCAACTATGTTTCTTAACTTTAATGCCTAAGATAGTATCTACTTCACCAAAATCCTTCATCTTAAATTTAGAAGAAAGATACCTCTTAGTTTCAACCACACCTTTATATGTAGGACTAACAATGAGCATGTCATCTACATAGAGACAAATGATCACTCCATACTCTTCATTGAATTTAGAATAAATGCACTCATCGGCATTATTATATCTAAATCCATATGAGAGTAAAACAGATTCAAATTTCTCATGTCATTGTTTAGATGTCTTTTTCAAGCCATGTAATGACTTGACTAGCTTACATACTTTCTTTTCATTTCCTAGTATCACAATGCCTTCCGGTTGTTCCATATACACTTATTCATCTAGATCACCATTTAAGAATGTTATCTTTACATCCATTTGGTGTACATAAAGGCTATAGATTGAAGTTAAAGTCAAAAGTACTCTTACCGATGTAATTTTAGCAGTCGGTGCATATGTGTCAAAGTAATTGATTCCTTTTTTTTTCCCCTAAAACCTTTAGCTACTAGCCTTGCTTTATAAGTTAGAATAGTACCATCTATGGCATATTTCCTTCGAAATACCCACTTCCAACCAATTGGTTTAGACTCGTGAGATAAATCAACTAGAACCTAAATATTGTTAAACAATATTGAGTCCACATCATCATTTACCTCTTCTCTCCAGAATGTCATATCCTTTGATTTCATTGCTTCACTAAAGGTTTTAGGATCTTCCTGTATGGTTAATAAAACTGGAGTTTTATTTAGAAGAGTATCCTTATTGCCTTCAACTAAGAAAATAATAGCTTGTTAAGAAATAAAATCTGAAGGCAAATATTTTTCGTTCCTTTGATGTTGACTCCTCCTAGGTTTACTTGGAGGGTCTACACTTGGTCTTTTTAACGTACTTAAGAGTTCAACACTTGGAGAAGAGGTAGGTTCATTTGATGGATCCTTATTTACCATTGAGTCTTTAAGAAACGAATCCTCAAAGAACTCAACATCCCTTGATTTTACAATCACATTATAGTCAACGTCTAGTAGCCTATAAGCTTTAGAATTTTTTGCATAGCCCACAAACACACTTTGAAGTGTTCTTGGTCCTAACTTTGTTCTTTCAAATATGAAAAGTTTCGCTTCCTTCCTTTTCACACTTCATATGAAGACACTTTAGTATTTAAGGATGGAATTCGATTATGCAAATGACATGCAACCAACAAAGCCTTACCCCACAAGTTTTTTTGAAAAACTCAAACTCAAGACCATAGAATTAACCATGTCTTGTAGAGTTCTATTTTTCCTTTTAGCCAAACCATTTTGTTGAGGAGTATATGGTGCACTAGTTTGGTGTATAATGCCATTTTGTTCACAAAATTTTAAGAACTCATTAGAGAAATATTTTCCTCCTCTATCACCTCTCAAAATTTTAGTCTTTTTACTTAATTGATTTTCAACAAGAAACTTATATGTGCTAAACATATTAAATTCTTCATCGTTGGTTTTCATCAAATTAAATAAACATGTACAAATCTAGAGTAATCATCAATGAAAGTAATGAAGTATTTGTTATCACCTCTTGTTAAAAAACCATTAAATTCACATATATCTGAATGCACTAAATCAAGCAATTTTGTATGTCTTTCAACTTTAGACAAAGGAAGTTTGGTTATCTTTGCTTGTATGCATGTTTCACATTTCTTATTCACTTGGCCGTTATAAGAGATTAGTCCTTTTATAGACATATAATGAATCACTTTATGACTAACATGTACTAATCTACTATGCCATAAAGAATGAGAAGCATCAACCAAATAAAGAGAAACATCATTCACTTTATTAAAACTAAGCTTAAATGTGCCATCACAAGAATATAAAATATCATTCTTAGACAATATTACATTGTTTGACTCAAGTACAGCCTTCAAGCCCTTCTTGTTCAGCATATTGGCAGAAACAAGCTCTTTCACATCCAGAACATGAAAAACACTAGTAAGCACCAACTTTTTGCCAAATGCACATCTCCCTTTTCATGCACCTTGGATTTTACACCATTGGCCATGACCACTTCATATCCTTCAAGAACCTCATAGTTTTTGAATTGGTCCTTGTTATTGCACATATGAATTACTGCATTGGAATCATACCATCAATCCTTAGAAGGAATTGTTATTGCCATGTGAAGTTCCATCACAATACCAAGAGTCAAAGTTGCCATAATTTCTACACATTCGTCAATAAGGTTAGCACTAGGAACATTGTTTCCTTTTTTGCTTCTTAATAGATCTGTAGTCGGCCTTATAGTGCCTTTTCTTTCCACAATTGTAGCAAATCCGATTCTTTTTCTTGTCTTTAGTATTAGTATTTTTATGTTTCTTCCTTTTAAAATTGTTGGATTTATTCTCATCTACAAAATTCACCTTTGGATCTCCTTCCACTTCTTTTCTTTGAAGAATTCTTTGAAGATGCTTCAAAACACTATTGATGGTTAAAATTTCATAATGTGTAACAACTTCTTTTGATAATCATTCTAAGAAGAAGGCAACTTAGTAATAATTGCCCCTAATTGTAATGATTCTAAAATTTTAACACCTAAGTCTCTAAATTTTGAAACAATCACTTGTAAATTATGGATTTAATCCACAAGAGAGGAACCATCAATTAATTTGAACTCAAAATATCTTTTAATAAGAAACTTATCTGTGCCTCGCTTTTGAGATGCATATTCATGTTTAAGCGATGCCCAAATCTCCTTTGGACTCTTAATGGTAGTAGAGAGATCATAAAGGTTATTTGAGAGGGTGTTGAGAATGTGACCCCTGCAAAGCAATTCATCTTCTTGACACTTGTCTCGTTTATCCTTCCTTGTGTCTACTTCACCCTCCTTTGGAAGAGGAATTGTTGGAAGATTGGGATCAAATACATATGCATTTTTCAAAGCGGTGAGGAAGAACATCATCTTGTCCTTCCAACGATTGACGTTGGTGTCGGTTCCATCAAGCCAATCTAACTTCACAAAGTCTTGGTTCATCACTTAAGGAGTGGATTCTTGAGTGGACTCCATGATAGCAACAAATAACATGTTAAGATTGTAATATTGAATGGCAGTTAGAAGCCCACAAAACAAAGGATGAATAATGAAGTAAATGATGCTACAAATAATTGAGAGAACTAGAAATCAAAACACAAAGTTTAAAGTGTTATAGGCATGTTGGACACTTTCCTTAAAGTGCTACTTACCCCCACCATAGTTACAAACAGAGTTAAAGGAAAATTATTTCTAGGATACAAAGAACACAAGAACATTCAAGTTGCAAAAGTATGAATGTCCTTCAAGAATTATGAATGTAGAGATTGTGTTGGTAAAAGTTGTTAAAACAAATATTTTTAATCTTGACTAAAACTTATGTATGTGTAGAGTTTTCAGAAAAATCATGTTTTGTTTACTACCAGTCATAACTTTTGGAAAGAAAGCAAACCTTCAGAACAGTCACGTCTGTTCACTACAAGTCACAATTCTTGGAAAGGAAGCAACCCTTCAGAACAGTTACGTCTGTTTACTACAAGTCACAAATCTTAGAAAAAAAGTAATCCTTCAAAACAGTAACGTCTGTTCACTACAAATTACAACTCTTGGAAAGGAAGTAACGCTTCATTTCCAAATTTTACTTTAACTTGTTACATCACAAACTAATTTCCAACAAGAGCTTGGAAGCTCAATGGATGGTATAACAACCTTAGAGGCTTCTTTATTGGCAGAGAGCTCGCTGAATGCCCTTTTGCACATTCCCTTTTCACATTCTATCCGCAAGATCATATCTAAGCTATGGTCCATTGAATACCTCTCTTAATTTTAATTTCTTATATTACATTCTTCTATTCCCTTTTCATTCAGCACTTTTGTTTCAAGTCAACTAATCAAATAACTTTTGATGAGAACTTATGAAATATCCATGGTCTTATAGTGTTTATGTATGATGGCGATCATTTTAACAATCAATTTATGTAATAATAATTTTTTGGCAAAACATATTAACAAAGTGAAGACTGTTTCGAGCGGTTTGTAGTCTTCCTTCTAGAATGCAAAGTGTGATGGTTTCTCAATGACGATCGATGTGGAATTGAATATAGTCAAACATTATGTCTTAATCTCAAGTTCTTTATTGTGATGCTTTAATTTCAAAACTTATGATTAAAAACAGTTTGAGAAGGGGAATACCATTCGCTTGTCTGGTTTGTGATCCAATTTCTTACAACAAATCAAAAATAATTGCTCGAATCACTATGAAGAGATATTATTGGACCAAAGAATTAATTAGAAGCAAGTCAGGTATGCTCCACATTACACTCTGCCCATGAGATTTTCATTTTCCTAAAAATGGTCTTGAAATTTCTGAAAGCGACCCTTGAAATCGGAAAATGGATTTATAACCCCTTTGCATATACGCTGACCTTCTACTTCAATCGCAACTCAAGAAGCTATAACCGACCAGATATTTTAATTAAAACAAAAACACGAAGAAAACACGTGATCAAAGTCAAATCTCCTGTCTTCTTCTTATTCACCTGTTTCAGCTCTGTCTGTGATACATACATTTCCAAAAGTCTTGGACATGTTAGAACGGGATTGCACATGCTCGAAAACGGAAAGAAAAAGGACATGGTATATATACTATAGGAAACATCAAACATTTTTGCGGGAGAACTTGATATTCTCCACCGCAAAGTTTGTAGTTTGGTCGACCCGTGTTTTGAGTGCAAAAGGTTACGGTGAACTCAAGTCAAATTAGTAATGTGTCATGACAATATCTGTTAATGGAGACTTCAGACTTAATTATTTTCCATGCAATTCCAATTTTTTTATGGAATCACCGACCATTAATCGTTATCACAATAATTAATAAACAAAATTTAGATGAATTTTTTTTTCAGAATTCAAAATTATTATTCTTGAAGTCTATAAAAAATAGATTCTCCAATATAATAACTTATTCGGTAAATTTAAATTTAAATTCAAATTAAATTACTTTTATTTATAAATATAAAAAAATTCATTCAAACCCACCAAGGCTTAGAGGTATGGCAGTTCCCGGATGAGATAAAACTTGTGGAAATTGAAAAAACATTTTTGTAAAAATGCAAAGTAAGTAACTTTATACATTGACTACGTTAACTTTTTTTATTTTAAGAATATACATACATACCTTGTTAAAATAATATATCTCAGAGTAGCACCTGAATCTTATAGATACAAAAAATACATATAATTTTGGAACGAGGTCTGCATTCTAATGACGATGCCAACGTATTAATATATTGAGAAGAATTCTTTTGTTAGTCAGACGCATACGACATCCATCAGTCTAAACACAAGTGAAGCTGTTCATGTGTACACTTATTATTCAGACAGGAACTGTATGACTAGTGGTCACGTTAAACAAGTAGTAGTCCTAGACCCAGTCTCTGTCATCAATCTCAACAATTTCAACCGCTTGTCTGGTTCTATTAATCGGCGGTATCATCTTCCTCGTCAAACAGACAACCATGTATAGATGTCAAACCCTAAGAATCAGATATTTCTACTTCTATTACCAACTCTTAGAAAATGAACGAAAGCTTGGTTTACCGTCCATACATGAACAGAAGAATTTCTTTTTTTCAGTAATTTCCTTGGTACCAGATTAGGTATATATTATTGTTCTTCTTTTAATCACTGATTCTTTGGTTAAGGTTCCTAGAACTTTGTGATCTAGGAATGTAATTTTAAGGAAGAGTAAGATTGGAGTTTCATCGTTCACCTGAATATGTATTATTACTTCAAGACCAGTATTTTTTGTTAATCATAATTAGTTCTATCAAATTAATTTGAATTGAATTTTAGTTCATTAATTTAGGGAGTGTGAACAATATTTTTTGAGTAATGTTAGAGATGCAGCCCTATTTACGAACTTATTGTATCCTATATTTCACCTGTACTAAAATGAAATGGCCAACACGTGTAATAACAAAATCAAAACTTTTGACCAAACCTAATTGTTAATTAAGAAAATGAATCACACTAAAAAACGAGTTTTTATTTCAGCGTAAATGACGCAATTCTATTGATCTACTCTTCGTGATGATTTTATCTATATTTTAAAAAAAATACTAAAATTTAGCAGCCAAAGTTTATGATTTAAAAAGGTTAAATGAATATTAAATTGTCTTAAAATTAGTTAAAAATTAGATTAAATTAAAAAAGATTATTTTTACTTATTGAAAATTTAAAATTTAAATTTAAAAAGAGATTATTAAATAAAAATTAATTAGTTTCTTTTAGTTTATAAAAACTAATTAGTTTATGAAAACTAATCAATTAATTAATATATTGGTCAATTTTTAAGAATAGAACTAACTAAAAAATTAATCAATTAAAAATTTTTACTATAAAATCAACCAAACTAGCCTGATTTTTAAAATATTAATTTTTCATATTTTTTCTTTTCCATTAATCTTTATAGAGCCAGCCGCAAAATTCGTTTCGCTTGACTTGACCTGAGTGGAGAATTTAAGAACTGTTGAGATCTTCTAATCACAATTCCGGTAGCCAAACTACAAAAATAATTATATTAATTAATCATGCTAATCACTGTTAAACTAGTGGCTAGTGAATAAGTCAAAAGTTACATTTGTATTTTTTTAAAGCTGATAAATTAATCTTTATATATTATACGAACCTCCTGGTTAGCTGAATTATAATATTGAAACAACTTCCATGTGTGGAGGAGGGCCCTCGAAGTTTTACCTTTTCTTCCTCATGCTTTTTAAATTGATTGGAAGAGAATGTGAGCCTTACTGTTTCAGTTTCGGATTTTGTTCACAATAAACTAATACCCATCTAGGGTTTTAAAATACTAAAAGCATAAGAAGAAGGTTGTTGACTCATAACTTCCGATTGTTGACTCATAATTTCTCAGTTTACCATCATATTATATATGCATATCATTTTCCATTTACATGTATTGCTGCGGCCATGGACGGAGCTGCAAGAATTAATAGGTCAGGAGAATTTTTTTATTATTATTGAGCTTTTGAACATGTAAAATTTTATATTAACCCAAGTATATATATTACTTGGCTTTACTGTAAAGTTTTTAAACTTGATCTCTAGTTCTTTTTTTTTTAATTTATACGACACTCTTTCGACCTAAAAGAATATGCATAACTCCCTCTAATATATATACATGGTTGAAACATATACTTAAACTAAAATTTTTGGTTGAATTATTGCATGTCCAATTTTTTAATATCATATTTTGAATGTTCGAACTTTTTAAAAATATTTAATCCAACCACGATCAATCAATATATTTTAATGAGGTTATTCAAATTATAATGAAAAATTGTCAATACTTAAAAAAATTGCATTTATTATACTGTATATTAAAAATAAAATGTGTTATAATTGTAAATAACATACATCATTTTTAAAAAAGACAAGGATATAACCATGTTAGCATTCATTTCATCAATTTTATGGCCATTAATTTGCAGGCCTTCAAGCATCGGTCAACAACTTTGTTGACTTACATTGATAAAGACCGAGATTTGGGACAACACGGATTCAAAATTTAACCTAAAACTCAAACATTAGCATTGTTGTTTATACATCAAAATTTAAGTGTTAATAAATATGAAAAGGGTCTTCAAGCCTAGCTATGTAGAAATGATCGTCTTGTAGGAACATTAGGTAAATAGTAGCCACGAGCCTTTATTAGCCTATGAATTGTTGTGCTGCAACTACAAAGCTACATGTAAGTCAAGTCGTGTATAATTAAGCTTAAGATATTACGAAGTGGAGGGGTTACATGGCCATAATAACCCAAATGAAATGTGCCTAATTAAAATATTTAATTAGCTAATTAAACATTAGAACACGAAAAGGAAGTAATAGTACTAGCTAACACATTATTAAGCATAAAGATTAAGGAAAAAGGTAAGCTTTTGTGCTTGGCCTCTCTGGATCGATCCGTTGCATGTCTGCATTTGCCTCCTAAAGTCCAAGCAAAAGATGGTGCAACCGGTACTCTTTTCTTTATAAACATGTATTACAAAGCTATAGCTAGTCTATACACTACTTGTCCTTTCCCGAGTCTAAATGGTCAATTAAGTGTACACATGGCTAGGCATGAGAATAGCGGTGAGAAAAACATGAACCACTGTCCTTTCTCTGGTTAATTGTTTATTGGATTGAATTCTTCTCAAGTACTAACAAAGGTTTCTTGGTGTTAAGTAAACCATAGCAGCTAATTCTGACTTCAATTGCATGTAGAATTCATCATAGAGATCGGTGGCTAGAATATCCTTATGGATATTATAACAAAAGTTTGGGATCGATATGACTCGTGTTCCATGTGCATTGCACATCAACTTTGCTTAAGGACATACATTGTACATGGTTAATTTGTAAACATCATTTTGCAGACATACTCCGATATTATGGAACTTTAATGGGTAAGAATTTATTCCCACAAATTATTATAGAATTGACGTAGACCCTACTTTGCAGTTTGGTCCCTCCAAAGAAGTGGATTGATTAAGGTGAATGCGAAATAAACCTAACACTCTCTTACCTTTGAATTAAAAACTTGTTACCAATTTTTTACATTATAAATATATTTCTGTTAATCAAAAGATTTTTTACTCGATATGGGAGCAATATCTGATTATTAAGTACATAATATTCATCTAAAGCACATATCATATATTTAAAAAAGAACATAACTCAATCATCAAAATTATATTCAAGTAAATTAGGAAACAGAGATATTGTGCTTCTAAAAAATACATATCTTTTCAAACCTATTTTTTGAAAAAAAATGATGCAAATCATTAAAAGGAAACGCAACAACAAGAAAGAAATCGAAAAAAAATTGAAAAATGACTTACGAATGGCACGTGACTAGTTCGAAGAGAGCAAGGGTCCTGCTTTCCCTTCTACTAGAATCTCTAAATCGACAATAAGCTTATGTAATTTTAAGTTGGATTCAACCAAATCACCATTATTTTGGTAGTTTTAAGTTATCATAATTAATATTGTTTAAATTATATTTGGTGACAAACAAATAGTTTTATAGTATATAAGAATAATTTAGACAATATTAATTATAAATTATAGAAACACTAAAACAATAACTCCCTAATTCTTTTTCTTTCAAGTTCAATTTTGACATTTTATAAGTTTGAGTCCCTTGCGGTGTTAGACAGAAGAAAATTTTTAAATTTTTGTAAAAAAGTTAATTCTTAAGTTCAAACTCCCTTTGAATGCTAATTCAAAATTTTCAATTAATTATCTTTAACTCAAAATTGAATATTCTTGTTATTTTAGATGTAATTTGGGAAATGATTGTTAACTAGTAGAGTTGCATAGAGTGAACCATTGTCATTGAATTACTTAGGAGTAAATTTCAAACTTATTCCTAATTTTTATCTCATGTAAAAAATGACTTATTTAGAAGTAAAATTCAAACTTATTACTAATTTTTTATCTTGTATCAAAAAACTTTGTTGATTTGCACCAATATTATAGTTATAAATTTTATATTAACACTACAAAAAACAGATGAATTTGCGATAAAACTAAAATCGTCACCAAAAGTTAACATATTGCAACGATTCAAAGAATTCGTCATTAAAACTAACCATTTGGCGACCAAAACGAAAAACATGGCAAAAGGGAAAACCTTTAGCACGCATAGAATAAATCGTCGCTAAATGCTGAATATTTAGTGACGAATAAGAGAAATCATCGTTAAATGATGCATAATGGGTGATGATGCCTGATATTTGTTGCTAAATATACTTATGGCAACACTTTTAGGAAACGTCACCATAACTTATCAAACATTTGGTGACGAATTCGGGAAATCGTCACCAAAGAGTTAACATGTTGCGACGATATTATGAAGCGTGGCCAAAAGGTCAATATTTGGTGACGAACTTTTCATTTGGTCATAAAAGTTAAACATTTAGTGACGATTTTTCAAAAGCGTCACTAATTGTCAAGCATTCAGCGATGATTTTCAGAAATCGTCACTAAATCATACACATTCAGTGACGATTTCTAGAAATTGTCACTGAATGTGTATAATTTAGTGACGAAGTCTAGAAATCGTCGCTGAATGCTTGACATTTTTCAAAATTATTAAACTAACATTTTTATAATCTATCATAATTAAGATATGTTTTATTAGTGATTTGTTTTGAATGTTTACAACGTATTATTAAAAAAATCACAACATCATTTTAAGTGTTAAACAGTAGTATTAATTAATCATTAGTATAAAACTAACATTGTAAAAATTAGTTATAAAAATTTTAAATAATTTTATCAATATAATAATATGATTTATGGAATAGTACGACCTTTAAATTAGAAGTTACCCAATTCATACAGTCATAGAGTCGGAACAATAACAGTTCACATTCAAGAGCATACAACTTGACCCCTAAATAGTAGATATGTTGTTTGATAAATTATTACAGATACAATAATAAGTCAACTTTAAAGCTAAGTCTAGTTGATTGACTCGTTAAATAACAATGATATAATTATTTATTTGGATTTCAAGTAACATGAGAGTCAATAAAGGTAAATGAGTCCCAGATATCTAGATTCTTGATAAGGGTCCTCACACGTTTAAGCACACCATTTGGAACTGTAACAGTTATTCCCTCAAGTGTAGGGTTTTTAACACCCTCTTTCAACAATTTTTTTTTGTTATAGCTAAACTTGTAAATGATACAGTGAATGAGTCGCTAGATTTAGTATGTAAAACATAATCAGTATAGAACTTAGATATTGTCATATTAGTAAACCATTAAATGAACTGAAATTGGAATGATATGCATACATGAATGAGCAGATGAAGTATATGGAATTGACAAATTTTCCAAAACAATCAGTTTCCCTAATCCTTTATGGACTATTGTGACATCGCTCCTGCCTCCATGACCATACGTGTCATCTTCGAGACTCAAAGAAGCTTAAAACAACATGTAGTATAAACCATCAAATGTGAATATATATATAATAGCTTCATAAAAGGAAATGAGATGTACATAATAAGGAAAGTGACATTGTTCGGATGATACTAAACACCTTGAAGTAGAAGATCAGCCATGGAAGGCAAACGATGATTAGTGTATAAAGTGGATATTTTTCTGCATTGTTGGTTTTTTCAGTAGGGATAATTCCAATGTGCCTAATGATATGAAAATTATCCTTACTAAAATTTGAAAAGTTTAGCACTTATTGTGTAATTTAGAATCATATGCAAAATTTAGAATTTAAAGTTTAATAGACATGACTATGTTCTTGATGTACATAAATATAGTATTATGTCTCTATATTTCTATTAATAGAAATGAATAAAAGTAAAATACTCTTTAAACAGTTTCATCAATTAAGAAACAAATCTTTGATGAGATTAAGCATTAAACATCGGTGGGAAGATAGACAGTAAATCATCTTCAAAATACAACCATAAACACTACTCACACATGAAATGTATAATTAAGAACTGTCAATAAACACCTAAAGGGTTTTAGGCTACGTTTGGTTGAGGGGTTGGGGGTAGAATGGAATGGAATGTAACATACTTTCATCGTTTAAAAGGAAGTTTTATAATGGAATGTGATGGAAGTGGAGGGTTTCATGTTACGTTCCATTCCATCCTAAACAGTGAAAATAAGAAACTTCCGATTTGGGAGGTTTAGAATGGAACGTGAACTAATAAATATAAACTACCTAATATACCTTCAATAATTTTTTGTAATACTAACTATGACCAAGTCATAATATTATATTAAATAGAATTAATATATTAAATAGAATAGAATAATATTTAACATAATAAATTTTAT
>JAOSBN010000001.1:20763971-20774778 GCA_027563595.1 Erythroxylum suave | reverse complement strand
CATAATACTCAACTTCATCAAAACTTAACACATCAAAATGCAAATGCACAAACAAATGGCTCGAGGGTTCCGTGGAACAAAACAGAGAAACCAAAGTTTTCTCCATGAACGAAATGAGTCTACTTTTCGGGTCTCGTGTGCCACAAGCGAGTAGCCGAGAGAAGGCTTTATGTCAACATGCACGTGACTACGAAACGGTTCCTCTCTTGCCCAAATACAATCAAATCTCATACTCAATTCAATCAATCACAAGTTCATATTCTCATGCTTTTCTTCTTTCCATTTAATCAAAATGCCATGATACAATTCCAAGGCATAGCGTAATCATACTCACAGTTCAATTTTTTACCACATGTCATACATCATAATGCAATTTCCACATCACAATATTTTAAAGAAAATCATTTTAACACACAACACACACACAAGGCATTTTGCTCATTACACAATAACTATAAATAAATTACCCACCTTATAACTCTTAAAAATCCAAACTCAAATTGGCCCTTCCCTTTGCTCTTGGGTAGGATTTTCTTGATTTCCTAAAACAAACCAATTTCCCATTAAATTCCAATTCAATAAAACCCTTAAAACTTCCATAATCACAACAATTGAAATCCACACAATTCAAGCTCAAAACTAACCTACCCATAGTCCATCTAGGTTAGAAAACCTAAAACCTAGCTTAGGAACCCAAAAATCAAATGGGTCTCTCAATCATCTTCTTTCAACACAACCCATTCTCTACTTCTTTCTCTACCTAAGCAAGAAAGAAAGATAAACTTACCTTAAACAAGCTTGATTCTTTCTCTCTCCATGTTTTCTTCTTCTTCCCTAGCTTCTCTCGCAACTCTCTTCTCTTCTTTCTTTCTTCCCTACATTTTTCTCCTCTCTTCTTTTCTTCTCACGATTTCTTCTTTCCTTCTTTCTTATTCTTCTAATTCCAGCCCCTTTTGTTTTGTCTTTCTTCCCATTTTTCCCCTCATTAAACTAGGCTTTCTATATTTACCCCTTCTTTCTTTTAACATAAATCTAATAACTACTTAGCCTATTATACACCATATTAATTCTAACTAAATTCTAACACTTCATTCTAATTTCTAATTTCTATTCATACTTGCTAATTTGCTGACTCAACTCTAAAAATAATAAAACAATTAAATCAAGAATAAATAAAAAAATCGGGGTCCAACATGATTAATATGATAATTTAATTTAATATTGATTATTCTATCACTATCCAAGAATTCAATGATTTGTAATTGTTATGAGGGATTGGTAAAAGTAGCAAATAGGTTATTTATGAATTTTCATATTTAACTTATGATAAACAAGAAAACTAAATTGAATAATTGCAGCCATCTCAATTACTTAATTTAGGGTTTAGTCTTTTTCATGCAGCTTATTGTTATCATTTATTTGATATGGAATATTGTCACATCCAGTCAATAGATGATAAGTTTTGATTTGGATGTTTGAACCAATTAATCCAGGAAAATTTAAGACTTATTATGACTATCCTAATATGTTTCAGACTAACTGCTTAAATTGTGAAAATATTCTCTTTAAACCAATTATCAATGTTACAATTAGAAGAGATCTTTCCCTTTAATCGGAGTTTGGTAATCTCAATTTTAAATTAAGTTAATTTAATTTGATCTCTTATTAATTTTAGTGAATCAGTTTCTTAATATAAAAAAACCTTGTTTATTTTATTTATTGAAATTAAGAAGCTAGTGTTTTGTTCTCTAGGGATTCAACCTAGTTCCACGACTACTATAAAAGTTTGGAAAATCGGAATTATTTTGGGCGCTTTGACAACCCGACCAATCATGCAATGTCACGATTGTGACATGCATTGTTTAATGCTTCAAATTATTCATCTTTTCTTCAATTTCATGACTTGCATTGTTTAATGCTTCAAATTATTTATCTTTTCTTCAATTTCCTGTTTCCCTTCATTCAAAAACACATCAAACACCCATTGAAACACAAAATTATGATCAAATCCTTGCCTTAAAGCAATCAAACAATTAAAAGGCATATAAAAATTAACAAAAACACAATTATAAGCCTATACTTGTGATAATCATTTAACAAAACAACTAAAAACACACTTAAATAGCTATAAAAACGAACTATGATTTACACTTATCAACATCTTCGTACTTAAACCTTTGTTTGTCCTCAAGAAAAACTTAAAATGCAAACAAATAAAACATATAAATACATAAACACACAATCATGCCACAATACAATAATGGTACAGTGGTATCAAATCTCATGTAATAAACTTAACCTCAAACATTAATCACTCATAACATGCCAACATACGAACTTATTCCTTTCATGTTTAAATGCATTAATTTGAATATACATATCAATCAAAATATTAACAACCTATTCATAAACCTATGGCACTTGTAAGCATGCATTTATTATTATCAATCAATCAAAAAGGCAAATTATCACTAAGTACCTTTTCATGAAAAATCTTGTTATTTGTAAAAGATTAGGAGGTTTTATTTATTGTAACACCATTTTTTATCTTATTTTCTTTAGTGATAACCTAGTCTTTTGATACAAAGGAAAATATTGCCATAATGTTCCCCAATTACTCAACTAAGTCATGTTTTTTTATTTAACTTAGTTGGAGTGTCATTCTAGCCTTTTGACCTGAAAACAAACATTTTATCATGAATGCTTTCGTTTACTCAACTATATCACAACTCTTAATAGGTACCAATTGTATTTTTAACCTTATTTTCTTAAAAAGGGCTAGCGGAATAGAAATTTTATTTAATTTGCTTCTTTTATTTCTCAACCTACCTCATTTCTTCTTAATCAATCATTCTCATGAAACAATACTAATAATGCTAACCAATTTAATTGAGTGTAACTATAAATGTAACACAAAAAAGTGTCATAAAGTGCAAGAATAAGTGCTAGATCCTAATTAATATACATATTCATCCCAAAGACACTTAAAATACGAAATTCACAAGTTACTATGCTTTATGAATGGCCATGTTCAAAAGTAAGTTAATTCCATTTAATTTGTGCCATTGACACATTCATACATTCACACATCATGCAACAAAATGTTCACACAATGCTCACCTAATAAATAACATAATACAAATGTAAAATTCGCACACAATTGATATGCAATTGCATATACATCCCTATACTTTAAAAAAACACACATTTTCTTAAATGTAAGAAACAAAGCAACATAAATAACAATAAATAAAAAGAAGAAAAATTAGAGTAAGATGACTTATGGAGATTAAGGCAGCAATGGTGTAGGCGATGGAATTTAAAGACATTTTATTTCATGAAGATCCATCAATTCACTCCCTATAAAATAAACATAAAAAATAAAAATAAGAAAGCACTAATAAAATAAAATGAAAATAAAAAATAAAACTTATCCTAATTCTTAGGGCCCCCTCCCCCCCCCCCCCCCCCCCAAGTCTAATGTCATTAGATTGACATATTATGTCTTCTAACCTCAAATTGGGTCTGTAATGAGTGACTTGCTTCCACTTGTTTCTCCACATGGAATGTTAGTGGCCTATAAGTAAGCCACCACATGCAAGATAATAAAAAAGACATAACTGATCAAATTAAGAAATTTAAGTTCAGTAATGTCCTTTTTGATAAAAAACTGTCAATAACATAAGGAATGATGAAATTTGAAACTGACTCTTCCTCTTGCTTCTTTAAAGATTCCACTACATCAATTCTCATGAATGAGTTTCCCTCCTTTAAATTCTTTAATACCTTATTCATATTAAATTCCACCTGTTCATCACCAATATAAAGGATAAGGTTGCCTTCATGGATATTTATTAAAGTTTTTCCAGTGTTCAAAAAGGGCCCACTGAGAATTAGTGGACAGTTTCAGTCCTCTTCAAAGTCTAATGCGACGAAATCTAAAAGAATAATAAACTTGTCCATTTTTACAAGCACATCCTCTACCACACTAAACAATTTCTTTATCGATTGATATGCCAACTGAATAAGCATAGAATTTGGCTTCATATCTCCTAGCACCAATTTTCTGAAAATTGATAAAGGCATAACATTAATACTTACACTTAAGTCACATAAGTAAACATTTGGAAAATTTTAAATTACCAACTACACAGGGTATAGTAAAACTCCCTGAATCTTTCAACTTTGAAGGCATATGGTTGGTAATTATAGAGCTACAACTTTCCATCATGGAGACCATTTGATTTTCATCCTAAGTTCACTTACTTAATAAGATGTCTTTGAGAAATTTCACATACTTGCATATTCTCTCCAAAGCTTTTACAAAAGAAAAGTTAATTTGCAATTTCAGTTTTTACATGAACCTTACAAATTATGCATCGTTGTTCTTCTGAAGTCTTTATGAGAATGCTATTCTTGGTGGATATGGAGGAGGAGAAACATCGGGAGGATCCTCTTCCTTAACTTTATCCTTTTTCTTCTTCTCTTGATCTTCTACAAATTGGGGGCTTATATTTCTTCTGGTTCTTCTAACTCTTTCCCATTTCTAAGTGTGATAGCCTTAAGTTGCTCCTTTAGATTTGATTCTATATTACTTGGAAGGCTCCCCAGACTTCATGTAAACAATGCATTAGCCAATTGTTCCACTTAAACCTCTAAATTGTGAGTGGAAAAGGCATGATTCTTTACTACTTGCTCAAACTTCCCTTCTAGAATCGTGAATTTGGAATTCATCATGTCCATTAACTTTTCCATCTTTGAATCCCATATTTGGATTTGGATTTCTCACTTAAGTTCCTACATTGTTAAACCATGAGAAATTTGAGTGGTTCTTTCAAATACGATTGTACATGTTTGAATAAAGGTTGTTGCCTCCACAATCAAATTGTGTTCCCATGAAGTTGAGCTATTGCACGTTGTTGTTTTCTAAGCAATCAACTGTGATATGACTATCCTGTCCACATAGCTCACATATTTACTGAATTGCTTTGAGTGGGGAGGAAAATGTGGCTTTCATGTTGTTCAATTAGTTGGTTAGACTGGCAACCTTAGCCTTCAATGTTATCACTGAATCTATAGGAATCATTACTTTTGTATCCTAGAAGATTGACTACTGACTACTTCATTTTGATGTTTAAAGACAACTATTGTTCACCATCTCTTCTAATAGATTGTGTGATGCTTCAACTATTTTCCTTATTAATCAGGTACCAGCTACTGCATCAATGGTGCCTTACATAGGTGGATTAACTCCATTGTAAAACATTTGCAAGAGAAACTGCTTTGGCAAGTTGTGGTGTAGATAGTTCCTTTATAACTCCTTAAATCGCTCTCACGCTTCATATAAGGACTTCCCTTCATTTTGCTAGAAATTTGTAATTTTCTTTTTGATTCTCGTTGTCTTTTTTAAAGGGAAGTACTTAGCCAAGAAGGCTTGCACCAGTTGCTCCCTTATTGTGACGTTCCCTAGGTTAAGTGAATTAAACCAAGTCTTGGCTTTATCCTTGAGTGTAAACAGGAAGAGCCTGATCTTGGCTACATCTTCCAACAACCCATTATACCAAAATGTATCACAAATCTTTAAGAAATTGACCAAATGAATATTGGGATCCTTATCTACCAAATCATGAAATTACACATTGATTTGAAGTATATTCAGCAGTGTTAGTTAGATTTCGAAGGTATTCGCTTGCACTGGTGGTCATGTAATTCCTTGATGATTAGCATTGGACCTAGCCTTATGAATTTTATAAGGGTTGTCCTTTGTTGCTCTCCTGAGATTCTTTCCTCTTCCATCATTCTTTCTATTGCTTCTTAGCTTTTAGCTCTTTGAATCTCTCTTTCTAACTTTGTGATGTCTAGAATTAATGTGTCTTATATATACATTCCCTAGGTTGAGTGAATTAAATCGCGTCTTGGCTCTATCTTTGAGTGTAACGAGGAAGAGCCTGATCTTGGCTACATCTTCCAACCCATTATACAAAAATGGATCACAAATCTTTAAGAAATTGGCCAAATGAGTATTGGGATCCTTATTGGCCAAATCATGAAATTACACTTTGGTTTGAAGCATATTCAGTAGTGTTAGTTAGATTTCAAAAGTATTCACTTGCACTGGTGGTTGTGTAATTCCTTGATGATTGGCAATGGACCTTGGCCTTATGAATTTTATAAGGGTTGTCCTTTGTTACTCTCCTAGGATTCTTTCCTCTGCCATCATTCTTTCTATTGTTTCTTAGCTTTTAGATCTTCAAATCTCTCTTTCTAACTTTGTGATGCCTAGAATTGATGTATGTGTGTATGTGTGTGTGTATATATACACATCAATTCTAGACACAATATATATATATATATATATATATATTGTGTCTAGAATTGATGTGTATACACACACACACACAGATATATATATATATATATGTTAAACAAGTTTCCTGATAACTACAATAAAAACTTATTGATAAGTTTAATATAAAAACTTTCAATACCACAAGTATACAGATCGTATCTCATAATATCAAAGGTATCATTCTCACGAGGACTAATAGGCACCTAACAATTTGAATAGAACTTTGTCTAAGGTACTAAAGATTGATTTGAATTAAAATAAATAATTGAAATTAAAACAACTGATAAAACGAAACAAGTAAAGAATTGAGCTGCCCATAAAATAAGTTTGATCAAATTTTGAGACATAGGAATTATTCTATCCTCGTTTTTTCCCTTTATCTTGTTGATTAAATTTATACTTAATCTTAGATATCCTAAAGTTTTGATTTTCCTCTCTCAAGATCTAATCAAGCAATTCTAATTGAATTTAATAGTCATATATTTATAATCTCTCAATTCACAAAACTACTTCTAACTTATTCGATTGGATTTGAAGCAATCAATCCTAAAGATAATTAATTTCATAATTAAGATCTCTCTTCAATTATTAATTTATCCAATAATTACATGTCTATTAAGTTGCCAACTCTTTTTGTACACCTTAACTTGATCACTCTCTCAATTTATTATGAAGCATAACAATTATCACAAAACATTAATAGATGTATCGAATTCAATAAGAATAAAGTCCAACAAAGTAATTCAAGAACAACCCCTAATATGGATTTAGAAACCCATAATCATGTTAAACATCATAACAATCCAAATAAACATCCAATACAAATGAAATAAATAAAGGGAAAAGAAAGAAAAACTAGTTGGAGTCTTAATCTTGAAATCTGGAATTCTCTGAAGCTTTCTTGATGTCTCCTCTTAATCTTCATTTGATTTGGTGGTTATTGCTTTGTTTTCGTGGTTTTCTTGTCTTCAAACAGTTATTGAGGCATCTAGGGTTCTTTTTAGGCTTTTTTTCACTTAATTTGGTCCCAAAATTAGCCTCAAAAAATCAAAAGTACAGAAAAATTCGTGGGCTAAAAAAACTAAAATTTGTTGGAATTTGTTATCTAATCACGTCTATTACGATCATGATTTTCATGCTTAAAATTCTTCATCTTTTCTTCAATTTCCTATTTCCTTTCACTCATGAACACATCAAACTCCTCTTGAAACATAAAATTAAGATCAAATTCTTACTCTAAACCAATCAAACAATTAAAACACATACAATCATTAACAAAAAGATAATTATAAGCCTATACACGTTATAATCATCTAAGAAAACTTCTAAACACACACTTAGACACCTATAAAAACATGTTATGATCTACATCTATCACTCCATAGCAGACACAACTCTCTTTTTCTCTTACAAAAGTGGTCATCACTCGTATGGCATACGCAACAAAGGAGGAGGTAGAACTCATAGAGGGAGGCACGACAATTCCCAAACTACTTCATATGTCAACCCTACTTTTTTTGGGTCTCAACGCTAGTAAGTTGATCAATACTCTAGGCCCCCTTATTCCTTTGGGCCTATATGTAATGTTGCTCCATCTAGTTAGCCTCATAGACCCCCTAATTCCTAACAACTTTAGGCCCAATTTCCACATCAACCTAAGCACCAAATATTGTTTCATTTAACAGATCCAATAGACCACCCTCACAATGTCAAATCTATTAGAAATGGGGCCACAGTGCCACCCACTGTCGTTTTCAATATTTTGAGTCTTGCAATCATCATTATAGTTCTCAACATATTAATAATAATCTTTCTGCAGCATTTACTGCCACGAACATTCAATCTGAACCAGATACTTCACACCTCAACTTCAATATTGTTTCTAAATGGTTAATGGATACTGGGGCCACTACCCACTTGACTGTTGGTTCTTACATTGTGGAATATATTTCACCATATGATGGTTCCAACGAAGTTGTCGTTAGTAATGGACAAACTCTTCCCATTATTGGTACATTAACTATATTTGCTTCCCCTTGCCCTCTCCACCTTCGCGATATTTGATTGTTGCTAATCTAACCACAAATTTGTTATTTATTGTCAAATTTGTTTATGATAGTTCATGTCTTCTTAAATTTAATCAATTTGGTTACATTGTGAAGGACCTTTAAATTAAGATACCACTTCTTGCGGGTCCCATCCACAATAACCTTTATCCCTTGAAGATTCCATCACATTTTCGCAATTATGTTTCACTCAGTGCTGCCACTACTTCCTTGGATTTGTGGCATCAATGTCTTGGTCATCCTTATCACTCTATTTTATCTAATTTATCTTCTATTTTATCCATTAAATCCAATGTCATTAATTCTTATACTTCCTAAAGGAAAAAGTGTTCGTCTTTCATTTCCATTATCATCTCTTATCCCTTACAACTCATTCATTGTGATATTTAGGGACCTTTCCCGTCTTTTTCTTTATCTGGGTATCGGTACTTTATCATCTTTGTTAATAACTTTAGTCGATTTACCTGGCTTTTTCCCTTGGTTTAAAAGTTTCATGCTTTACTATGTTTTCAAACCTTTAAAACAAAAATTGAAAAGCCTTTTTTCTATAACTATAAAAACTTTTTAATGCGATGAAGCTCCCAAACTCATCAATGGCATCTTTGTTTAATATTTTACTACTCATGACATCACTTTTCATATCCCTTTTCCTACACTCCTCAACAAAATAGCCTTGTAGAACGTAAAATTTGCCATATCACTAAAATAGGTCTTATCCTTCTTTTGCATACCTCTCTTCCTAAATCTTTTTTGTTTGCAGCCTTTTCTATTGTTGCTTATCTCATCAATCTCTTACTTATACATGTTCTTAATCATTGGTCTCCTCATGAAACACTTTTCCACATTAAAGCTACTTTCTCTCACCTTTGCGTCTTTAGATGCATATATTTTACCCTTCTAGGCTCTACCCATGTTGGTAAACTTACAGGTAAATTTACTCCCTATGTTTTTTCTACCTTCTGTAAATATATAGAAATATATAATACAATTTCTCATTCTTTAGGAAGTTTTTAATTGAAGTAGAGTTGTGTTTTTTAATCCCCAAATTAAGAAAAATAGGAAGGTTGTGCAATAAGAGGATAAATGAAAAAAATAAATTTGAAAGAAAAATTTGTCCAAATTAATGAAATTGTTTAATGCAAATATGTGATAAGTTGAAAACGTTACAAGAATTAATATTATTGTGAGTATTAAAATAGACGAATACAAACTTTTAAAATTGGTATATTTTTCATTAAAAATAAACATTGTGATATTTTTATAATTTTGAACCTAAAATTAAGTGACAAAAGAAGAAGGATTTGGACCTTAAATTTCAAATCTTATGGTGAAATGTTTTTATCCAATAGGTATAGGATAACAGGGCTAATTATTCCCTAACATTTTTACAAATGTACAAATTAGACCCTAACGTTTTAGAGTGTTCAAATTGAATCTTAAAGTTTATCAAACGTTCAAATCAGACCCCAAAATTTGGAAACCGATCAGATTGGACCCCAAGCACTGATATTGTAAGGGCACCGTCAGTCATCTATTTATGTGGCATGTTAAATGTTGACATGGTTTTTTTTCAAATTTCGTTAGACATGGAACCCACCGTTGCTGAGGTGGGCGTGGAGGTGGATCCCACATAGCTCCAAAAATGTTACGTCTCCTCCTCCCTTATACGCAACGTTTTTGGACAGAGATGTTGCATTTTAATAAGGCTAGGCGTGGTTTTGTGAAAACGCACCATTTTCCTCTTCCTCTTCCCAAATCCCTAATCCCTAATCCCACATCTACTATCCATATACATCACCACGCTTCAATCTTCATGCTCTTCTCCTATCTTCTTCCGACAAAATCTCATTTTCCTCTTCCCTAATCCCTAGTCTCCCACCTTCTTCTGTCACAATCCCTCATCTTGCAAGTCTTCGATCTTCTTCCCTGTGTATTCTTCCTCAGACAAAATTTCATCTTAGTAGGTCATTATTGTCTACCTTTTATGTTTTTTGTGGTACCTTAAATCCGTATGTTTGTGTCCATTGTTATCTGACTCATTGTGGTTTTTTTTGCTTTTTCAATATTTTATCTTTTCTGGTCTATCTCCACTTATTGTTGATGAATACACCAACCATTTTTCACTATCTGCCTTTTATGTTTTACTTCTTGTTATCCCCATTATTCTTTGAAGTTGTACCTAACAATAACTGCTATTATGAGCATCATCATCAATTATTGTTCTTTGTTTACATTCCCTGCATTGTCTTATATTTGGATTGTCCAGTGATAAATGCTTGTTCACATAAACAACTGAAGGATTCACTTAGTGCAGGAGAGTAAGAACAAAAGCTCATTCTATTGTGGGTCACAATAGAACTTTTTATCGTGCATAAGAAGCAATAGTTTCTTA
>JAOSBN010000001.1:20751840-20763871 GCA_027563595.1 Erythroxylum suave | reverse complement strand
ATTACTAGTAAGGCTGGTCAAACTTGCTCATATGATGTCTTCTAAGATGAAATGACATTGTCTGGAAACAGTTTTCAATCACAATAGAACTTTTTATCGTGCATAAGAAGCAATAGTTTCTTAATTACTAGTAAGGCTGGTCAAACTTGCTCATATGATGTCTTCTAAGATGAAATGACATTGTCTGGAAACAGTTTTCATATATATTACAATCTTTACTATCACATTTCTTGCACTTAATAATTACAAAGGGACAGCAAATGTGACTTTTTTTATCTTTGAGAGTTTTTTTTTTTTGGCAACATATGCAATATCACTCTGTTGCTTTACTTGCATGCATAATTTGAAACTTTAGTTATCTACTGCTATCTTGTTTTATGTTGTTTTTATCAGTGTTGTTTTATTAGTATTGCTTTTTTAAATGTTTGTTATTGTCAATGAATACACCAACCCTTTTTCACTATCTACTCCTATGTTGTTTTATCAGTGTTGGTTTTTTAAGTTTTTTGTTATTGTCGATGAAGACACCAACCATTGTTGATGAATATATGAACCACTTGTTGTTTTATTAGTGTTGATCAATGTTGCCATATTAGTTGTAAGATTTCAAAGGCATTCTATTAATAAAAAACACAGTTGAGAGTACTACATTATCCTAGTAGAATTTTAGGATATTCAAAGGATAAGAATGTCTTCTGTGCTTAGAAAATTCACAAGCATTAAAAATAGTAAATTGAAATTGTAGTATTTAAACAATTTTGAATCAACTGTTGGTTAGCAAACATTGAATTTACCATCATAGCTTGAGTCTTAGAAGATAGCAGTGTGAGTAACTACTCTTATGTAGCACTTACATACCAAACCTAATTACTCCTATGTAACATATACAAACAATCTTATTATCTAGTATAGCCTATCATCGCCTATCATCTTCACTATGATTAGCTTCCGAAATGCAAAATACATATGATAAAATTCAGCTTTACAATTAAGTTCATTTGTAAGGGAACTAATAGACCATAGGTTATTAAGAAGCTACACTCTAAATATTTTGTGCAATGTTGAATAGTAGATAGGCTTAAGTTATCTGTCTAAACATAGTTGCTGGTGACAGGTGTATAGTGGTCTTTTAGTACACTCTCTATCACCTTTCCTAACAAGAACAAGAAGGTGGGAGGCATCTGTGGGTGTGTGAACTAATTGTAAAGGAGGATGTGATCAAATCATTGACTTATTTACAAAGTTTGCATTGGATTTTTAGACTTATGAATATGGTAGAAAATGTTAGAAAATGTTGACTAACACAGATGGAAACATGAGAGATTTGTGTATGTTCTAGGGCAGACATAAGACTAAAGGATAAAGTCTTGTGCCTTTTTTGTGGATAAAGTTCATCATGTGTATAATTTGTTACATTTTTAATAAAGAAAATTAAATGAATGGGTCTAGCAAATTTTAATGAATTTGGAGAAACAATTTGATGTTTTTTACTTCAAATTTTTTGAGTATATATGACATATATGAATGATCTCTGTATGGAGTTATTTGAGATTGTTGACATATTATTTCGAGCTTTGATTAGAAGAAGTAAAAGTACTCACATAAATTTGTAGCCATTATCCAAAGATATAAACATGACATCTTTAAGTAACACTACATTAAATTCAAATAATGATAATGTGGTAAGTTATTATGGTTTAAAATCTCAGTTAAGAACCTCATGGAGTGAAAAAGAAAACCCAAGATACCCCAAATATCGTGTAAGCTTAATTTTGTTAATAAGTTAAAATTGTTTATATATATGATTGATGTGTTTGCCTAATAACTGTTAATGATCTTTCAGGTTTGAAAATGTGAATGTTTTAAGTGGTATAATGAAAAATTTAGCCATAGAGCTATTGAAGTAATTTATAACTTGAAGAAAAAGATAGATCATTTGAAGCAAGAGGTTGAATGAAGCATAACTGAATCACATTTGACGTTCAAAGTTTAAGAGCAAATAAAGCAAATGAAAGAAGACATTGTTTTGTTGAGAAAAGAGAAAAATGAGTTGAGATTTGTTGTACTGATTATTATTGGGTTTTTGTACTTATAATGAGTTTTAAAATATGGTTTTTTCTGGACAAGTAGATGTAAAATGTATTATTTATTTTTAAACTTGAGTTATGAGAATGAAAACTCCTCCTTTCAACTAATATCTTTTGCACTATGTTTTTTGTTTATTGTTTTTTTATTTATAAAGTTGCTTTAATTGTTCATATGGCCTCATCATAAACAATTAAATACAAAAATTATATCAAAATAAACAATTGAAGCAACATGTCCAATTTAATTAAATATAAAAGTGATCATATCAGTAACATGATTACATCACAATTCATTTATATACAAAAGTTATACTATCTATCCATCCATATATATAGACAACATCAATTTAAAGTCTGTGAGTCAACCACATTGCTTCCCTCATTTACACTTGACTAAGAATGTTGTTTATGTACTGGTTGATTTCTTGGTGATCTTTACCTCATTGCTTTAGTTTGTAACCATTAAGAAGTTATGCTAGGTTGTCCTTTGAACCTCAAACCTCTTGGTTTGAAAGACAGTTTGAATGAATGTGAGTCAACTTCTCCAAACTTCTATTTACGACTATGCAAAGAGCTACCAATCTACAAATCTACATTTCGTTAACAGTATTCAGTCTTGAAAGAAATCAATAATGGTTGAAGAGACAAATATACTCACAATATTGTTTTGTTGATATGCTACAACAACCTATTCAGGTTATGAGGATACATCAGGAATGACCTAGTAAATATGAAACAAATAATGATAGAAATGATCATTAGATATATGAAGCAATGCATACAAAGAATTTTTCATACCTGTGGAGATTGTTGAGCAGGTTGAGTTGATGAATGATTGTTACATTTTCTTGCATTGTGACCAGAATTGTCACATTTTCCACATTTTTTAACTTGACCCTTTCTACTTGATTTGTTTGGATTTCTCTAATTAGTAAGCTCATTTACTCCTCTCCTTTTAGCTGTTTTAGGTCTTCCACGCATGGCTCTTTTCCCTGTGGGGTTTGCTACATCTTTATCATCAACTATAGGCAAGAAAATAGGTCCTCTAATAGGTTGTAAAACATGCTCATACACTATCATGAATTTAGACTTCTTGTAGCACTCATCCATATATGCCTCTTGCTATTGTCTCGAATGGTGAATAGCACTTACAACATGCTTGCAAGGATATCCATTCAGCTCCCACATCCAACAACTACATGATTGGTTTCTACTAATCCTCACAATATGCTTCGCATCACCTTTGATAATTTCATACGCTCTATCACCATTCCAGACCATTCTCCGCTACATAGCATCTTTCTTATTCATTTATAATTTCTTAACAACCTTAGGTGCAACTTCTGATTTCCAGCCATGTGCAAATTGTCTCATCTCTGTATGCCTCTTCATCACCATAATTCTGATTATTTCTAGCATGCTTATAATTGGCCTATATCTAACCGGCAATATCCATCCATTGAATGTTTCGCTCATGTTGTTATCAACAATTGGACATTTGGATTCAATTGACTGATAACATCATGCCCATCTCTCCTTCGGATATTCGAGCAATGATGATACACATCCAGGTGTAATTTTGTCCAACCTTTTCAGTTGCTCATTAAAATCTTCCTTTTATGTTGACCAAGCACAATTCCAAAATTTCTTTTGCAAGTCTTTTCCTTTGAAGTTCATAAGTCAATTATGGTATATATGATGTGCACACATATGATCAGTGGCATATGGGATCGTGTCTTCCACTACTTTAATCAATCCCTATAATAATGGAATAGAAGAAGTTAATATATAGTTAATACAATATAATATGTTCATTAATCAATGATAAAAATATCTCCTGCATATCTGATATTATTGTTAGCCCTTCACTACCACCTAATTCCGAGTCCAAAGCTAACAAACTCATAAACTAGGTCCATGAATCAGTGTTCTCCACCTCGACAACTGCCCATGCCAACGAATACATACCTCCATCCCCATCCCTCCTAACTTCACTCAATAACTGACCTTTGAATTCAGTCTTTAAAAAACAACTATCAATACAAAGATGGGCCTCAAACGCCTCCATCCTCGTTTGATCACATCAAAGCATATGTATAATCTTTTGAACTACAAAAAAGAGATGAAGATGCATGAATTAATGAATAAACTTAATAGACAACTACTTGTTTTTAATTATCATTGTTAATAATATGTAAAACTTAATGGTTGCATAGATGTAACAAACTAGTTTCTTGATTTCTAGCCAGCTTTAACTTAATTGTTGACTCAGGGTTACTATTCCTCAACTCATGAGCATATCCTTGTAGTTTTGCATACTCATTCATGTAATCACTCACCCTTTCTTTCTCAACTTCCTCTTGGCAGCTCTACACATACTTGAGTTGACAGATATGTTAAGCTTTTCTCAACATTCTTCAACCATCTTCATCATCGAGATATTAGGCTTCACAAGTATTTTATCCCTAAGATGTCTCATTACGAACTTAGCAGAAACCAATTTTGGTTTGTTAGTCGTAAAACACCTATGTTCATCATTGTATGTCATCACTTTAAACCACCTATCATTCTTATGAAAAATGACATACAACTGCCATGGGCATCCCTCAATACATCTCACTCTCAACCTATGTCTTTCACTTTTCTTAAACTTTACATTGTAGCATATCCACACTGCATAATTCATAGCAAATTCTTTAAAATCTTTTGTAGAGTCAATCCCCATTCCCAATCTCCAATTTTATTTAACATCCGATGGATTGTACCTTATAATACTACTTGGTCTTTGCAATGCCTCACCAGGCTCTTCTCTGCTAAACTATTAATCACCACCAATAGAACTACCGAATTATGTTGACTCAATTTCAACTGGTTCGTGGTCATCAGGAATTTGAGCATGTATGAAACCATCTCCATCCTCATCGTCATCTTCATCCACCTTTGCATCAATTCCTAAACCAACATCTTCAATACTAACACCTTCTGTGGCTCCACAACTTTCCTCCTTACCCTCTATGGCTCCACAAATGTCCTCCTCACCCTCACCATCTCCATCCTCACCTCCCGATGTAAACAATACCTCAGGAACAAATGATGGGATATTGATCATATGAGTTACATATACATCAATCCTTTTGTGAAGTTTCATCAAATTGATAAGTCGTAGATAAATTTCATTTGACTCAATCAACTTTAAAGACTCACTAAACTCAAAACCGGTAATAGGTCTTATTGACTTTAAAGTATCTTACCTTCTTCCACATCTCACAAATTTGCCTATAGATAACAAAATTTAGGTTACTTTATCAAAAAATGTTTGATTCCCTATCAATATATTTCAACTTTGGCTCTTTAACAAACTTTCCACCATAAAACAACCTTATGCTTCCATGTTCAGCCATCATATACCTGTTCAAAACAAATTATAAAGTCAAGTGTATCACCAAAAAGCTTACATTTAAATGATATTTTCAACAATATAATGGATACTTCACCAAAAAACTTACATTTAAATGTCCCAATGTATGTTCCTGAGATTGGTTACAACTAATAGTACCATCTTCTACCCTCAATAAGGTGATTATGTTATTGAAAAGATGTAATTTTTAAATATGATTTTATAATCAAAAAAGTGAAATATCTAATGGAGAAACATGGTGGGGTAGTGAGACAAGGAGGAAGAGGCATGTATACCTAAAAGTTAGACTATACGTTAAACTTAAAAGGGAACTAAAGATTGTGGCGACAGACAAGCTTGATTATGAAGGAAGATTGTTATTTGAGATCGATAATGTTTAATCAAGTATGCAACTGAAGTGTATTGAAGCTGCTGTTTGTAGTCAATGTTCACTTTCAGTTTACTCAATCATATTGAGAAAATAATGGATCAACCATAGCTCTTTAATTTGTATGATATCCCTTTTTATAGTTTAGTAAATTAACATCGCCACTAGTTACTGTCACCAAATAATATGTTGTATGTGCTCTTATTAAGAGACAATAAACTACTTGTGAATATTTTTCAAGACACTTCAATACTAAAGATGCAGGATCTAAACTCATTCTAAAGGTTCTTAGTGCATCTGTCCCAATTATATAATTACGATAAACTAACACTTAAACCTTAATTCATTTAATATTTAAACAAAATAACAACTTTTTTAATTTCTAAATTTTGATGTGTGTTATACCTCTTTTTCATTATTCTTACAGGAGATGAGGGGAAAACAACATAATCTGAAAGAAGAAAATAATAAGAGTTATGTTTTTGTAAGCTTCTAATGAACACCTATAAAAATACATTTTCATATAAACATAAGGAATACCTATAAAAATACATTTTCATATAAACATAAGGAATAAGGGAATTGAGTGTAATGCCTAGTTGAAAAAGTTACTTAAAAAGTTGTTAGAGAAATATAATCATTAACTTTTCTTTTCTCTCTTTAATCTCTCAATTTTTTATTTATTATGTGAAGAATTATCATATATTTTTAATCACAATAGTGGGGTATCAGAGCAAAGAGATTAGATCACATGACTAGAGGGAAGTTGAAAATTTTAAACAAAATCATTTTAGGGAAATGAAGGCTAACATGAGCATAGAGTTAAGGAAATCAAGACAGTAATAACAATCGTCAAAAGGCATTAATAAGAACATATTTTTAAGAGTGAACATTTATTTCTACTAGATGGAATATGATAAAGGTGAGAATTGCATCGATGTTATACTGGCACACCAACTTCAACAACAACCGTAGGGAACCACGACTTACATCCAACACCAGAACAAGCATAGGGGACAATGACTTACATGCAACACCACAATAACTATAGGAGACCTTAACATACAGTATTTAAAAAAGAAAAAAACAAACACAATGAGGTAGACAACCAAGGTTTTTAAAACCGGACCGGACCGGTCGATCCGACCGGAAAAAGTGTGAACCGGTCAGTGATCCGATTCGGTTTTAACTAAAAACCTATTAGTAGGAAAGCCGGCCCGTTTGTTAGAGAACCGGTCGGTTTTCATCCAACCCGTTACACCGGCTCCATGTCATCTAGGTCTGCTACACCCCATCTTCCTCCTCGTTGCTCTGCTACATCCACAAGGTTCAAAGTTTACAGGTTTCTTTATCTTTCTCTGCTGGTTTATGGATATACGGATAATAACTCGAAACATTAATGTTTCAATTTCACAAAGCGCTCGTCGCCTCCGCCATGTTTTCTCTTCTCAGATGCCTCTGCCATGTTCTCTCTTCTATGAAAAAGGTACTTTAGTATTAAGACCATAGACTGAACTAGACAATGCCCAGACAATCGCAGGTTGTGGGTGCGCTTCTTTACAAACTTCTAACAAGCTAACAAACCAGCAATGTTACTATGTACATAAGACCCAGGATTTTGCATTGCGTACCTAACCCCAGCTTGAGCAGCCAAATGCATCACATGAGAGAAACGCACAACCTCGAACTGCTTCTTTAGCAAACCCACGTTGTTAACGTCTTTGATGATGAAGAAGAGCAAAAAGGGTCTTGCTTGGTTGGCTGACTTGTGTGTTCTGCGCCTTTCCTTTTCAGCTATGGAAATATGGAATCTTTCTAGGTCCTTTTTCTTATTCATGAACTCTGTTTGTATTTAGTCTTGGAAATAAGAAAAAGAGCTGTTTGTACTTAGTCTTGGAATTCACGAAACTGGTTGCAAGAAACAAAAGGCACAAGTATAGTAACAAGGGCAAGAAGATGGAAGTCACGTCAGTTTCTTTTAAAAAAATTATAAGTTCGTGAACTAAATTAATGCATTGTTCTTGAACCATCACCTTGGCTTTAGGGATAAGCTTAGTAATATGTGACAGTGCAAGTGATTAACTTTTGCAGGGAAACAAAATATTAGGTGACATACAAACATTAATTCCGAATTGTTGAAATGTAAAACTTCTTAATCCCAAGAACAATTATACAAGGTTGGACCAAATAAGAGTGATGTCAAACGTACTAAAAAGCAAAGAAAGAGAAAAGAAGGCAGAAAGAAAGGGAAAAGGTATATTTGAAAAAAATAATAATGGATGAGTGTAGATTTGTTCTTCATTTAGTGAATTATTTAATGAGTTTTGCTAGGGGAGGAGAAAGAGAAATGGTAGTTTAATAAAGAGAAGTGGGTATTTCCTCGATCTCATACCCTTTTAAGTTTTTATATTAGACTCATATTTATTTATTATGTTCATTAGATAATAATAAACATTGGTAGATTTTTTTATTTCAATATAATATTTTATTTTTATTTATTTTTATAAAGTTTACTTTTTATTTATTATATTCCGGTTTTATAACGGTTCATTACCGGTTGAACCTCTAAACCTTAAACCTTTTCTTCGACCGGTTCGATATCTGGTCCGATTTTTAAAATATTGTAGACAACAATAGACACAAACAGACAGATTTAAGGAACCACATAAAAAATAAAAGGCAGACAACAATAACCTACCATGATGGAAATATCATATGAGGAAGAACACACAGGGAAGAAAACGGAAGACGCGTGAGATGAGGGATTGTGTCGAAAGAAAATAGGAGATTAGGGATTAGGGAATGGGAAAATGGGATTGTGTTAGAAGAAGATGGAAGAAGAACATGAAGATTGAAGCTTAGTATCTGTGGATGGTAAACGTGGAATTAGGGATTAGGCACTTGGAAAGAGGAAGAGGAAAATGGTGCGTTTATTACAAAGTTGCATTTGGCCTTATTAAAATGTAGCATTTTTTGTTAGGAGGAGACTCAGCATTTTTGCTGCTGATGTGGGACCCACCATTGCTGATGTGTGGGTCCCACATCCAACGAAACTTAAAATAATCATGTCAATATTTAACAGGCCATGTAAGCAAATGACTAACGATGACCTTACGGCGTCAGTGCTAAGGGTCCAATCTAAATAATTTCCAGACCTTAGTGTTTTATTTGAACCTCTGATAAATTTTATGATTCAATTTGAACACTTTGAAACTTTAGGGTCTATTTGGTTGGATATTAATTAATAGAATGGAATGGAACAAAAATGAATGGTATATAATAGAATGGAATTTAATATAGTGAAAAGTTGTTTGGGAGGGATGGAAGGGTCCATAATGTAATGTGGTGAAACATTGTTTAGAAGATAGATCGAATAGAATGTAATGTATAATAAATGACTATTATATCCCTGCTATTAAAATGATTGTTACAAGAGGTTTAACGCTATGATTTTAAGACAAAAATCATATCCAATTAAAAAGTCAAAGTTGACAAATAATTTTTTATTTATTTTCTATTTTAAAATAATAAAAATTTTATTATTTTATTATTAATTATATACAATTTTTTATTAATTATATAAAATGTTATTATTTATTATTTAATAAATTTTATTCTATTATATATGATTTATATTTTAAAATTATTTGTTTATATTTTTATTTATATAGAAATATACACAAACAATTAAAGAATATTTTTGTATATTTTTATTTTTCATTAATAAAATTTTTATTAATGAAAAATAAAAATATATAAAAATTAAAGTTTTATTTTATTATTAATTATATACAATTTTTATTAATAATATAAAAATATTATTATTAGGGTATGGGAAAAAAGGAGTTAGGGTTAGAAGAAATAATTAGTATTAAGAAAAATTATTGAGGGTATATTAGGTAGTATGTATTTATTAATTTACATTACATCATAAACCCTCCGAGGCGAAGGTTTCTTATTTTCACTGTTTAGGATGGAATAGAACGTAACATAAAACCCTCCGTTTTTATTTCATTATGTTCTATTCTATTACAAAACCCTCAACTAAACAATAAAAATGTATTATATTATATTTTGTTCTATTACTTCGTGGCAACATTAGAAGCTAATTTGCCCTTTTAGCCCGTAGGTAGATGGAACTTTACCTTATTGGCTTTTTCATTGCAATCCGAGAAATGGAATTGTATATCCCTGCAGTCAAAATCTGTCTACGAAGTGTCACAAATCACGAATCAAAGACAAGACATTTGGGATACTACATTTGAAATTTTCTTTATTATATTCCTGGTTTCGGTGCATGTAAGATGTTTTTGTAACCGTGTGGTTTCTAAACGACCTGAAAAGCGTGCTGTGACCAAAATTATACTATTGTTGAAGATCAGCACCTGCAATTTATGGAAGTGACTTAAGGTTTTTTTTGCTATTGAATTTTGATCCATATGCACCTATTTTTGCAGGTTGCGAAACAAGCCAAACTATTCATAACTCGTTTCTTTTTTTTTTTAGCATATAAAAGGAAACAACATCTTTAGCCTCGTCACATCTTAAGGGCTATGTTTAACAAAAACAAATAATCAAATAAAGGTAAGCAAAAACTTAAAAATACTAACTCTATATTAATTAGAGATAAGGCTACGTATTATTAAACCTCTTTAAATTTTACGTCTTAGCGAAATTTTTACTGGATGTTTTTATTATTGTTAAAAGAATACGTATACAATACGTGTATATATTTTTGGGGAGTCAAATCAAAACTCAAGAGTTGCTTGCAGTATACGAATCACCAATAGAAAACAAGTTAATCATGGGATTTTGGAGCTATTTACTTAGTTGGAAAGCAAGTAAGATAGGCCTTACTACTAAAATTTTCTATTTATAACATTTGATAGTTAATCAATTATGTATTATTTGATATGCAAAGATTATGATAAATTTAATCAAACTAGGAGAAGCAAAAGCAAAAACCAACGTATCAAAACTAAACCTTCGGAGCCTATAAGGTGCTTATTGGTGCAGGAGCAGGAGGAGGAGACAAAACCAAATAATAGACAGAAGAGGGGGACCAGCATCAACTTGGTTTGGGCTTTTCATTCCTTTGCATCAGACCTCCCTATCTCAATCGCACACTTTCGCCCCTGCAGCATGACAACGAAACTTGCAAGTAGCTAATGAGGAAACAGACACTTTTATGAGTGAATTTTTAATTCTTTCCCAATCCAACTAATATTATAAACAGTTCGAAGTGATGGAACTGTGAAAAAGAAGAGTAAAGAACAACTTATACATTAGGTTGTATAATATTATGTTTTTCTTTCTTAAAAAATAATCAATTGACCCACAAAACTTAGCAAGTTAGAGACATATTCAATGTGCTCTCTTTCTTGTTGCAAATTGACAGATACATTCTTCGAAAACATGTCTTAAATTACTATGTCAATGGTCTATGGAATACCATTTAAGTTTTCCAAACTAATCGCCGATAATGGTTGGGTAATGTTCTCCTCGCTTAGCTGTCGGAAACCATATAATCTATTGTTGGTTAATGTACTTTTTATCATTTTATTATGCATTGAACTAATATATCTTACCATAACTTATCAAAATCGTATCTATGAATAATTTAAAATTACTCGATGCTGAAAACGAACAAACAAGCTTTTTAGCTGATCTATGCATAAAGATTGACCTTAGACATATACTCTTAATTTTGTTATCAAAATTGAATTATTTTAAAAATCGATATTAATCAAGAAATTCCAAGAAAAGTAATCACTAAAAGATTAGAATATCAAAATGTTCAATTAGTTGCTACAATTTTGAGTAATTAAAGATATGAAATTCACATGGAATAAATTCGGGTAAATTACAAAAAAAATCTTAAACTTTACTCAAATTTATAATTAAGGTCTCAACTTAAAAAGTAGAAATTTAATACTTAAAGGAAGGTTGGTTCGCATGGAAGAATGATAATAAGAATGGGAATAAATATAGTGAAAAATGAGAATGAATATTGTCATTATAATTATGATAGTTTGTTAAGAGGAATGAATGATTACTATTATCATTGATAGTGCTTGATTTTTAAAAGATATTAAAAATAAAAATTATTATATTTTAATTAATTAATTAATTGTAATATTTTAATTAATGAAAGAACTA
>JAOSBN010000001.1:20737669-20751740 GCA_027563595.1 Erythroxylum suave | reverse complement strand
TAAAAGATATTAAAAATAAAAATTATTATATTTTAATTAATTAATTAATTGTAATATTTTAATTAATGAAAGAACTATATTTTAAATAATTATATTATAACTATTTATTTATTTATTTTCAATTAATTATTAAATTATTATTAATATTTTAATTAATTAATTACATTATTTTAATTAATGAATGAATTATATTTTCATTAATTATATTGTAATTAATTAATTGTATTTAATTAATTATTATTTAAAATATTTATAAAAAAAGAGTCGCTACTAAGAAATGAGTTTCATTCCTTTACTAAATGGAAGGTACAGAGAATTCTCCAAAAGTGGGATATCAAACTATTGCCCCTATAATGATAATCAACAACCAACCACTCACTTTTCATTCCTTACCCATCAACCCCTTCCCAAACTTATCAACTAAGCACCCACTTAAACTTTTGTTTTTTTCAATTATAGCCCTATGTTAGTATTTTTGTTAATGTTATTGACACGACTTACTACGTAAGACAGAAATCATAAACACTTATATACGTTAAACTTAATTAAGTTTAACTAAATTACGTCGTTTTGGGACTGAAATTCCTAAATCAAATTTTAGCATACTAGTGCGAGACCACAACGACAATCTATCATACTGATGCTAGACGACAACAATATACTTTCTAATAATTTGAATGAAATCTCAATTTGCTACGTTATACCCTTTTCCTTTCTGTGCGAGAACAAACTGATTTAGAGTTTTTTCAATTCTAGCGATTTATGCAACGAGTTTGATTTAGAGATTTCAATACTTAAAATGATGTAGTTTAATTAAACTTAATTAAGTCTAAAATTTATAAGTATTTAAGATTTCTGTCTTATGTGACAAGCCTTGTCAGCAATATTTATGGAAATATTAACGTTTGACTAGAGTTAAAAAATTTGAAATTTTAATTATTATTTTTTAAGCTCGGATCATAATTACAAAATTGAGTAAAGTTTAAAAAAAAATTTAAATTAACCAAATAAATTAAAATCTTCCCATCGGAATAAAATTAATTCCAAGAAAGATGCAATCTTACATGTATGTGTCTCTCTCATTGAACATAGCTCGTAGAATAATACCAAGCCACTTTTATAGACTGTACTTTATTATCAACTTGGCTTATTAAAAGAAAGGCACATCCACCCATTTATGTTGTGGTCTTTCTTTATATTAATCATGCTCTTTATAATATCACAACTTGCCTACTTACTTTTGTCGAATAGCGGTGGAGAAAGGGGACGACCAACACTCACAGCCATGTAACATTAACGTGACTCCTCGACTTTTCCATAATCATGTCTTTTCTCTTCACGTGAACTTTCCTTTTTCTTTTCATGTTATTTTTTCTACATTTCTAAACAGCACAATGACTTCACAAAACCACCATATGTACCCTCCGTCGTCCTCCTCCTCTCCGACGGCGCCGAAAGCGGCTGCACAGCCCAGTGGTCTGACTCGGTACGGGTCAGCTCCTGGGGCTTTCTTGAGTAGAGTCGTTGACTCTGTTGTCGGAGCTGACCGTGAATTCTCTGTGCTTGGACCACCATCAACGTCTATAGTTGGTCATGCTCAGTACTTCTCTGCTGACTCGTCTTCGCTCACCTCTGATTCATCCTGCAAAGTCAATTCATCCAACGATCCCAAAACTGGGCTGCAGAGATCCTATGGTTTAAATGAGATTGCACATTGTGCTGGATCTTTGGTCCGGCAAAAGAGCTCTCCTGCTGGCTTTCTCTCGCAGCATGTCGCTTCTGAGAATGGTAAATCACCAACTCATACCCTACTATTATTTCATTAAAGTTTGTGCTTTTAGGCCTAATTCGAAGTGTAGATGCTTTCTGATCGTTTGTTATCTGGTTTTTGCCAAGTGGGTAATGTTTGGTTGGGCTCCTTGGAGATATTTGTGTTGTTAGATGAAATGAATCGTTTTCCTTCCTTTTTGAAGGAAATATTGTGATAAAGATTGGAATTTCCATGAAAACACAGTTTCACGTAAAGACTGGAAGTATAGAGAGAGAGGAATCAACTGGAAGAACTTCTGGTTTACATATGGAAACTTGAGTAAATGTCCAGTAGTTGAAGTTGCTATTCTAAATTATGTGGAAGCTTGGGGGCACTGAAACTTCGTAGAATCACTTGTCCTTGCACTGCGTCTTGGGTTAACGATTTGGAATCGTTTCACCAGCCGCTTAATTGGTAACCTTGATGAGAAATTGTGAAAGTAATTGTGTTTGTTATGCCCTTTGGCTGCTTACTTTTCCAAATATTAGGATGGATTCTTCTCAATATCTCCAATCGTGTATGTACGAATTCTCACGGAAGCAGGGCGTCACCGCATCTAATCCGATAGCTATCCTTCACAAACTCTCTCATTCTTTACTTTCTCCCTCTAGAGCACAATGATAAAAGCCGAGTTGCGTTTTGAAGCCAGAATCGAGATCGGAACTCTCAAGCTACCGTTGCCAAGTGGAAACGGTATTACTGTCTCAGCAACATGTTTAGGACGGTGTACAGGAACTACACTAGGGTTGGTTTTAGAGACAAATTTGCCCTTGTCCAATGCTTTTATTGGATAATTTGGGGTAACGAAGTCTGCAAGTTTTTGATTGGTTGTGAAGGGAATCTCGTAAAAGTACAGTTAATAGTAGTACATTAATTAACAATTTCTGGGATAGATTCGATGTATTGGTTTTGGTTGGCTGTTGGGTGGCCCTTCCTTGGGATAAGATAAGAGTTGACTCGGATTGTGAAATATGAAGTAAAAGACTAAATCGCCCTCCTTTGGTGGAATAAGGAAGGTGAGGCTGGGTTTCCTGTGATTTGTTGTTCACTCTAGGTCCCGTGCACGCAGGCATTTGGCAGCGTCTTCCTCATTTTCATCAAGTACATGTTATACATTTGTCTATTATGGATGTGGATTTTCATTTATCATTTTTTTTTATTAAATCTGTTAATTAATCAGTCAGTTCTACAATCAGTGTCCACGGTCATATGACTAACGAAAACAGTAATGATATGATCGTCATAACTCATAAAGTAAAGGAGATTCCCTTGGCAGCCATGTTTTTGCAGCTGAACCATGTATGTTCGGTGATGTTAAAATAGCAGGTTTTTCGATTACACGGGGGACAGGTGGCCATAACTCTCATAATGGATGTAATGGGCACACAGTATCAAGGTTGAAGTCCCAACTGAGTTTCACCGGACAAGAATCTCTATCACAGATATCTGAAGTCAGTGAGAATGGTATTGAAAGCATTAGTTGTGAAAATGGCCATCAGAGTTCTACTCATGCTTATCCCACTACTAGCTTTGGAATAGAATCCTGGGACAATGCTACTTCCATTGTATTCTCTGCACCTCCAACCAAACGGGCCAAGAACATGGATGGAGACATTTATAACTGCTTCAATGCCTTAGAAACTCAGGTAAAAACAAGGTCAAATGTAAATGGATAGCTTAGCTGCTCTTGTTTCTGCATATCTCACACACTTCATCTTTCCATCTGAAGATTATTGTAGAGTATTCGATAGCAGATAGGTCTCGAAATGTCTTGTCTCATTTGGCAGTATTCACTATTCTTAAATCTTGTTTTATGTAAATTTGGCATTAGTTACATATTACCACAGGTCGTCCAATGTAGGTGTCTGAAGATTATTTTGCATTGAAGGTGTCTGAAGATTATTTTGTTTAAATGGAATGATCACCATGTGTGTCTAACTCATTCTTCATTCAGTTTAGCCTGCCTCAGACTACTCTTGAGATGGCAGAGGTGGAGAAGCTGCTACATATCCCTGAGGATTCTGTCCCTTGCAAAGTTCGTGCTAAGCGTGGCTGTGCCACGCATCCCCGGAGCATTGCTGAAAGGGTAAGTAATCTATTGTGTATGGCTCAAACCCAAATTTGAATACCCTATTGTCTGAATCCACTTTTCAATCGACAAGGCCACTAAAACTCAGGGAATGGAACCTTGATTTCCTTTTTTTCTTTCCTTTCAAGTGATTGGACAATTACGTCTTTCCAACTTGCTGTAATATGCAGATACGTTAAGTTAAGCTCTTTAACATGATTTTAAAGTTATTATTCTATCCTTATTCTTACTTATACAAAAACTTTCTAGAAGTGCTATTTCTGGTTTTAGAACTAGGCTAAAAAGTTGAATGCCCTGCCTTTTCACCATGGAGAAGTTGCACTATTTTTATGTTTTTAAATTTATGCGTGCATAATCTTGGATGGTAATGTTAACCTACCCAGAGTAACTTGTTAATGTTCCCAGGAAAGAAGAACCAGGATAAGTGGAAAACTAAAGAAACTGCAAGAGCTTGTTCCTAACATGGATAAGGTATGTGGGCATGGCATTTTCTTTGCACTCAACACCACAAAACATAGGATCTGAGAAACTAGGATTATGGTTTTGTATTTGTTAAAACCACAAAAACACACGATCTGAGAAACTAGGAGTAATGGTTTTGCCTTGGCTGTTACTGTAGCAAACAAGTTATGCAGACATGTTAGACTTAGCAGCACAACATATCAAAGGGCTTCAGAACGAAGTTAAGGTAAATAGATTGTAGAAATGCAATCCCTCGGACTTCATACTTACTGGCATAATATTTTTACAGCTCATCTTCCTCTAATCTTCAGTTCATTTTTGTCAGAAACTCCACAAGGAATTGGAAGGCTGCACCTGTGGATGCAAACCATGAACAAATGATGTTAGCTAACAGTGATTTGTAAAACAAGATTTTTGATGATAGGCGGTGCTAATTTTGTTGTTGTAACATGTCCACGTTTAATAAAGGGCAGAATAGCTCGATAGAACTCAGATATGTATGTAACTGATTGCATTATTGTCAAAAAAAAAAATATATGTATATGTATGTTTGTCTTTCTTCAGCTCTTCCCTTACTGTTACTGGAAGAAATCGCTTGATCAAGTCAACTTGGCTACACCTACAGGGCTGTAAATTACTGGAAGCCAATCTGGAAATGAAATATTGGAAAAATTCTCAGAACGTTTGCTTTCTAATCGATTTCTTGGGAACAAAATGAAAATAATACTAGTTCAGGTGACTGACTGGACATCATTTGTCTTAATGGCTGTGTTTTTGGTTTGCTCTGCTCTTTCTATTTCATATGTACTTCTCCTTGGCATGAAATCCTCTATTCCTCTGGTCCCATTGATCTGCTCTAACCTTGTTCTCGTCTCAATACAACGTCGTTTTGTGTACAAGGTGAAAAGAGGGTTGGAACAGGCTAATAGTAACATGCTAATAGGAGCAGGCGACTTGAACTCATTATCTCCTCGATCATGCAAAGCTGGCCATTGTCTGCATGCATGCGATACATCAGTATCCATCTTTCGTTGTTTGCCACTTATTCTCAAAATTATTTTTATTATTCTAAATTATAAAGATTAATTGAACGTAAAATTATTAATTATATAATATTTTATATTAAATATTTTTTAAAAATAATTAACTTTATAGAGTTTTAAAAACTATTACAAATTAATAATATGAAATAATACAAATAAATTTTAAAATAAATAAATTACAAAATAATTTAATCACCTTGAGAGTGGTCAGTACTTCTTTTATCATCTTATCCACGCCTATCATAGTAATACTATTACTAATAGTATTATTATTTATTTATTTTTATGCATTTATGTATTTTATTTATTTACTTTTTTAACATGCATTTCTTATTCGTATTTTTTATTATTATTATAATTTTTTTCTTTATGTCATAATTATATGTGGGTTTGTTGGAAATAGCCTCTTTACTTTTTAGAGGTACAGTTATATACTATTAGACATTTTCAAACCTTATTTTATTGCAAGATTTCAGATTAAGTGACGAAGATGATCAACGCTTGTTGCCGGGAAGACCTAGATATTTTAAGGATCCATGTGTCAATTTTCTGTTGGTTATTTTAATGCATCCTTTTTTTTTGAAAAATTATTAAAATTATTTTAAAATTTACATAAATGAATCGTGTTGATACAACAAAATTTATCTATAATGGAAATATTATTATTGGACCATTATGCTATCATATTTGGAATCGTATTTAAGATATTTTCTATAAAAGATTAGATCGGTATTAAAGTATTATAAAATTTGTTAAAAATCAAATAGAATTAAGGATTTTGAAATATAAATTATATAAAATTTTAAATTGTTATAAATTAAAATTAATTAATAAATTTATCAATTTTTAATAATAAAAATTATTAAAATAAATATATTAGAAAGTAGAGAAATTAACCAAAAAGATGAAAGGATAAGCTCATTACGATAGAGCTGATCAGTTGGATTTTTAATTGCTTATCAAAATTGAGAAAAAGTTAAATTTAAAAATCATTAACAAACTTCAGAGTCAGAGCTGTAAGAACTAAATTAGTATCATGAAATTTAAATTGGAGAAAATAGTATACTGCAACAGTGATATATTCCTATAATAAATAATTTTGAAAAGCAAAGAGATTAAAAAAAAGAGAGTAAAGACATGGAAGATGAAACATATGAATGATTTCCATTATTAACGCACGCAGCATGTTTCCGTGCCAGCTTGACTTCATTCTCTCCTTCTCTCTCTCTCTAGACTCCATTGAGACTCAACTCAAGCTCAACTAGTAGAAGCTAGAAGCCGATCAATGTCATCGGACGACGAGGGTCGAGAGGAGTATCTTTTCAAAATCGTTATCATTGGAGACTCTGCCGTTGGCAAATCCAACCTCCTCTCTCGGTATGCGCGAAACGAGTTCAATTTGCACTCCAAAGCCACCATAGGCGTCGAGTTTCAGACCCAGAGCTTGGACTTTGATGGCAAGGAAGTGAAGGCTCAGATTTGGGACACTGCTGGCCAGGAGCGGTTTCGCGCGGTCACTTCTGCTTATTACAGAGGCGCGGTCGGTGCTCTTGTCGTTTACGATATCACTCGTCGTACCACTTTCGATAGCGTCGGTCGTTGGCTCGACGAGCTAAAAAGTGAGTGAATTTTATTTTTTTATATCTATATTTTGATGGCAAAGATTGTTTCTTTTGTTTGTTTTTCGTTAGCTGCGTGTTTGGTGGTACTAAGGCGTACAGTCCCTTGGCATGATTTGGAAATCGATTTTAGATTTTGTGGGGTTAATTGGAATGGTGATGGTGATCACATTCGTAGATCTGAAGTTATAACTTCTGGTGTTTCTTAAGCTCGAAGAAATGAGTTCATTTCGTTATTTAACTGCTCTATTTTAATTTTTAATGTTTTGGATGTTCTGTAATAGCATATGCTTTTGGAAGTTGAGGATCGTATTCCATCAGTTGTTTGCGCTTGCTTTGGACACTTGTCTGCCGTTGTTTCATCTTGATAAAGGGGAGTGAAGGGTAACCGGGAATCTTAAATCCAATATCTAGACGAGCAGATCCTTCTTAGCTTTGATTGAATTAGAAGGGAAAATTATCACTCCTAGACGTATTAAAAATTGATCAGTTTGGAAAGGACGATTTCTGTTTAAGAACTTGTACTCCGTATGTTCAAGGTTCTTGTGCACCTATTGTTCCGGATCATTTCCCTTTTCCTGTAGGCACTTTTTTTTATTGAATCATAATGCACGAGCAAATAAAACCTTTTCAATTATTCCCTTTTAGTCCTTAATTCTTATGAATTTTGGCACAAATCTAAGAGTGATTTGGAGTTGCAAGTTTTAGGAACCTTTACATATGATCTTCAATCTATGCAGAGTTGATACATCTCAGTATTTTGCCCTATAGCATATCACTGGTAGTAAATCACGTCAAGCCAACTTTTCAGTGCACTTTATCACTATGATTCTAGCTATGTCTAGCCATATTTTATTTTATGATAAAGTAGAAAGGATAGAGGAAGATTCTGGCTCCAAGTATTTGAACATTTTTAGCTCCTAGTATTTGAACATTCTGATCCAGAGATGCATGTATTTTCACTTACTTATGAAATATAAATATCTTGTAAAGTTAGGCAAGATATCATAGAATTTGGCAAAGACGAGTAGAAGCACCATTTCCCACATGAAAGCAGCATGAAATCACCTTACCCACCTGTGACAGATTCCTGCAATTCTAGTGATCAACTTAATTGTGGACTTGTGAATGTCTTGGATAATGTATTTACATTTGCTCATCTGAGCTTAATTTTGAGTTTTCTGTTTTGCCAGAGGATCTGGTCGGTAAGGCATTAAACTCTAGCACTTTTCCCAATTGAGGAACATATGTGTGTTCCATTAAAACTGAGGTCCATCTCTTAGCATGCCATTGTCTGCTTATTACAAGTGACTGCCTTAAGATCATCTTTTGTTGTAGGAAACACCAAAATTAAAGCATGAGATAGCACATCAATGATCAACCTTTTCTTATACACATGAAGATTAATGTGATTACTTTGCAGTTTTCACCATGGTTCTCCAAGGATTAACTATTTAGTTAACTTTGTTCCAGTTCACTTTGAAGTTTTGAATTTCGTAGTTGTTTTTAGTTCTGAAATCATATGTTGAAGCTTAAAAGGAACGATTGTGCAGCTCATTCTGATACAACTGTGGCAAGGATGCTGATCGGGAACAAATGTGATTTGGATAACATCAGGGATGTAAGTGTTGAGGAAGGAAAAAGCCTTGCAGAAGCAGAAGGGTTGTTTTTCATGGAGACATCTGCTCTTGATTCAACAAATGTTAGGAAGGCTTTTGAGATTGTTATTGGAGATATTTATAACAATGTGAGCAGGAAGGTCCTTAACTCGGATACTCCCAAAGCTGAATTATCTCTGAACAGGGTCACCCTTGTGAATAATGGGAATGCTGGATTGAAACAATCTGAAAGCTATTTTTCCTGTTGCTCTAGGTGAATCCAAAAGGTGTACAAGTTGAGGGCCGTTTCATGATGTTTTGATTCAAATTAATTGTTTATTTATTCGTTTTGGGATTTTTTTTTTTTAATTGCAAAATAAGTTAGTACCTTGAAATTAAGTTGTTTGTTTCAAAAGGGGTTCAGCATATGCTCTAGTTACAAGAACTATGTAATTGCAAGATACATTTTTACGCAAGTTGATAACAGTTTTCATTACTACAATTAAATTTATTGCTTATAAGATTCATCGCCAATTCCATGATAGTTTCTAAAGATGGGAGAATAAGAGTAAGTTCATATAGTGGAAAACATTTTATCTTGGGGTTCTTTTTCATTGAATTGCAGTTAATCTTGGAGTTCCAAGCCATAGATGAAGAGCTTTGTCATGTTAAAGACGTAATCTTGTTGCTTTTCCTTTTTGAACTCACTAGGGTTCAAAATTGAGGCATTAGCTTGAGAATACAGAATTTCTACCATTTGCTGTCTTATGCACTCGTTCCTTGCATACAGTTGTGGCCACTCGGGTCTTAAATGGTTTACACTATTTAACCTTAGCTGATCTGCTTTTGAGCAGCCAACACGATTTCACAACCTCGTCTTAAGAGCACTCAACAAATACAGTAATGTTGTACTCTTTCTTGACATGAAAGAACCCCGCAGTAAGAAGTGAAACTACACTCCTGCTTGCGTATAATGGAAAATAGAGTCTGCACTGCACCTGTATGTGAATGTGTACGTATGTGGGGAAGCTGTCAAGTTGTTCTTTTAAGCCTTCCTATTAAGTGCATTGCAAGTGGAAGGGCCACCAGCTGTTGAAATGAGATACTATTGGGAACCCAACTCACAGAAATGCTCAACTCAACCAATTGTTTCCACCACAACCATCAAAAACACCCGAGAGATAAGTGAAATGATTAAAGCAACAAGAAATATATAAATGTCATGATCAACAACCAGAAAATGTTGTTTTATAAGGAACAATATCTGTTTGAAAATAAGTGATCAACTAAGGTAACCCATCATCACTTGAGTGATGGTCAATTTGTTGTGGATGCAGAAATCAACTAAGATAAGCTGACCCATTACATAACTTTAGTGATGGCCTCCTACTACACCTTTCTTCTAGAAGCTTTTGAGCTTCAATCAGTAAATAAAGGACTGCTTTTTCCGTTTCTGTATTAGATGGAGATGTTGACAGATGAGAGATAAAGATGGTTCCTTTTATTTCTTCCTAACTTTCTTTTCTATAAAAACACCATAACTTGCTTCATTGATTCAAAAGTTCGGACAACCACTCAACGTGATCTCCAATACTTGGCCATTTCAAACCCATTTTTGCAGTACTGGTAGTCCTCAATGGTTTGACTGATTTCAGCTTGTGTGTTCATCACAAATGGTCCATATTGAACCACGGGTTCATTCAGCGGCTGCCCCGCAATCAGTACAAATCTAAGTGCCTCTGCTGTGGTATTCCATACGCTTAAACCGTTTCCAGAACCCAAAACTAGGACATGGTGAGCACTTACAGGTGCAGAGTCTGATGAACCAAAGATCCCCGCTCCTTCAATTATATACACAAATGCATTCCAAGAATCTGGAATTTCTTGATGCACTTGAGCTCCGGGTATTAGTGTGAAATCCAGGTACATTGTTGGTGTTCTGGTATAAACCGGAGACTGGACTCCCATTGATTCTCCTGCTATAATTCGCACTTCAGCTCCATCTTTCTCTGCATATTTTATGTCCTCACTTAAAAGTTCTTGATACCTCGGTTCAATCCTGTCAAGTGAACACTATTACCTTGAAGCCAGGGTGCAATCGTCTCCAAAATTGGAAACAAATCGTATGCATCACAAATACAAAGAGACGATTTTTTGACATCTCTTGCATTTTGTCAATCGAAACTTAAGCAGATAAAATCTTACATTTTATCTCTGGAGGACAGATTTATCCAAAGCTGCAAGCCCTTTTGGGTCCCTTCTCCTGCAGGCATTTCAGAGTGGACAATCCCTCTTCCTGCTGTCATCCACTACATAAAACATAAAAATGGATTGAAATGCATCACAAACTAATGAAGCAAAGAAGAAAAAACTGACATAACAAGAAACGTCTTGTACTGGCCTAAAGAAGACTATTGACATTGATTCAAACCATTTACCTGAACATCTCCGGCATGTATAGTACCCTTATGCCCTGCAAAATCTTGGTGAGTAATGCCCCCCTGAGATCCACGATGATGTAATGCTAATTAGTTTCTTTACAATTCAATTCGATTGGAATTGGAATTTGGATCAAAGGTAAGCTACCTGTAGCATGTATGTAACAGTCTCAAATCCTGTAAAGCAACAACAAACAAAATCATCATTGGACTACGTACAGAGGCATATACATAGCCATACAAGTGCATACTTTAAGCATTGACAGATGACGAATATGATTCAAAAACCTCTATGCGGATGATCAGGAAATCCAGCCGGAGGAGTAACTGAAACACCAGATAACCAAAAATTTTCAATAACAATCATTCTAAAACCAGAGTGGATATGGTTATAAGTAAAGTTACAGGACATTATACCTGAAAAATCATCTAACATGAGGAAAGGGTCCAAGGACTTAAGTTCACTCCTGATGAAAGTCAATTGGCCAAAAAAAATAAAAACTCAGCAATGGATCAATGCCCATGACAGCATTGAAGGGAAAGCGCAAGAAACAGAATATGAATGGCATTCTCGTATAGATTCAATAAATTCAATAATAAAAAAGAGTAAGTACCTTCCAATGCCTCTCCTAACGAGAGCACCATCACCCTCATGTTGAAGCTTAGCGAGGACCTTCTTAGTCGCCTGTCTTGGATTGTCAAACCCCCGAGACGGATTTGATTCAGACATGATATTTCTGATAAAGCAATTCCTATTGATCTTGACCCCAGTAGATATTGGATACAACTTGAACAAGAACTTATGACAGATAGCTCTCATGTACAGAGCAAGCAACTATTTTGGATATAAGCTTAGACGTTTGTGCATTTAGAAAAAAGAACCAAGTCCCCTATATATAGAAAACGAAGTAAAGGTGCGATCTTTTGGAAGAAAACGAGAAGAGAAGCAAAAATGAATGTCCTTTTTTTTTTGGCGGTAGGTAATTGGGGTCATACAGCACAACACGAGAATTGGAGAGAAGAAACGTATGGAAACATGGGATCCTTTGACCAATCATCGATGATGTCATGCTCTTCTCAGCCTGATGTGGGCCTTCGCTGACGTCTCTTCTCCACGCGCCTCCTAACTTTTGGCTGCTGCCACCGCAAGCGGCGACTTTCCATCTTTCACATGGTCGAATGAGGGGAATTTGACGTTTATATTGGTTTAGAACTTGGAATTACAAAATTTGAAGAGGTTGAGAACTTTTGTCGAAATCTGACTCAAACCCACAAAAAAGAATTGGAGTCAGGGGATTAACTGATATGAATTTGGATTCTAATCATTGTTTTTCCTTCGGGATTTGCAACCATCAACAAAAGGAAAGTGAAAACAAGAAAATACTACATTTTCAATCAAGTAGAACTCGGCTGTCATGTGATTGTTCATACTACATCGACAAAGTTTGTGTGATTATCCTAATTGTTAGACATATTACATAAGCCTTACGTAAGGACTTAATAAGCATGCTGTTTGATTTATCCTAATGGTTTTTTAGCTACCAAATTCCATGAACACCACCTTAGGCTTGCCAAGCTTCCAAATTTTTCACTTTGGAAGTGTTTCAACAAATTAAGAAACTCAAAATGAAACAAAACACTTTATACAGCACTAGATAGTGTAAATTAACCATTTAAATTCGGAAAAAAAACCAAATAAGATTTGAATTATTAAGGAAAAAAAACTGATTATAGGCCTTCCATCCCCACGAGTAATAGCTTTGCTCAACAATGATGATATGGTGGCGTAGGTTCTTCGTATGCATGCGGTTGTTGTAACAGCTGAGGTACTCAAAAAAACATCTGAAAGGCCAATTGTTTAGTCTTTCTTCTTTTAAGGGTTTTTCTGCAGGTAATCACTGTCCCACGACTTTTTACCATGTCCAGCGTGAACGTAGTAAGTTCCAGCTTTTTGAAGGAATAACTTGTATGAAATCTACATCTTTGCTTATTTTGCAGTCAAGCCTTAGATCTCCAACTTTGGTCAAGCATTAGAGTTGGAGTCTTGTGTGCTGTCTATTATGTCTAAAGTGCATCTTTCAAGCGTAAACTTCAATCCTTTTAATTAGAGTAACATCTTTTTCTAATTTTTTTTCATTTTTTAGTTTGAAATTTCGGCTTACCGGTTAGTTTGTGATGATATATTGCCACTACTCGGTCTTATATACCATACCATACATAATGCTTAAAATCATTTTTTATTTTGTCTTTCTTTGCTTTATTTAAATCATGGGGAAATACTTTAAAAACTAGGAAATTTATAATATAAGCAAACTAAGGTTCTGTAAATATATTTGAAATCAACTATGGTTCTTCTTCACGCATATTTATGCTCCAAGGGTCTGCCACATAATTGTCAATTCCTCTTCGATCTTTGATTTTCAAGTCAAATTCTTACAATAAAATAATCTAGTGCTTGAGTCTTATTTTGGATCCCTTCTATGTCACAAAGTACTTAACACCTACAGGTTGTGAAAGAATGGTCACTTTAGATCCTAATAAATAAGATGTAAACTTATCTAAAGTAAATACAATAGTAGAAAAGGAGACATTTAGCAAAATTGGGCGTCTTTATTGCATAATAAATAACGTGGCTTTTCTTTCTATTTCTTTCTCATAGTATAGCTCAGACAGTGTACTGTGTTACATATGATCTCAAAGGGTATATCCCATTTTGGTAGCTGTATAACTGGTGTCGAGTGAGCATTGTTTTCAATTTGTCAAAAATTGCTTGACAATATTCTCCGATGTTTAATGGCGCATCCTTTGCAATAAGCTTAATGATCATTATACAATTTTTTAAAAATATTTGATGAATGATCTATAAAAATTTGTATGGCCAAGAAAACTAGAAATTTTTCTTAGATTAGTATGGTGTGGCAAGTTTGCAATCAAATCAATCTTAGTCTTCTCATCCTCAATACCCTTACGGCAGTTTGGTTCAAAGAATGGAATAGATAAAGAATAGAATAG
>JAOSBN010000001.1:20703936-20723316 GCA_027563595.1 Erythroxylum suave | reverse complement strand
ATAACAATGATAAAGATGAAGTAGCAACACTCAGTACAGCTGAATACAATCAATATTGGCTAAGTAGCAAAATTGAGGGCAACGTGAAGATTATTTTTGGACTATAGCAAGTATGCTTCTCTTTGGACTTGTGTAATTGATTCTCTGAAGTGTGGCACTTTTTTTGAAGGCTTCAAGATGTTTTATGAACGTTGCAGACTTCTCCTAGCCATTGTAGAATGCTCCTATTTTTATTTAGCTGTAACTGATAGTCGACTAGTGCATTATAGTCAACTTGTACTCCAAGTGATAGTCGACTAGTACCAATGTTTTTTATAAAACTTTCAACTCCACTATTCGAATAGTCAACTAAATCCGTGATAGTTGACTAATCCATCGACAAATAGCATGATAGTCGACTAGTCCATCTATCCAACTAACAGCTCTAATTGATGATAGTGGACTTGCAACATGAAAGTCAACTTGTCCAGTTCTCCAACGGACAAATCTCATAAAATCTCCAATCTTGGATTGTATGAGATATATTTTTGAATTCTTCAAGCAAGATCTTCTCAAGAAATACACGTTAGTAATATCTTAATACTCATTATTGTAATCTTGATCTTCATAAGTCAATTTTATTTAAATTTCATTTGGCTTGAAAATCATCACCAATATAATAGTCAACTTGTGTCATCCTTAGTCAACTTGTCTTCCATCAACCTCGATTTATTGCAATTAACCTGAAATTATTACTTAACCAATTCTCTAAGTTTTATTATTATCAAAACAAAGAAGGATTTAATTTTTCAACCTCCATTGGTCCAACAAAGAGCTTGCTCCACTCAAAAAGCAGTTACATTAGCTAGAGAGGAACTAGAAGTGGTTCAGTAGCAACTTGAATTGGATCCTACTAATTCTAGCCTATTGATTACTGAAAAATCCCTACTGATTTCTTATCTCTCCAAAGCTAGGGACCATAACAGCTTAATAGAATAAAGAGATAAAGTTAATTGGTTAAGAGAAGGTGAGAGATGCTCTAAATTCTTTTTCAATACAGTTTTAGTAAGGAAGAACACAAACAAAATATGCTTTTTAATGTTAGAAAATGAGGAGCTAATTACAAATCATGAGGATCTCCTTAAGAAAGCTAGGAGGCTTTTTAGTAACTTCTATAGATCCTCTTCTACCTGTTCTACTTCTAGATCTATTAATTCCTTTATCCATCAAAAGATCTCTCAGGAACAAGCTGCAGCCCTAATCACACTAGTGGAAGCTAGATAAATAGAAGAAGTGGTTTTTCATATACATCCTAATAAATCACCTAGTCCAGATGGTTTTAATGGTCACTTTTTCCAAAGAACATAGTAAGATATAGGTCCTATGATTAAAGGACCAATATTGGAATTTTTCTCTAGGAGAATTCTGCTGAAGGAAATCAATAAAACTCACATATGCTTGATTCCTAAAACCTCTTGTGCCTCTACTTTGCATGACTATAGGCCTATTGCATTTATTAATTTCCTCTACAAGATTATTTCTAAAATCCTAGCAAATAGGCTGAAGGTAGTGCTGGAATTTTTGATATCTGATAACCAAAGTGCTTTCCTACAAGGTAATGAAAGGTTTCCTACAAGATAACCAAAGTGATATCTGATAATTTCTCTCTGGTTAGGGAGGTAATGAAAGGTTACCAAAGGAAAAACATTCCACCGAATTGTTTAGAAAGCTTTTCATCATATGGAATGAGAGTTTATCTAACAGGCTCTTAGATTATTGGGGTTTCCTGAGAAGTTTGTTAATTGGGTTAAGGCATGTATAACTACTCCTACCTACTCCATTTTAGTTAACAGTAGTCCAACAAATGTTTTCAGAAGTTCACAGGGCTTAAGGTAGGAGGACCCTTTATCACCATATCTCTTCATTATTTGCATGGAAATACCTAGTCAACTATTCCAATAGAAAGTGAGGAACAATAAATCCTTCAAATTTCACACTAAATACAAAAAGTTAGGCTGATCAACTTATATTTTGTAGACGATCTATTGCTTTTCTCTAAGGCTGATGGCAAATCTATTGAACTACTTATGTAAACCTTGTCTACTTTTGGAGACCTATTAGGTTTGGAGATTAATTTTAAAAAAATCCAATTTGTCCTAGCTGCAGGAGCTAACTTAATGGATAACAGAATCTCCCAAATAACATATATGAGTAGAAAACCTATTCCACTGACTTATTTGGGACTTCTCATCACTACCAAAAGAATACAATTTTTGGTATGTTGCCCTTTGACTGAGAAAATCTAGAGGAGATTGGGAATGTGGGCCAATAAGATGATTTCTTTTGGGGGGAGGTTACAAATTATCAAAGTTGTACAAATTCCCTACACATATATTGGTCCTCAAATATCTCACTTGCTAAATGGGTTATTAAATCCATTAAGAAACTTTTCAGAAGATTCCTATGTTGAAATCTAAATTCTGATAGTCACTATGCTAAGGTGAAATGGTAAGAAGTCTATGAAAGGAAAAAAAAAGGGGGATTAAGAATGATTTCTATTACAACATTCAATAGGGCAGCCCTAATCAAGAATCTCTTGAACATTTTCCTTGGAAAGAAATCTATCTGGATCCGATGGCTGAATAGTTATATTCTAAAAGGAGCTAGTATCTAGTCTATTCCTATTAAACCTTCCTTCTTATGGCCCTTGACCCAGTTAATGAGGCTTAGACCTATACTCTAACTTATAGTCTCCTGCAAGGTGGGAAATGGAGAGAAAGCTCACATCTGGTTTGACAATTGGACAAGTTATGGTTCCTTAATTAGGCATCCTCAAGCAATTCAACTATGGCATGATGTTCCTCTCAATGCAAGGGTACAAATTATTCTACAGGGAAGTCAATGGAACCATTTGAGCTTCAATATCTGACTCCTAGCTACCAACCAAATCCACAAAAAGAGGACTGATTCCAATGTGCCAATCTGCTCCCTAACACCTTCAATACTACAAAATTTAGAAAATGGCAGAATCATAAAAATACAGGACAAAATTAGGCTCCTATTGTGTGGCGTAAATCACTTATGCCTAGTTATTCTATCATACTATGGCTACTGATGCTAAACAGATTAAGTATAACAGATTGACTTCACTTTATGTCGATCAATACAGACTGTGTTCTATGTGATGTAAAGCTAGAGTCAAGGGAACATCTTTTCTTCAAATGTCCCTTCTTACAATTCATATGGGAGCAAGTCAAAGCACTAAACTTTATTCCTAATATAGGTACAACCATCACAAAAGCCATTGTCCTAATGTAGCTCTCCAACACATAAATGGAATGAAGTTCTTAAATCTCTGATTGGTGGAATCAAAGAAAAAAAATCCTCTACTCCACTAGATCAGAAGCAATTTGTCCTAATCTAGCAGTATCATGCAAAATCAACTATTAAACAAGCACTGTGGCAAAGCAAAGACAGAACAAAGACAGTACCTGTCAGAAACAACTATGTCATACTATGGAAGAAGCGGACTTCATCGCACCCTTACTCTTGGAAAACCATAAGGGTATTCTAGAATAACAGTCATAGGGGAAAAGAAATACAGTCAAAACGGTTCTTTATGTAAGATCCACGTTGAAAAAGAAGGAAAAGACCAGATTTGACCTTACCTAAGGAGATTGAACTCTTCGTACCAACATCGGTATTAACACACACGCAACAAGACTAAAGAAGAAATGATGAGGATCGTCATTAATCTGAACAGAGACTCTAATGATCTAGAAATCAAGGATGAAACAATCACCAAATGTGAACTCTACATCAACAGTGATTTGCAATAGAGAGAAGAATATCGGGAGGCATACCCTAATTTGGTAGCTACTGGAACCAAATGAAGATAGGGAAAATGACTTTACCATAAATGCATATCAAGTAGTTGTCTTGTCTTGGGTTATTATGAAGGCGTTTCACTTATCTCTATACGGTGTTGTTTTCTTTACTTGTAAGAAGGAGCTTGCTTTGCATGTGTCTTATGCGTTAACTTTCAGAACTCTTATATGTATTCTTCATTCCTTAATACATTTTAATTTTTTAAAAAAAGTATTTCATATTGATTTCGTACTTCACTTAAAACTTCCTTCTTATGTTTAAAATAGATAAATATTTTGCTTCTGTTTTAGTTCTTCAAAAGAATTATTATTTAGAAGTGGAAGTTTCCTACATAAGTAATTTATAAGGGTAACTAAAACCTTACTGCGAGGCATATGAATTTTTTGACATTTCTTATAAATTTGGATAATATTTAATTGCATTTTTCAATTTTTCAATAACTTACCAGCTAAGTTATGCAATTTGATTTGGATAGAGATAATAAAGTGCCTAAAAAAATGATATAAACCAATGGGTCGAAGTCTTGGTAAAAAATGGATCTGATTTGTGTGGATCAAACTCATATTAGGCCTGTGATGGGGAAGCTTGATATGAATGTTATATATATAAAGGTTAAGGCCTCCTATAGTTGCTCATGTCATTCATAAACATAAGGATTCTCTGACCCACTAAAAGAGCTTACGTTTTAAGAAAATTGTAGAAAGACTTTGACCATGTTTTGGTGAGCAGTTGTCATAAAGGTGGTAGTGGATTCACAATCATTACGACCTCGAGAAGCTCACTTGAATTTATAGAACTGAAATCAGGTATTTTTCACATCTCTTCATTTATTACCCTTTCACGTTTGATCTGCGATACATAACTAAGGTCCAGTTACGTATTACATGTGATATCAGAGCAGTTACGTAATCGGGGGCAATGAAGATGCGATTTTCCCAAATGGGGAAACAAATGGACTCCTAGATTGTCGAAAACCGTCCTCCCCATCAAAGGGCAATTTTGCACGTGCCCAACGGTGCTACAGTAACTACCTGAGGGCATTTTAGTTGATGTGTGCGTTATATGCACCAACTGCATCCTCCTATATGGCTCCAAAGGGTGATGACCATGTTAGACGCACCTCGCTATCCATTTTCCCACTGGCAAGCGCATGTGGTATATGTCATGACATATGGACGATGAGGATGGGGACACATGATGGCCTTTGCATGCACGTGCCATAAGATACAGGTGCGTCTATGCATAGTTGGTGCATGTTACACACACACCAATAGTAACTACGTGCATGGGGGGGCACGTGGGTATGACATTGTTGATGTCAGTGTGCTGATGCCATTGCACAGTGTTATGCTGATGCCAACACATAGTACTGCTAATGTCATGGCGACATCAACACCAAAAAAAGGAAAATTTTCAAAATTCCCGTAACGTTGTCCTGGGTCAACTTTTGGCTCAAGGAATTTTTTTGGATTTATTACATCGGTAATTGAATTTCAAAAAAAGGTTTTAAAACTTTTTAAAGCTAATTTTGAGTGAATTTTTGTGCTCTGAACTGGATGTAAGGGAGACATTTAAGGTTTCGTGTCTTGTTTAGTAGGTCTGATATTCAAGAAAGCACGATAATGACTCTTATTAAGATTTTTTAAGATAAAAGTCTAAAAAAAGTTTAAAGATAATGTTTTCAGTACCAATATATGATTATTTGATTGTGCATTTAGTTTTTTTGCATTTATTGTTAATTTTCACATGCAGTATGCCCATTTAGAATACGATGATAACATTGTACATGTTATGGCATAAATGCCTAGGCCACATTTCCAAGGAGACGATTGAGAGATTGATAAAGGATAACATTCTCCTACCTCTGGACTTTAGTGATCTAGAAACATGTAGATTGTTATAGGAGTAAGTTGACCAAGATAAGAAAAAGGGATCAACTCCTACTGCTGGTTTATTGGACCTCATACATATAGACATTAATGGTCCCTATACAATCATGTTATACAATGATAAATATTTTCTGACATTTATAGACAATTTTTCCCTCTATGGTTATATGTTCTTACTTAAGGAAAAGTCTAACGTTCTTGATAGGTTCAAGATCTTTAAGACTGAGGATAAGAACCAGTTAGGAAAATCAATAAAGATTGTCATATTTGACACAAGAGAGAAATACCATGGTAGACATGGGATTGTAGGATAAAAAAAGAGTTTGTTTGCCAGGTATTTGGAATCAGTTGGAATAATGAATTAGTTCACTATGTGGGGTAGCCCTGGATAAAATGGTGTGGCCAAAAGGTGCAATCGCACCCTAAAGGACCTGATGAGATCAATGCAAAGTAGGACTACCTTACCTGAATACCTTTAGGGTGAAGCCATCACTACGACACTGTATATCTTAAATGGAGTCCCAATTAAGTTAGTACCTAAAATTCCTTTTGAACTCTAGGTTGGTAGGAAACCAAGATTTGCATACATTCATATGTGGGATTGCCATGCTGAGGTATGGTTATATAATCCTTATAAGAGAAAATTACAACCTCTTTCCAATTATTGCTATCTAGTAGGAAATTACGACCACTCTAAGGGTTACAGATATTACTGTAGAGAAGGAAGGGCCAGAATAGTGGAATCACAGATGGCTAATTTCTAGAATATGACGTCTATGATGAGATAGGATCCTCGCACCTTCCAGGAGATAACAGAATAGATAGTACAATTATTTCGTATTTCTCCTTATATAATCAAGTCCAGTGGACGAAGGTTTGAGTACCTATTCAGGAGAACCTATACAGTTATGCAGATCGACCGAAGAGCATTAGATTACATATGGGTGCTTGTTAGAGAATAAGTTCACTAAAATGAACCAATTATGTGAATCTCGAATGAAACGTTACTTGCATGTCTGTGGATTATCTCATAATAATGGTTGTATAATTGATCCTCAAACTTGAGAATACCAAGGCATCTAGTGTGGTATCCATAAAGCAATTCCCAAACTGTTTTAAGAGGAAGAAGACAAAAAGTGTTAGCTTCTAAAAGCTTTTCCCGTTCAAATAAAAAAATCATAAAAGTCTTTTATTAAAATGGAATCTCTTTAATTATAATTAAAATCAAATTCTAATTGTATTAATTTAATTTTAATAAAATCAAATATTTCATATTTGATCCTCAAAGTTTCTCAAACTTTGTAATTAAGTCCAGCTTAATTAAATTGATTTTTCTTTCACAAATTGCTCTTTGATTTATGACCCATTAGGTTCCTAATAAATTGGCAATGATTATAAATTATAATTCTAATTCACAATTAGAATTAGATAAATTAAAACTTCTTTTAATTTATCTTTAATTATCCAATTAAATAATTCATATTCATAAATCAAGATTGACACATAGCAATAAGTCATGATTACCTAAATATCAAAAATGTTAAAGTGATTAACTTAACCTATCCATGCAAGGCTATGAAGTATAATTTAATCCTTTTGTCATTCAATATTCTAATTGGATAGAGTAAAGATACTTTGTCTACTCTTATCATCCAATCATATTTGTTCTTACTAATTAGTAATTGATTTATAATTGAAATTTGAAAACACCTTTTCAAATGTCATTTCTCTAGCCAGTGAATTCCATAAAACATTACTAAACAAGAATAACATAATATTCTCTTTGATTGCTTTAGAGTGATGAATCCTATATTGACTTAGTCAATTATCTATATACGGTTCATATTGTATCTAATTACTACCAACTGACTTATCCTAGGACAATTCATAAGTAGCATCAAAACATAATAATTCCCACACTAGATACCTTGGTATTCTTAAGTTTGATCAATCAATTGAAAATTTTTTCCACGATTTTTCAATATGAAACTGAAGGAGGTACGATTTCTAAATTTTTTTATTTTATTCAAGTTTATACAATTATCGAGATTAATTCAAAATCAGTAAAATTTTTATTTTTATGTTGCACATGTGATTCGATTATGGTTGGATTCCAATAAAAAGGTCTCTCGGTACCGCCATAAAATAAAGACAAGTGGCCTTTCGCTCTTTTTTTATTACATATAGCATTTTCTTTTTCTATTTTTTACTGACTTGATCGTCAAAAGATCAAATATCAGACGATATTCGTGTGATAGATCTTTTACATCTACAAGAAAGAAGTCTACTAAAAGTAAACAAGTTTAGATTGGACCCTAAGAGAAATTATCACTCCGATAAAGACAAAAGCAACAAATTTCTAATAGAAATTTTAACTTTATAGACACATTTTGTTCGATCACTATTTGCCTTTAAATACGAATCAAATCATAACTAATTCTCTTAAAAAGGAGGCAAAAATTATTTCACTAACCTCATATTTAGACATTATAAAAAACAAATTTAATAGAAAATAACTTAAAACTAGGACATTTGATTAAAAAAAGAAGTCTAAAAGATAAAATAATAAGCCAAAAATAAGTTAAATATTTACAGTGTGTCGTAACACTCTCTGATACTGTGGAAGTTTACAAGAACCCAGTAGGATTTTCAAATATTCAAACTTTGTTGTAGGAAGTGACTTGGTGAATATATTTGTTAGTTTCAAATTTATGTTATAGTAAGTTACATTGATACTTCCTTTAGCCATTAAATCTCTTGCAAAGTCATGTTGAGTTTTAATATGTCTATATCAACTATGAAACATTGGATTGCTCATCATATCAATTATTGATTGGTTGTCATAAAAAATAGCTGTTATGTGGTCTGCTTTTATTTCACGTCTTCAAAATCCTTTGTAACCAAATTGCTTGACAAGTTGATGCAGTAACAATGCTCTCGTGATGATAATGCAATAGATGACTACATCTTTAAACTCCAACAATTAGCACAAAAAATAGGACCTAATCCAAGACTAAAAACATAACATGTTAAGCTTTTTAGGTCATTAAAATGCTGCCTAAGCACTTTTAGAATACCCAAACAACTTAAATTTGTTACATTTAGAATGCAAAATTCTGTACGAACTTGCTCTTTTCAAATATCTTAGGATTATTTTAGACGCTCCACAATGTACTTTACTTAACCTCTGCATAAAATAAGACAATAAATTAGTTACTTATATTATGTCAGCTCTTGTGTTAGTTAGATAGAGTAGACTTCCAATCAAACTTTGAAATTATAAACATTGACCTAGTCTTCTCCTTCTTCCAAGTAGAATTGTTAGTATTTAGAGGAATCTTTATTGGATCACAATCTTGCATTTGAAACCTTTTGATAAGATTTGTAAGATATTTCTCTTGCAAGAGAAAATTTTAACATAATTATCCTTCAATTGTAAGCCCAAGAAGTAACTCATTAAACCCGAATCAATCATCTCAAACTCTCTAATCATTAATATCTTAAATTATTTCAACATAACAATGATAACTTACATAAATTAAACATTAGTATAAAGATAGACAATGAGTACCTTTGTTATGTTGATTGAGAAAACTAACTACTTGTTTTATGTTTAAAATCGCAAGTATACGAGTCGTTACTTGTAGTAAAAAATAGATATCGTCCCACAAAGATTATGCTTAGGGACCACTTAATTCAGGTTGTACATTGTTTAAGACTTTAATTCGAATAATAGACTGAAAAATAAACTAAATCAATTAAACTAGCAACGAACGAATAATGTAACAATGGAAATCTGTTACAAGAATTAATCAAGTTATGAGAGAGGGGAGTTTACCTATCATTAATGCTAATCTAGCCATTTATGTGTTTATGGGGTGTCAGTTTTAGATGATCGTAGGGATGATTACTCTCTCTCGAGTTATAACCACTCCTTAAGTTGTATACCCTAATTGAATTATGGACTTACAATCTCTCAATTCACAAATTACCCACAATTTAAATTAGTTCTGAAGCTCTCTAATAAATAATCTGGTCTCACACAGAATCTCTCTCCATGAAATTATCGATTAGATTGATTAAGTGGTCAATTAGATAGCCTAACTCTTATTAATCAAATCAATTCATTTTTATCTGACTCACCCTCTCAATTTGTTATTGAAATATGCAAATACATTAATCAATCACAATACTCAAATCAAATAAACACAATTCAACTAGATTGACAATAAATATAAGAAAAATGCCAAAGGAAAAGTTAGAACATCGTTAACAACTCAAAATCCATAACCATACGACCCATTCCAGTCTTACACATTAAATGAATAAAAAAGGAAATGGGGAGGAAATGAAACTTAGGTTGGATGACTTAGGTAAGCAACGGCGTCTAGAGATCACCTAATCTGGGAAGCTTTAACATCAGAACCCTCCTCTTCTTCCTGTTCTCCTTTTCTCTCTCTATTTAGGGTTTCAAATTGTAGGTTGATTGTCCTATACTTTCTTAGGTTACCTCATAATTCTTTTATAGTATTTTCCAATTAAGGTAACCCTTGTTTCTTTCCTAGGTCCCAAATATCCTAAATGTCCCTTAAAAACTTGAATCCGAAAGAAATCTCGCATCGATCATGATCGTAGCTAGTATCACAAAGGTTTACTTTGGACTCGAACTGCAATCTCACTTCGGTCCACTGAAGCAAAATTCAGCCTTCTCATATGAATGTCGCAGGATAGTTCTATTAGCCCTCGAACACCTCACGTGCACATAACTGTTTAAAGTGTTTCTTTCACACATAAAATAACACAAGTGTGAAATAGAGTAAAGAAAGCAACAACATATATATATATATATATATATATATATTGTTGCTTTCTTTACTCTCTCTCTATATATATATATGTATAGCCAAAGCTACTTTTTCATTAACTCTACACAAAATGTTAACAAAGGACACAAGTTCCTCCTTTACGAAGCACTTCCAAGGAACTCCCTACTCGAAGCCCTTAAAATGAGAACCACCCAAAAGCTTTCAACTCTCAAAGCTCTCTCCTCTGAGTGATTCGTCTTAATGAGACGTCTCTATTAATGATAAATGCCTAGCTCTCAACTCTAATGAGCTATTTATAGGGTCCTCCAGATGACTAATCCTAGTAAAACTCTACTATCTAAGATCACAATCTTATCCTATCTTATCCTTATCAGATTATATCAATCTAACTAATAGATGACATCCCCTTGTAATTAGGACTCTATCTAATAGGATTAAGTTACATCACATTAACAAGATAAAAGATCACCCTATCTAATAATGATTATCTTTATCCCCGAAGATCTCCTCTATCTTCACTATCCTTCTAGATAATCTTTATCTCTTAAGGTTTATGTTCATCCACTGTGATCTTCTCTACCATATCATCATGTGCCATATCATCCACAGTTACCACATCACTGCTGATGTGTTCACCAAGGCCTATCCACACATAGGTCCATCAATGCATGTCCATGGACAAGTCCATCTTCTATGTTCAAGCTCACTCATGGTGTAGTCTCGTTGCTCCATGATTAAGTACAAGTCACAATTCAAGTTAGTATAAAACCTCGCATGTTTTACATATCTTCGACCTGTCTTACTGAAGTCAAGTGCCTTTGTGCACCCTCGGATCTCGCTTGACTTAGTTTGTCAACTCTGTGCGACCTTGCAATCGAATCTCTTATTTCGTCGAAGATTTCTTCCAATGCAGGCCTATGCGTGCCCACATATCAAATCTCGCCTACTCTCGAGATCTTTGCCGGTACTTCCCACATCCCTCACCTACATCGCAAGTTGCTAGGGTTGTTCTTGTTAACTGGCAAGACTTTGCCTTGTTCCCACACCAGTATGCAGTATGCCTTCCTTTTGCTAACCTATGTGCCAAACATTAGCCAAGGCTCGCCAACTCTGGCACGATCCCGTAGTTTGGACTTCGGGGTCTAACAATTACTTTGTTTGCTTTCTGTTACAATTATGGTCCTATGCTCGAGCTTTTGTCACATTAATTGCCTAAATGTCACGATTATAGGCTTATGTTGATGTTTCTGTCATGATCGTGGTGGGCTTATGTTGGTGCTGCTTCTATCACCATAATGGCTTGCAAGTCATGATCATAGACCTATGTTTTGATTCGTGCTTCCTCTGAAACTCCTTCGCATGCCCTGAAACACTAACAAACTCATCACAGCACCCCATATATATATATAATTGAAACTCAAAAACATGTTCTCAGCCAAAACACACTTAAAACATAAATATTTATAGACTAACACAATTTTTTTACTTAAACACACACTAAACAATAAAATTAATGACTAAACACACATCAAATTACCTACAAAAATACAATGTAATCTACACCTATCAACATCCCAAAACTTAAACTTTTACTTGTCCTCAAGCGAAGATCAAAGACAACCAATAAAATTCTATCACTTCATTTTCAAAAAGATTCAAGCATGCAATCCCTCAAACTTTGGGCAGCTCAAGTGTCAAGTTAATACACACATCATGGCTAATTTTCAATAGGGCACATAAGCAAACTCAACCCATGAAACCATCACTCAAAGATAAGTATAAATTCAAATAGACCTTTTTTATAAATTTCACTCATTTCTCTCAAGTGTTTGATGGTTAATGTTCACTCAAACTTCCTATAGGAAGCTACACTATCATAGGCTTGCTAATACACCAATTCTCCTCCATAACGATTACATGCTAAAATAAATGAAAAGGACTTTATTTCGAGTTGCAATATGGCTAGGTTTAAGGTGGTTCAAATAGGTTTTAGGGGTTTATCTCAAGCATTTATAAACTACTATGTGTACAAAGGGATGACAAAGATAAACTTCTAATATATGCAAATGGAGATGGCTACTACTTCGCACTTATTAAAGCTAAAACATGTTATTCCTTTCTTTCATTTTTTAAATACAAACAATAAATAGAAAATAGCGGCTATATACAATGTGCTATTCAGAGTATAAGCACTAAAATCTACTCAAAGTATGTCAAAAAAGGAAAAAATGGAGCCAAATGATTCCAAACTAAAATATCATTTAGCACTCTATTAACTTGTGATTGGGCAAGCTAAAGGGGTTTATGGGTTTTTAGAATTAGGTGATTTCGAGAAAGAAAAGGTTAAAGGCTCAATGGGGCTAGCAAGAGATAGCAAAATGGTAGGTCATTTAAGTTAAACATTAAAGTAAGAAGGCTTTAATCATTTCTATCTAGCATGCATCCAGTAGATTTAAACTGATTCAAAGCAAGTTCTGAAGGTAATTACCTAAGGAAGTATCACACAAACAAGGAAATGAAATGACTATAGAATGGAGTCATAAAGGCTCAATTCCTTACATAGGCTCAAATGAAAATCCATTATGCTTCTATACATTACCTCATTGTTCAAGTGTCAAGTTTTGAATAAGCTTATGCAGATAACTACTTTCATCACTCACATTTAATGATCTCACTATAACTATCATGATAGATTGTCATGGCATAACATTCACCATAAAGATTCAAATGTAAAGGAAATGAATCTCCGAATACTAACAACCTAATATACATCCTAAATGACATGCAAAAATGCAAACATAAATGCAAAGATTACCTCTACACACTTGAACAACACATTGTCCTCAATGTGAAAACAGGAACACTCAAAACAAATAAACAACACAATGAAAAATAGAACCAAAAACTTAAGAAGAATAATAAAAGAGATTAAGGGCAAGATAGGTTGATGATGGTGGGGCCAATGGAGGTGGCGTGTTTTTTCCTCTCGTCCTTTAGACCTCCAATAAGCTATGATGCACAATTAATCTTTAAGTAACCTCAAAATGTATCATTAGGGACTTAAAAAACAAGAAATTTAAGGGCAAAACAAGTTAACCCAAACTAAATATCATCAAATCAAAGCAAAACCACACTAACACAAAGACAAACAAATTGAAGACAAACATGCTAAGTTAAGGTATTAGCTTGACCATTCCATATGCATTCATGAAAGAGTGAGTGAAAGGAAAGAAAGTACATCCTTTTCTTATGAGAATGGCCCTCCAAAGTATAGCTTGCACCTATGCCCATTAATCATAAAACTAACCTTTTCATTTTCCAACTCTTTTGCTCCACAAGAAACACTTGAATAACCTTGAATAGGCCACTTCGTCTTGACTTGATCTTTCCAAGAAATAACTGAAACAATGAATTTGAGCAAAAGCACTAAGTCTCCATTCTTGAATTCCTTCTTCTTGATGTGGTCATCCTTCCACTTCTTAGCCCTTTCTTTGTACAATTTGGCATTTTCATATGCATTATACCTTAATCAAGCTATAACAATCTCTTCTGGCCCACTAGCTTCCAATCCATGTTCAATTTTCTAATTGACCAATAGGATCTATGCTCTAACTCCAATGATAAATGGAAAGCCTTGCTATAAATAAGATGATATGGTGTTATACCTATCAGAGTTTTGAAAGTCGTCCTGTAAACCCACAATGTATCATCTAGCTTCAAGGCCTAATCTTTCCTTAAAGTGCTCGCTTTTGTCTCCAAAATCTTCTTCAACTTTCTATTCATCACATCCACTTGGCCATTCATTTGCTAGTATTAAGAGGTTGCTACTCTATGATGAACATTATATCTTAATGAACCGATGCACCACCTTGCCATCATTTGTTGGAGTAGCTATTACTTTGAACCACCTTGACACATAATCAACTCCAACTAATATAGAAGAGTTACTTAGGGAAGATGGAAATGGTCTCATGAAATCCAAGCCCCACACATCAAATATCTCCACCTCCATGATGTTTAAAAGGGGCATCCCATCTCTCTTCGAAATATTGCCCACTTTTTGGCACCTATCACAATGTAATACAAAATCTCAGGCATCTTTGAACAAGTTTTGTCAGTAGAATCCACACTTCAAAATGTGAGTAGCCATCTCGGTTCCATAGTGTCTGACATGAACTAAACTATGAAACTAAGTCAAAACTTCAAGCATTTCATCTTCAAGGGCACACTTACGAATCAAACTATCAGCACATTTTTGTATAGCACATGTTCATCCCAAATATGGTGAGAACACTGAAACAAGAAACACTTCCTTTATTGATGCGAGAGATTAAACGGAAGAACACCACTTTAGAGATAATTGGCAATATTTGCAAACCAAGGAAGAAAAGGATTTTCTACCATCATTAAAGCCTCATCAAGAAAACACTCTTTAATTTCCTCTTCTTCATCATTTTGTACTCCTTCAAATCTTGATAGGTGCTCTGCTACAACATTTTATGCTCCTTTCTTGTCCTTAATCTCAATGTTGAATTGTTGGATTAAAGCAGCCATTGGATGAGCCTAGCATTGACATCCTTCTTTGTAAAGAGATAAAGCAATGCTACATGATCTATAAAAACAATAACTTGTGAGCCCAAAAGGTAACAAAGTTTTTCGCATGCAAATACCACTACAAGCAACTCCTTCTCAGTAGTGGTGTAGTTTGATTATGCTCTCGTCAAGGTCTTGCTGGCATAGTAAATTGTATGTAACCTTTTCTCCTTTCATTGTCTAAGTACACAGCTAATGACATGATCGCTTGCAGCACATATAATCTTGAAGGGAAGTGACCAATCTGGTGACGTCAAAATAGGTGTTGTTGTAAGTGTCATCTTTAACCTATTAAAAGAATCTAAACAATCATCATCAAACACAAAAGACACATCTTTGACTAACAAGTTAGTTAATGGTCTAGAATAAGAGAAAAATCCTTGATGAACCGTCTATAGAACCCTACATGACCAAAGAATGCTTGGATGCCCTTGATGTTGGTAAGAGGTGGAAGCCTTTCGATCACTTTAATCTTAGCTTGATCTACCTCAGTCCCCTTACTTAGGATCTTATGGCCCAAAACAATTCCCTCTTAGACCATAAAATGACACTTCTCCCAATTCAAGACTAAATTAGACTCCTCACATCTTTGTTACACTCTATCCAAATTTAACAAGCAATGATCAAAAGGGTCTCCAAAAATAGAGAAGTCATCCGTAAATACCTCAATGAAGTCCTCATTCATATCCGCAAAGATGGCCATCATGCACCTTTAGAATGTGACTAATGCATAAATCAAAAGGCATCCTTCTATAAGCAAAGGTCCCATACAGACAAATGAAAATGGTTTTCTCTTGGTCTTGTGGGAATATGAACACCTAATTGTATCCTAAATATCCATGAAGAAAATAATAAAAAGCATGGCTAAAAAAACTTCTCAATCATTTGGACCACAAAAAGTAATGGGAAATGGTCTTTCTTAGTAGCCAAATTGAGCTTTTTATATTCAATGCACACTCTCCAACCTATGATGATCCTAGTGGAAATCTGTTAACCTTTTTCATTCTCCATCACTATCATGCCTCCCTTTTTAGGCACACATTGCATCGGACTCATCCGCTCGCTATAAAAAATTGGGTATATGATATCTGTATGTAAAATCTTTACCACTTCCTTCTTTGCAACCTCTTACATGTTTGGATTTAACCATATTTTCCTCTCTCTCTCTATCTTGTATCCTTATTCAAGGTTAACCCTATGCATAAACACATAAGGGTTAATCACCCGAAAATTAGAAATTTTCCACCTAATGCCTGTCATCCTCTTTTTAATGGATTCTACCACTTTCTTTTCTTACTTAAAATCTAATTGGTTGGACATGATGATGGGTAGGGTGTAGTCCTTTCCTAGAAATATATATCTCAGGTAGGAAGGTAAGGGTTTTAGTTCTACAGTAAGAGGCTTTACAATGGAGGGTGATGTGGGTGCATCCTCTCTCTCTAACTTCTCTTGCTCACCTTCCTAGCACAATTCCCTTTCGCTCACACTCTTATCCCTATGCACTTCAATAACTTCCTCAACTTCCTTTTCAATTTACTTTCTCAACTTCCTTCACACAATCATCCACAACATTAATCTTCATACCAACACTTTCATCCAATGGTTTCTTTAAAGATTATTTCTATTGAATTCAGCCTACTCATCACGAACATTACCCCAAATGGTCTCTTGATGGATTGATCCGCAAGTCGGACAAGCATAGATGTTGGCTTGATGTCTCCTAGCCCCAATTTCCTGAAAATAGAAATAGGCATAAAGTTAATACTTATGCCTAAATCATAGCATTTAGAAAGTTCAAAATCACCAATAACACATGGAATAGTAAAACTCCCTAGATCTTGTGGTTTTGAAGGCGTTATGCTTATGTTGATCGAACTTTAGTTCTCCATCAAGATCACTATTTGAGTGTCATCCTAGGCATGTTTGTGTGTCAATATGTCCTTGAGAAACTTTGCCTACCTAGGCATACACTCCAATGCCTCCACTAAAGACAAATTAATTTGAACTTTCTTCATCTTCTCTAAGAATTTGGAGAATTGAGTGTCGACTTGATGTCATCTCACCCTCTGCAGATATGGAATCTGAGGCTTATAGGGTGGTGGTGTTACTTATGGCTTCTCTACTTCTTTGTCATCTACCTTTTCCTTTTGTTGGCTATCTTTTTGCACACTTGGCTCCGCCAATTGCTTGCCACTCCTAAGTGTGATCGCCTTAAGATGTTCCATTGGATTGGCCCCAATGTTTCTTGGTAAGCTTCTTGCATTCTAGAAGAAAAATCATTAGCAAATTGACCTACTTGTACCTCTAAGTTGTGGATGGATGAAGCGTGGTTCTTCACAATCTGGTTAAAATTTGGCTCTATTCTCTTTTGACTCTCTTCTTGTCTTCTTTGACCTTCCTCTTAGCTTGAGAACTTTGAACCCAATACATCCATTAACATGTCTATTTTTTTCTCTAAAGACCCAAGTCGGTCTTACTGAAATTTGGGAGGTCTTTATGCTCTCACTTAGCCACCTGCATTGTTAGTACTTCATGAAAAATTTAAGTGGTTTTTCCATCAAGGATTGTAAGCGTTAGATCATGAATTGTTACCTTGTTACAGCTGACCCAAGTAATTTACTTGATATGTACCACTAGCTCCCAAAAAGATGCATACAGCTATGTCGTAGTTGTCCTGCTCATATAACTTGCATTGTAATTGCATGGTCTTGACTATGGGTGAAGAAACTACTTGTGTGTTGCTTAATTGCTTGGTGAGGGTGGTAATTTATGCTTGCAAAGCTATCACTGAGTCATGTGGAATCATTCTTTTTTGTTCCTTAGACCTTTGTCTACTCCTTTCATTTGACCACATACAACTATTACTCACCAACTCTTCCAAAAGGTTATGAGTTGCATCAAAGGTTTTCCTAATCATTGACCTCATACAGTTATATCTATTATTCCCCTTGTACTTTGAGTTACACCATTGTAGAATGTTTGCAAAAGAATTCCCTCGAAAGATTATGGTGGGGGCAACTCCTTTGTAATTCTTTAAATCTTTCACAAACTTCATACAACGACCCCCCATCACTTTGTTGAAAGTTTGTGATCTCTTTGATGATTCTTATTGTCCTAGTCAGGGGGAAGTAGTTAGCCAGGAAAGCTTGGCCTAGCTACTTCCAAGTACTATTTGGCCTACACTGAGTGAATTATACTGTGCCTTTGTCTGATCCCTTAAGCTAAAGGAAAACAATCACAACCTCATCGCATCATCATACATCCCGGTAAACCTGAAGGTATCACAGATCCCCAAGAAATTTGCGAGATGGGAGTTGAGATTTTGTTGGACAACCCATGGTGCCAAAAACTTGTTGATTGCAAAAACAAACTACTTATTTTACGCTAAAAAGTGTAAGTATATGAGTCTTTGCTTGTAATAAAAAGCAAATATCATCCCAACAAGATTGTGCTTAGGCACCACTTAATTTAGGTTATGCTTTTTCTAAGACTCTAATTCAAATAATAAACTGAAAAATAAACTAAATCAAACAAACTAGCAATGAATGAATAATGTAATAATGGAAATCCATCAATAAAATTAATCAAGTTACAATAGAGGGGATTTTACCTATCATTAATGCTAATCTAGCCATTTTTGTGTTTATGAGGTGTTAGTTTTAGATGATTGTAGGGTTGATTACTCTCTCTCAAGTTATAACCATTCCCTAATTTGTAATCCTTCATCGAATTATAGACTTGCATTCTCTTAATTCACAAATTACCCACAATTCTAGTTAGTTCTTAAGCTCTCTAATAAACAATCAGTTCTTGCACGGGATCTCTCTCTATGAAATTACCGACTAGATTGATTATGTAACATCCCATTACCTATGGAAAGGTTAGAACAGTAAATTAGAAGTGTTCGGTGAGAGACAAGAGGTGCATTTTTATGTTTATGCATAATATGACATGCTCACACACATGAATAGTGATAATTGTTCTGCACATGAAATTAATTGTACATGCATTCATGAATAATTCTGGGTATAATAGGATTGAATTGTGATTCTTGGAAAATTGTGAATTTTTTAGAATCATGAATGTTTCTATATTAAAAATATTATTGATTGGATTGAATTGTGAGATTTATGAATTTTGGTGAACTTAGGATTTATTTTGAAATTTATAGAGTATTATGGGAAATAGGAAAAAGAAGAATAGAA
>JAOSBN010000001.1:20683024-20699586 GCA_027563595.1 Erythroxylum suave | reverse complement strand
AGAGGCAAGATGAACATTGAGAAGTCGAGTATTAGTTCTATGAATCCATGATACATAATCCAGAATAAGAGACTTAGGCGAGTTTGGCCAAGTAAAATTCTCCTCAAACAGGATTTTATTTCTCCAAGACCAAAGTAACTAGCATGCAATCCCAAAAATAGTGGACCATTCAAAACCTAAGACCATAGTACGATTACGAAGTTTACTACGAAGCCAGTCCGTAAAACTCTTGTCGAAAAAATTACTCATAAGTCACCAAATAAGAAAGGCAAACCCAATTAAACGGGCCTTAGAACAATCACGCGTTACATTCAAAGATGATTCCACCAACTCGCAACAATAGCGAGTATTGTATGAAAAAAGATGACAAATTACACGTTGCTGTTTCGTCGAAAGAGCATTCCTAGAAAGGAGCCATTGAAATGATTGAATGTGCTGAAGGCCACTCTAATGCCACAATAATTTCCAAACATCACCCTCTAAGAGAGTTCACACGTCCCTCAATCAGAGAATAAGCAGAGGCCGTTATGAAGCAACCATTGTCCGAAGCCCCTCAGCTTAATTTATCTGAACCCGCCGATGTGCGAGAAGGAAGGATGGCAGCAATATATTAACATACGTTAGTAGGAAGCCAATGTTAAAATGATCTCCAGTCCCAATTACCATTGTCGTCAACGTAATGGTTAACATGGAGAGAATATATGTCTTTATTTATATCAAAAAGTAAATAATTGCGAAGTGAACCCAAATCAACTACCCACAAATCCACCCAGAACTGCACCAATGAGCCATCACGAATTTTCCACTTCATTCCCTGCAAAACATACTTCTATATTGCTTTAATGCCTCGCCAGAACATAAAGCCTCCCTGAAAGTTAAACCCATTCGGTAGATTATCCAAGTTAAGTTTATATTTGGAAGACACCACTTGTACCCATGGATCTCGTGGCTTTGAGATCAAGCTCCAGCCTAGCTTAACTAAGAGAGCATCATTACTAGATCTGATTTTTTTTACACCTAGTCGTCCCAAAGCTTTTGGAGCACACATTGTTTCCCATTTCACCAAATTCATCTTTCGACTGCCAGCAACCCCACCCCATAGAAAACCATGAGTAACTTTCTCCACGTCATCGCAAAGATTTCACGGTAGTCCCACCGTTTGCATGGTGTAATTAGGCAATGACGAAAGCACTAACAGGATAAAGTGACTCAACCAACTAGGGATAAATTTTTTACACCTAAACCTGAGAGACGCTGGTGCAACTTATCAAGAATATACTGGTAGGTACGTCTACTAACTCTTTCATGCAATAACGACACTCCTAAATATTTTCCAAAGTTTGAAGACAACTGAAATCCCAGCTAGTCACTTATAGTTCTTGCTAGGGACTGATTAACATTTTTTGAGCAAAAGCACCGTGTCTCAGCTTCACTAACCTTTTGACCTGAGGCTATGTAAAATATATTCAACGTGTCAGGGATTACTGAAACCTAGTCAAGAGAAGCCTTTGAAAATAGGATAAGATTGGCAAAAAAACAGATGCGAAAGAAAGAGGAGGACCACAGCGACTCAAATAGGTTTCCATCTTCTTTCCTCCACCGAGAGATTAAGTGGCCCAGCAAAGTACAAACAGATACAGAGACAAGGACCACCCTGGTGAAAACCTCTTTTTAGATTATTTTTTAAATTTTTGTCTGCAGATATTTTTATTTTTGCAAAGTTAACTGATATTTCGAATACCGACCGTTAATAGCCAAAAAGACCCTGGCCATTATAAAACTACTAAATTTTGTACCTTTTTTGTCTAGTACCGCCCAATAAGTCCCAAATCCGTAACCTCATTTCTACGTAAAAGGCGATGATGCTGTATCCGCCATTCGTAGCATTGAGACGTCAAATGCTGACGTTGAAACATTTACCAGATCTCGTGTTATGTTTCCTATTATGTCTTTTGATTTTGTTCCTAGAAATTATAATGTGCAGTACACTTTATTCATGAGAGAACCAAGTCTCTACAATGTCCGGTTCTGTAACATCCTGTTTTTCCTTTATGGCTACAACATGATGTAATATGAATGGATCATAAAAGAAAAAAGTTTTAACCTCTAATCACTGGCTTATGAATAATATAATTCACATTTTCTAATATTCATGTAGGGAAAAACCCCTTTCTCATAATCCTCAAATAGGCTAATGGTATTACAATAAAAAGGTTAGTAGGTCGATCTTTGCCTCATCCATTTTGTAGCAGACCATTTCTCTCCTGACAAAACCTCGCATCCTCCATGTATGCTCTTCTGATCAGACTGTCCATCTAGTCCCTGAAAAAACAAGACCAAAACTTCAGCAGCCTCAAACTATTAGTTTCTATCAAGGACTAAACAACTGCAACCTGAATGCACTTAATTCTTTGAAACCTAAACATAAAATCCATGAAGAAAACTTGAACAAAGCCAGAAAACTTCGCATATTTGAAAGACATACCATGCTCCAGAAAAGCACTGCATCTCCTTTAACTGGTTTTACAGACAGCCCTTTGACAATCTTTCCACCACAGCTGCATTCACCAGTACCAGCCTGCAATGGCCCACAGTTTTAACCACCCAAAATTAACCCGCAATTGTCAGACAATTGGATGCTTCAACAAACATATTTGTATCAAGAAAACATACATCAGACAGTTGGATGCTTCAACAAACATATTTGTATCAAGAAAACATACATCAGACAATTGGATGCTTCAACAAACATATTTGTAGCAAGAAAACATCCACATGTATTGAAATAAAAGCAATATATGCCACCAAGGCTATAATCACTATCACAGATCATGGATCCCCTGATTTCATACATAAAAATATGGAGTCTGGCAATCTTAACTTTTAAAGCTAGAGGAACCATATATCTAACATGACAAAATGGAACCCAGATATCAATTAGCAAGCACTACCATTGGAAAATAAGTTTCTCCCCCCTCGACATCATCACTTAGGTACATCAGCATTGTTGCTATTCGCTGACCCCCAAGCTTCAAATTAAACTACAACAAAGACAAAGAAAAGGTAAGGTGTGATTTTACATTAGATGAATGAAAATATTTATGAAAGAACCATGGATATTGTAAAATTCGGAAAAGGAAGGGTTAAATGACTCACTGTATCTGAAAAGTAGTCATGATGTGGCTTGTAGAACTGATTCTTCTCATACCTGTACTGCAGCAGATGTTAACATGGCGCGTTTTTGATATTAAATATACGTAAATAGGTTAGATCCCCACCTTAACACTTGTACGAGCTCACCATTTTCTACTGGCACTTGAGAATAGACAGAAATCCTTTTCTCAATTGCCTGATTGAGAGAGATTGAGACAGAGAAAGAAGAGAGAGAGAGAGAAAATTAGTCAGTTTCCTGTTAATTTCACTGAAGTAGAACAAAAAATTGGTATGCAAATTTGTTCAGACACAATTGACACGGAAAGGATAAGAAACATAACAGGAGCAGGTTCCAGTATGTCTAGAAAAATTAAATAATTCTGGGAGTAACCGAACACACTGCATGAATAAATAGTGTAAGCATGCCCAAAAAAGGATATTAAAACTAATCTTAAATCTTCTAAAGCAGTTCAGCCAAGAATCAAGACTGACAGTTCATGCCAACAAAGATGAAGAGAAGCAAGTATAAAACGACTAACCTGTACCATTGGATATTTTCTCTCTTCAGGACTCAAAAACATACCAGAGCTTGTCCTTACGTTACTTTTTATTCCCTGAGATAGAGAAGCATTATCCAGTAGTCTGTGTAGACCTTATCTGGACGCATAATCCAACTTTAAGCCTACCTTATCTGGATGCATAATCATTTGCTTACATAGAGACTTGACTACTGCCTAAGTTGGATTACATAATACATATGAGAATCATTATTCTTATATAAACAAAATTCGAGAGGAGACATGCTTGCAATCTTCTATTGCCCAGGAATAGTTAGAACGAAGATGCTAACGTATTTATGAGGATAGCATAGAAAGACATTTTTCTCATCCACATTCTGCACTCAGCTCCCAAGCCTACCATAACCAACAAAGAAACAAGTAGAGAAGTTCCAATGTACATGAATCACAGATTAATTAATCCTTCAGTACAAATGAAGAGACTTAGCAAGATGCAGGCACACATGTAATGAATAAGAAAACTACCAAGCAATGGATGCAAAAGAAAACTATAACACATACCTTCCCTGTTTTTGTATCCACGACAGTGGAAACTTGAAGACGAGGACGGGCAATGGCTCTAAGATAGTCACATTCCTACAACAGATTACATCTCAATGTCATGAAAAGTTAAGAAAAAATCTGGAATTTTCTCAATTGTTTTCAATTTTCCTGTTTCTTCATGCAAAAATAGTGTGAAAAGATGTTTCATAAATCAACAAATTGAAAAGTAGTCTATGATAGTAGATTAATACATAGAAATTATTTCCTAGTTGATAATCCTATTGATCTTCATGTATACTTCTACAAAATGACAAAATGACGGACACTGGATGCATCACTCAGTATATACTGATTATTTGGCAGACTCATCCATAATCCAGCAGAAGACGAAGAACCTAAATGTAGAATTATGTTTGAATCTACATACTTACCTCCATGCTTAAGAAGTTATGTAGAACAATAATTCTTGGAGACCAGCTAATAATTTCAGGCTTAACCTACATCAAAGGATAAAAAAAAATCCTCTTGATTATTGGCATATGAATTTAACAGAATAAATAAACATAGAGAAGTTGTGGATTTACAAAATATCAAAATATCATATTGAAATCACAAGGTTCAATAAATGCTGCTAATAGAATGTGCAGAAAAGAAGATGCACACGGAATAGGTTACATAGAGAATCAGATGATAAACAGGGATGCCAAGTAGATGAGGTTTGGGGGTTATGGTTTTCCTTGAACACATCATGATTTTCATTTAGAATAGAAAAGGAGAGGAGATAACATGAAAAATATTCAATTCCTCTTTCACCTTTTCCCCATACAACATCAGATTTAAGTCACAAACCAGTGACAGTGAAGGAACACAATATGCAATCATACACCGTAAATGTTTCACATTTGTGCCACCATCCTATACCAAACATTTTAAATTTATAATTGGTAGCAGTTAAGTTGAAACGCAAAATAAATTTAATATGTCTCCCTATCTACAAATCAAATGGAAATTAGCCATGATATGTAGATTGGTTCACCATAAATTAGCAATGCCATAAGAAGCATATCAATTATTGGATGTCATCTAGGGGAAGACAGCTCACATGCTTCTGCTTGTTCATCTCCTACTGGTAAAGTTTTTCCTTGTAAGACACTATACTTCATTTTCTACCCTCTATCCCAAAAAAAGAGAAATGCCCAACTTTTGTTGATATTTTTCTAGAATGCTTTAGATGTTCAAGGACTCAAAACACTTTTGTTCATATTTTTCTAGAATGCTTTAGATGTTCAAGGACTCAAACATACATATCCAAGACGCAAAGTTTCTGCCTCTCTATCGTTGTCCCAAATGTGGACACCTGAAATAAAGAGCAAAATAAAATAGAGAAAATTAGCAACGGAAACCTCTGCAATTATGATAATCAAAACTATAGTATCCACTACTACATACGATAAATATAAGGAATTACTTGTCATTAGAGACATAGTACTCTTTTGCAGTATTGGGAACCAAATCTACATACTAAAATCAAGTACTACTTGTCAAAAGATTTGTGAAGTAGTGTCACATAGGTACTCTGGTAATGCACACACCTTGTTAAAATTTTACATTAGGGGATGCGGTAAACACATGTACTAGCACAATAAAAAAGGATTTATCATTAAAAAAAGCAACCAGATTAATGAAAAATCCAAGTAGTCGACCCAGATGGTTTGAAATTTAGGCCAAGTTGGAGAGAAATAATTATTAGATTTAGGCCTTCCATACAAGGAACATCAGATAAAGCTGACTAATCATCTACATAAACTAAATAAAGAATAAATGGAAGTAAACAACCATATGGTTGGTTCTGAAAGCCATCTTTTGACTATACATAAGTAAATACATATGATATGCAGTAAATTACTTGAAATATCCAATCCTCCCTAAAATTGTTTAACCTCAACCGCTACCCAAAATACTTTGGTCTGAGAAGTATTGGCAAGAAATATACAAACCTCTTGGTAAATGAAGATAGCCATCATTTCGAAGTTTACGCACTCTATTTAAAGAGAGGACCTCAGTGCCTAAAAAGATATGGTTCACAACCATAGTATTAGTGCTCGCACCTCAGCAACTTGACTTATAAACAGAAATGCAAGGTGCTCACCATATTGAGTCATAACAATGACACTTCTACAGCCATGATTAGTAGAATAGGTCATATTGGTTAAGAATAATACAATTGGTGTATCTTTAGGTGCATAAGTCATGTGTATATCGTTAACAGTAGATGCCAAAGTAACTTAACAAACATAATGCAATTGAACAGTCAAACAGATAAAAAAAACCTATTTTTCTTACTTCTTCACATTCGTTCATTTCGTTTTTCATTTAATCAGTATTAGGTTAAACTAGTAGGGTTTTCAAAAGGATCACTCAAATGCCTTAAAGTGGTCACATTTATCACATTGAGGAGAAAACAGATTATGGAAAAAGAAATCAATGCTGTGGTTCAAACACCCGGTAACAATATCCATCACCATTTTCTATATCAAAGATCTAGAATTTTTTTCCACCGCACAAAACCCTTATATCACTCTCTTCCCAAATTAGGAAACGCTATTTTAAGCAAAATCTGAAATCAACCAGTAGCAATCTTTTTCTCTTTTACTTGGTTAGCATGCAATATAAAGCATATTCCAATGCTGAATTTAATAATTTGGAATATAACAAGGGAAAGGAAAAGGAACTCACCGTATGAATCTTCCAACTTCCTTATAAAAGCTAACTGAAACAAAGCACCTGTAGTTCCAGAAACAATAAATTATTGGTGCATTTCTTACAAACCTCGTCTCTTGAAAGAAAATTTTAAACGATAACCTCAATTTCTTCTTCTTACATACGAATCCTCTCATTCCACTTTGCAAGGAATTTAAACCATGCATGAAGAAGAAGAAGAAGAAGAAGAAGATGAAGAAAAGGAACACTTGGATCATTTACATGATCAGAGTCAACGTCAGTCAACAATATGCTAAAAAAAAGGGTCTTTTTTTAACAAAAGGCTACCAGCTTCTAGCATTGGAAAAAGAAAAAAGAAAAACTTTTTTTTATGATTCAATTAGTAGTGCATCTCTTAGATTGCATATACAGACAAAACCTGAAATTTACAAAAATAAGAAGCCACAACCAAGAAGGGAAACGGGTTCCAACCGAGATTCAACGTCATCAAACATCACAAAGGAAAAAAGAAGAGAAAGATTGATAGATTATATACTTAGGGAGATGGGTTAAACAAACCTATGATCATCCCAACAGTAACGAAGGTAAGGAGACCAAAAACGATCCTCATAGCAGCCGCCATGGGCGTCTGTTCCTAAGAATCACGATAGCAGAGAAAGAGATCAGAGAGGGAGGGAGGGAGAAAGGGAGAGAGAAAGTAGCAGAAGAAGGAGCTAAAGACCAGCAGTAAACGCATCCATTACAACATGACTTTGCTTTGTTATTTATTATAAGGTAGAAAAATAAATAAGGACACTTTGTCTGTATTTTACTTTTTCTTCTTAATTGTTGACTTTGTTAAAAGACGGAAATTTAAACAACAAATATAATTTAGAAGCTTTCCGATATTTGGATTTTGGACTTTGTACTAATTCATATCTTTATTTTAAGTTGTCAAATTACCTTTTTTCAATTAAAAAATTTGTGAATAAATGAGATTAATATTTTAAAAATCAGACTAAAAGTTAAACCAATAAAATAAAATGTTTAAGGTTTAAAAACTTTAGCATAATATTTTTTGACTATTGCGGCCACCCCACCGCCTCAAGAGCAGTTGGGGCTAGACCGCCCTAAGTAGGGGTCAGGGAAGCACGAAAGTTTCACGGTGGCCTCTGCATATGAGGTTATTGAAGACTATCGGTGCACCACGTCCCCCCGTATTTGGCAACTGATATGGAAATAGCCAGGGTTTCAACGTATCTAGTCACTCCTCTGGCTGTTAGTGCAACAGAAGCTACTGACGAATCAACAACGCGTGGCACGCCATTTAACTGTGGACCTAGGTTGTTCCTACTGTGGCCTTATCGAGACCACGCTACATGCCTTGCGGGACTACCCCAGAGTGCGAGCATTATGGCAAAGTTTCCCCCCGGGATCTTGGCACCTAATTTCTTTGGACATCATGAGGAGCCATGGTTGGTGGCGAATCTCAAGATAGGAGATCCCGGGCATTGGCCAATCTGGGCTCAAATATTTGGGGTGTCTTGCTGGTACTTCTGGCAGTGGCGAAATAAGAGCATCTTCGAAGACTATTTTGTTTGGCCAGATGCTGGTACCATCATTGTCATGGATTACGTTAATTGGATCAAGCTCGCGCGGGAAGTGACGGACAGGGCAATAGGTGGGCAAGAACTGCCGATGGGGACTCCCATAAGATGGCAACCACCTCCGATTGGCTGGGTTAAGCTCAATACCGATGACACAATCCAACCGGAGTCCACTATGGCTTCGGCGGGCGGACTAATTCGGGATACCCATGGGCAGTGAAGAGGCGGTTTTCTCAAGCAGTTTGCAAGGTGTTCGCCTTTGCAGGCTGAACTCTGGGGAGTATACGAGAGCCTCACGTTAGCCTGGACCCTCGGTTATTGGCGAGTGGTCCTTGAAGTAGATGTGTTAGAAGTCATCAATATCCTTTCGGATTCTACTTTGTCTCTATTGGACCCTAAATTTTATTTAGTGCAGGAAACTCGCACAACGCTGCGTCGAGCATGGGAAGTCCAGATTCAACATGTCCCCAGGGAAGAAAATCATAGCGTAGACAGCCTGGCCAAACTAGCTCTTCATGTCGGTCCCGGGCTGTATTGGTTACGGGCAATCATAACACTTACTGAGGAACTTCTCAGAAAAGATCTACAGGGCATGACTTATCCTTAATCTATAAACTAGTGTAGTTTTGTTCCCTTTGTAATAAAAAAAAAACTTCAACTAATATTAGACTGTCGTCTAATCTTCCATCTTTCGTTTATAAAAATTTACGAAAATTGGCCGATTAATTAATAAATTGATCATATTTTAACAATAAATGTTATTAAAGTAAATCGAACTGAAAAGTTAAAAACTGAACTAAAAAATTAGAATTTTCAATATTCTTATAGTTAACTCGATTAAACGGATTGAACTTTTTAAAAAATTAAATTTAACTTCACTTATTTATTGCGTTAAACATATTTAATGTATTCAATAAATTCCAAGATCACTCAGCATATTAATTAGAGTAAGAATAATTGGACATTATTATTTTACCAAGAGTTCATTAAAGTGTATGCAATAATATATTATACATTTTAGTATAATTTGATGAAATATTAAGACAGTTACATAGTAAATAATTTAACTAAACTAAATATTAAGCGAGGGAACGCTTTGGAGTAACCGATAAAAATTATTATTTTTTAATAACAGAAAACATCCTTTTTATAAAAATTGCAAAAAGAAGGCTGCATACATAGATGACCCTCTTCTAATGCTCTAATAGTTTTTTTAAATAACGTTGAATGATTTAAAATAAATTAATAATTATAAAACTTATTAATAGTGAAATTAATTTAATTTTAAATCAACAATTCATGAAATAAAATATAAATATAGTGACATAATTTGATAGGAGTATATATATATATATATATATATAAACAAGAGTAAAGAAATATACCTAAGAAACTAATCAAATATGATGTATGTAAAATGATTGCAACGAATTTAGATATTTGTTTACATTTCCTATTATTATCGCACACAAAACACGTTAGACGATGTACGGTCCTCTGCCTCCCATATTTCATGCAACATGTTGTTTTTGTTCGTACAACAACTTCCACCCATCTTTTCCACTTTCAAGGTTTTTTTTTAATGTCTCTCTTCTCTCTCTTTATCCTTTTATGAGAATACGTGCATTCATTGATCAATTTCATTGATGCTACCTTCTCCTGGATCTTGATCTTTCTTGGGGTGGTGGGCATCGTTTGTTTTTTTTTTCTTTTTCTTTTTAAAAAAATCTATTTACATTGTACGTTCTGCTCAGTCTTGGCTATGGCGTCAAGTTATCGGACTCACCTTCAGTTAGGGGCATTGTTGTGGTTGATGTTGTTTGTCGGTCTCGCATTCGCCGACGCCGCGTCGAAAGATGACAAGACGCCCCAGCATCCCGGCTGCGACAACGCGAACACATTGGTGACGTTTTTAATGACCCTTTTATCTTTTTAAGGACTGGAGTTGAATTGTTTTGCACGTCATTCTCATTGGTTTATAGGAAATTTTCGTTGTTAGAGAACACTTTGAAATGAGTTGCTGTCATTCTATTGACTTTAGAATTACTTCTTTGATGGGTTGTTTAAAGTTGATAAACAATTTTTGCTCTGCATTTCTTTGTGGTCGATTTGATTTTCCAGGTTAAGGTTAAGACATGGGTTGATGGCGTTGAAGAAGAAACTCTCACGGGTTTGATTGCTAAATTCGGAGCTCTTTTACCTACTGTAGCTGAAGATGGTGCCAAGTTGTCTGCTGCTGTTACAAACCCAATAAACTGTTGTGCCAAGTCCTCTACCAAGGTTTTCCATTGTTCTCTTATTCGCTTATATGCTTTCTCCAGGCGGTTGTGTCTGTTTATTACTACTTATGACAGGTGCATAAAAATATATACTTTGGTGTCTTCGGCTGATTGGAATCGACTTTGAAATTTTTGTTGTTGAATATTACCTTTAATTAGGACATGTTCTCCTAAGATTGTCAAATTTTCAAGCTCGTGTACTTCCCTGTGAAATTCCGAGGAGTACAATGGGAATATGCACACTCCTCTGTCATCAACCTAGAATTGTGGAAATTACAACGTGGAAATGAATGAATGATTATATCATGTATTTTAAATATTTAATTGCACTTCACAAATGCCTTAAAGTTATGATCTGAATGATAAGATGGAATTTATGGTTCTTGTTCTGTCATTTAGATTTCTGGTTCTATCGCTGTGTCTGCTCGTGGTGATTGTTCTTTCACAGAAAAGGCAGAAGTGGCACAGTCTTCAGGTGCTTCCGCGCTTTTGGTGATAAATGATAAAGAAGGTTGGAATTACAGTGCCTTTATGTATTATATAAAAGTGTTTGTAGATACTGAGATGATTGTAGGTTGTAAAAATTCGACAGTAAAGTTTTCTGGAATCATTCATTTTTGTTCTTTTATGTTCATTGTGTAGTTCTCGATGAGATGGGCTGTGAAAATAATAGTACTCCTCTGGATGTTAAAATACCTGTTGTGATGATCTCAAAGTCGGGAGGGGATCATCTTAATACACTATTGGCGAATGGAAAGAAAGGTAACATTTGGAATTTTGACACTGTAATCATATTCATTGACTCTTCTTTCCTATCGGGTTCTCTGAAAATTAAGTCACGAAAGTTAGATAAATGAAGTGCAGGGTCTTGACAGGTAAGAAAAATGCAGGGGAAACATTTTTCATGTTGCACACCTGGTATAATAGTGTTGATTTTTTGTGCTGCAGTACATTATTGTATATATGCTTTATATTTAATTGCATCTTTGTTAAATTGTTGCAGTGGAGATATTGTTATATGCACCTAAGAAACCCATAGTGGACTACTCAGTGATATTTTTGTGGATGATGGCTGTTGGAACAGTGATTTGTGCTTCAATGTGGTCTCGCCTTGAGACTCCAAAGGAGACTGATGAGCGCTATAATGAATTATCACCAAAGGTCAATATAAAGCTTTATTGTTTGTGTTACGCTTTGTACAATTTGTAACTACTTATTTTCCAATTTTCTCTTATTCCCCTTTTCCTGCAAGCTGCCCTAGCCTTAGATTAATATGATCTTCTGTGCATTTGATGGGAGCATGAACTCACTTGTGTTTGACACCTGATCAAAGTTTTGGGTGAATAGAGATATCTCAATGACATGAAATAGAAATGAGAAATAATATATCTTCTTCCAACTGATTTTTAGTTACATCGTTATATACAAAAATCGGAAACAATCTCTTATTATAGGAAATCAATCTCATAGGCTCATACAATTTCCTATGATAGGAAACAATCTCTTAGGATCTCAATATCTTTAGGATATCAGGAAATTCACTTTCCTAAAACTTGTATACATCTACTATACAACTAGACACCCCCCTCAAGTTGTGGAATAGATGTCCTCCACTCCTAGTTTGAAAATAATATCACGAAAGCTTGAACTATTTGGACTCTTCATTACCACATGAGCTAGTTGCCTTCCCAGTGTATGAGCCCTTCTTCCAATTTCTCCTTGATGAAATTTCTATCAATCTTAATAAGCTTTGTCTTATCATGTTGAATAGGGTTATGAACTATATTGATGGCTGATTTGTTGTCACAATAAAGCTTCATTGGATTTTTTCACTTAACTTTCAAGTCATCCAAAATAACCTTCAACCATAACAACTCGCACAAGCCTTGAGCAATTACTCTAAACTTTGATTTTGTTGATGATCTATCCACAACATTTTATTCTTACTTCTCCAAGTCACCAAATTTCCTCCAAGGAAAGGGTAATAACCTTTGGTTGATCTTCGGTCTGCCATAGATCTTGCATAGTCCACATCAGTATAGGCCTCTAGGGAGAGATGATCATAATTCCTTTCCCTGCATTGTCTTTTAAGAAATGCAACATCCTATATGCAAATTATAGAGAAGACTCTCTTGGATCATAATGAAATAACTAACTATGCTCGATATGTTGGGTTAAGTATTAGCAAGGTATATGAGCCTACCTACTAGCCATTGGTACATCTTTCTATCAATAGTTTTTTTTTTCCCACTTTTCCAAACTTATGATTTGGGTCCATTGGAGTAAAGAGTAGTTTGCACCCAATCTTTCATGTTTCCTTCAAGAGATCAATCACATACTTCTATTGAGATATGAAAATCCTTTGATGGATTATCGCACCTCGTTACGAAGAAGTACCTTTTCAAGAATCTTTTATCTCAAATTCCTTGATTAAACATTGCTTTAATTTCGCTTTTCTCTTTTTCATCATTTCTAGTTATAATAATATCATCGACATACATTAGCATTACAGTCACTTCCCTACATCCATGTGCTTGATAAAGAGAGTGTGATCATATTAACTTTGTTTTGTATTTTCATAACTCTAGTAAATCTTGCAAACCATGCATTGGGAAATTGTTTCAACCTATATAGGGCCTTTTTAAACCTACAAACTTTATTACCCATGTTTTCTTCATAACGTGGTGGGATGCTCATGTAGACTCTTCATCTAAATCTCTATGAAGGAAGGCATTTTTGACATCATACTGCAAAGTGAGTTGCTAAGGATAGCAAAATCCATAGTATTCTTTTTTTTTTGTCATTTGAGCAAATGTCTCCTAGTAATCAACCCTACAAGTTTGAGCGAACTTTTTAGCAACTAATCATGCATTATATCTCTCTAGTGATCCATCAGCCTTATATTTCATTATGAAGATCCGTTTATAGTCAACTACATTTTTTTCCCCTTTGGTTTATTAATAATCTCCCATGTCCTATTATTTTCAAACACATCCAATTCCTTTCTTATAGCACTCCTCCATTCTCTTTTTGACAATGCCTTAGAAATGATATTAGGAATAAAAATAGTATCTAGACTTGCAATGAATTTTTTTGTATGCTGGTGACAAGTGTTTAAGTGACATATAGTGGGACAATGGTTATAGTGGTCTCTGGTGCACTCTCTAGTACTTTTCCTGACGACAATAGGAAGGTGCAAGTCATGTGTAGGTGTTTCAATTGTTTGTATATATAAAAGAGGATAGGATCTTACCATGGACTCATTTTCAGAATTTGATTTAGATTCATTGACTTATTTAGGTTTGGAACTATTGCTCTTATAGAATACACCTATGAATATCTTGAAAAGTCTTGATTAACACAAACGGACATTGGAGAGGGCATATGTTCTAGAGGAGTGATTTCTGTATTTTCTAGGACAGACATAGGACTAAAGGTTGAAGATGATTTTGTGAGGAAGGGTTATAGCACTTGTACCCCTTTTTGTATAGGTGAGTAACCTAGAAAGACATATTTGATGACACGAGGATCTAACTTTCTTCTGTGTTAATTGTGAATGTAGAGGGACCCAGAATTTACTATAAGTCAAATTGAAACATAATAAGAAGAGGAAAAAATTGTTTGACATTTAAATTCATGTATAAGTTTTTTGATAGACACAAGGTTGGTTGATAGTTTTAACATATGAATAACAGTTTTTAGACAGAGAAAAGGTATAAATAGAAATCTCCCAGTCCTGCAACAGTAGGTAAAGAACCACTGACTAGGGCATGAGGTATAGACATGAAGGAGAACGTGAGGAGTGAGTCATATGGTATGTGGCACCGAACTCAATCATCCAAGCATTGTTATAATACTTGTTTGAGGCATTTATACAAAAATAAAAAATAAAGGTTTACTTAAGAGAGCCAAAGAATCAGTTCTGGAAGACTTCTCATTTTTTCAATTTCCTCACCATTAAAAATGCCTTTATCCCAATCTTCGTTTGTTGTGGGAATGTACATCTTGGTATAGGATTACTGTATGAACTGAAGAAGATTTTGTGTGTAATTTGATGGGCTACACTCTTGGAGGCAAACATTTGCAGATTTTCATATGCCTTAATTCCCTTGTTTTTATTTTTTGGGTTCCTGTATGATGATGAAGCTTTTGTCTGCTTTCTCTGACGTTTTTAAAATATTTCTTTCTTCTTGAGCAGGCAGGTGGCAATGCTTCACCATCCAAAGATGACTCAGATAAAGAAATTGTTGAGATTAATGCAATGAGTGCAGTATTTTTTGTCATATCAGCATCTACTTTTCTGGTGCTACTGTACTTTTTTATGTCAAGTTGGTTTATCTGGATTCTGATTGTACTCTTCTGCATTGGTGGTATTGAGGTAATAACTTCTCTTTCCTCATTATTACTTGCAAACCTATGTTTCTGGGAAATGAGTTCATGTATCATTCAGTAATTGCTTTTATACATTGGACAAAAAGTATGTAAAGGACGATTGACGTGTTTAATGAACAAACTATATGGGCTTATATGATCAGGTTTTCCAATTATGGGGCCTTAATAATTCCTACCGGAAAAGGATATGTCAAAGCACATATGGATGTTGTAATGCATCTCAAACCTGCTCTCTGCAATCAATTTAATTTTTGGAAATCGTTGCATTTACATATCCTTTATAGATTTTCCTGAAGTATAATTGCCCTTTTCATTCTTGGCATACTTTGAACTTTGGTCTTCATTATAAAATATTACGTTTTTATCTTTTTGGATTTCATGGACAGCTGCTGCATGGCCAATAGAAATCAGCATATATGTGCATGCTCACCCAGATATGAGCAATCTGTTTAGGAAGGTTATTGATTTCCATGCCAGTTCTTGGATTAAAGTTTGCTGGGTAAACATGACTCTAAATCAAAGTATAATATAGTCGAAAATGGAAATGATAGGAAAATAATGAATGTCTTTACCAAGTCCATTTCTCTAGTCGGGTCTGTAGTGTTGGTTGTCCCTCTAACTTTTAGAACATTTGTATGTAATGTCATTAGTTCTCAGATATCTTTTATATTTTTAGTGGATAGGTTCGATCCTATCAACTCAATTTGTGCATTATGGTTATTGAATTATTTTTGTTGTTTTTCTCAGGGGATGCATAGCTGTATTGTAACACTGATCAAGAGGTAAATTTGGAGTTTTATTTTGGCATTCGATATTGTCAACCTGCTTTTTTATGTCATAGTTTCTGTCATGCGAGATTCTCTTTCTTGTATTCTGAGCAGAAAATGGAGAAATTGTGGGGAGAAGAAAATCAATTTACCTCTTTTTGGAAAAACTTCTGTTCTCTCCCTTATTGTAGTTTTTTGTTCTGTTATATTTGCTGTTTTGTGGGCTACAAATCGGCGTGCATCATATTCGTGGATTGGGCAGGATGTTCTTGTAAGTTTTTTGTGGTAATATCTGCGCACTATCTGCTTTCGTTTTCTGCTTTTTGCTACTGTATCGAAATGCCTATGGTTCTTTTCATAAATGTTGTCCTACTCCCATAGCCAGTTCATGAAATCTGCTTAATTTGGAACTTCCCTGTTTAGTTCGTGTCAGGAATTCTTTTCGTAATGCTTTTTTACTTCTTGCTTGGCTCAATGAAATGTGCTTAGAGGCCTATCAGCCAAGCATAAAGCAACATCATTACAACCTCATAATGACTCACTGACATAGTCTCATTGCCATTTTGGTTTTCTTGTAGAATTTTTATGATCTCAATGTAGGGG
>JAOSBN010000001.1:20622889-20655861 GCA_027563595.1 Erythroxylum suave | reverse complement strand
GGTTTCCTAACACATTCTTCTATCCATCTCAAATCAAATTAGAGAATTGGAGATACAATCATTTGAAGAAGTTGATTGTGATTTTGGTGATTGACTAGTGAGGGTACACCACTCTTGTGGGACATGGCTAATACGGGTTCATGGAAATAACCCCCAAGATAATGCGCACGCTCACGTCTTATGATGACTCTGAATGTTGGGCTCCGAAAACGGGGTCCTACAATAGGAACAATCGAAAAATTTACTAATCCATGTCACTTATCTATACGAATCTCTACGTTCTTTACCACTCCAAATATTGTCACGTTCTATGTGTTTTAAAACCTGTAAAATGATGTTTAGGGCCCAAAAGCTTGGAAGCTTCTAGAACATGGTAGAAAACTCTGAAAGCTTGTGGAAGCTTATGGAACATTGTGGAACAATACGGATCTTATAAAAGGTTGTAGATAGATACATATTGTATATGAAGTATGTAGAGTAGTGTAGAGAATTGTAGAAGGTCAATGTGAACCACTAGATCAATTAGATATTAGTCGTCCATTCTAGGAATAAGCAAGTATAAATAACCTTTGGGGGTTGTCTCATTGGAATCATAGAAGATCATAGAGTGGGTTGTCTCATAAGAATCATAGAAGATCATAGATTGCATGAGTTCATTAATAGAAGTGTTCTTACATTCTCCCACATGCCTTCTTCTCTTTAACAAGTGTTTCGTGTCGAAGGCTGACTTGGGAACGATAGTGTACTCAAGTGTCGAACGAGCATTAGTACAAGTCCAAGCTCATTACAAGTGGTATTAGAGACAACGTTAGAGCTACTTTAGGTGTCGTCGAGATGGCTGGTTCAAGTGAAATGACTACATACGAAGGAAGGGAGGTCAAGAGAGTTTCTCTTACCAACAAGGGAAAGAGAGAAAGTTCCACTACAAGAACTTCATGGCTGAAGTGATGGCTAGATTCTCGAAGTTGGAGATCATCGTAGATGAAGATCGAGAGAGGATCGATGACTGGGACCAAAGAGTAGAGTTAGAGAAGGAGCAGTCCCTACTTTGGGAAGAAATGAATGGGAACGTTAATATCGTTGCCTCAAATGCTTATGAAAAGGTGAGTTCCTTGGAATCTTCTCTTGTTGACAAAATTATTATGCTTAAGGAAGTACTTGTTATTTTGTCTGCCAAGTTGAACGAAGTAAAGGGGGATTAAAGTTTGTGTAAGATGGCGATGACACAAGGAGATGTGACACTTTTTACTTCTACTACTTCTGCCAAAGTAAAGATTCCATAGCCTAAAGTCATTGGGGGAACAAAAGATGCAAAGGCCATTGATAACTTCTTTTGGAGTATGGAACAATACTTTAAGGTGCTTCGCATTACGAATCATGTCAAGATGATCGATAGTGCTTCTCTCTACCTTGTAGACATGACCAAGGTGTGGTCGAGGAGAAGATACAATGATATTGAAAAGGGGACCTACACTATGAACACATAGGATGACTTTAAGAAAGAGTCGAAGAAGCAGTTTTACTGCAAGAATGTAGAGAAGGAAGCTTGAGCCAAGTTGAGAAGGCACACCCACTCGAAGAGCATTCGAGAATATGTTCGAGAATTTTAAGAGTTGTTGCTTAAGATTCCTGACTATCCGAACAAGGAAGCTTTCTTTGCCTTTTGTGATGGCTTACAACTGTGGGCAAAGACAGAGTTGGAGAGCCGAGGTGTGCAAGATTTTGCTAATGCCATCGCAATAGCTGAATCCCTTTATAAAGTAAGAAGGGATGTCCACCACTCTAAGTCCCAAAAGAGTGACAATGACAAGGGTGAGGGAGAGAAGAAGTAAGGGAAAGATGGAGTTTCAAAGGGAGCCAAGTCGAAAGAAGGTTCAAACAAAGGCCATAAAGAAGACAAGGGTGGAGAACAGACAAGGGTAGAGAACATCTCATATTAAAGTGCTACCTTTGTGATGGACCTCATCGAATTAGGGATTGTCCGAAGAAGGACAAGCTTACGACACTTAAAGAAGAAGCTTCAAAATCGGCTGAGGAAGGTTGTGGATCCTTAAAAGTCCTTTATCTTATCAATGCCAAAGTTGAGGTACCAAAAACCAAGGAGATTCATAGACGCGAAGACTGGTGGACAAGGTACGAGAGCCTTGGTGGATACTAGTGCTACAAACAACTTTATGAAGGAAGAACAAGCCAAGCGGCTGGGCCTCAAGTACACACCCACCGATAGTTAGATAAAGGCAATAAACTCGGAGCCTAAAAGCAGGTGTGAGGTGGCAAAGAACATGGAGATTCGTATAAGTGAGTGGTATGATTTAGTAGATTTTTCTATTTTTTTTATAGATGATTTGCAGGTGGTGTTGGGTATGGAATTCATAGGCAAGATGAAAGCTATTCTAATTCCATTTACAAACACCATTTGTATTATGGAGGAGAGAAATACAAACAAGGTACCTTTGTCTTAAGAGGTATCAGCAAAAACTAAGACCCTTTCAACCATACGAGCCAAGAAACGTGAACTTAGTGGCGGACGTACTACGTAGGAAGGTCGAGCTAATGGTTTTATCACATTTTAATTTTCCTTTGCGTGACCGAATGAAGCAGGATTGCAACACAACCACCAAGCTAGGGAAGTGTTGAAGCAAGTCGAGGAGGGAAAGACTCATAAGTTTTGGTTTGAGGATGGGCTGCTCATCACCAAAGGAAGCTGGATTTTTGTGCCTAAATGAGATGGATTAAGGAAAGAGGTCATTAAGGAGTGTTATGACTTCTTATGGGCTGGTCACCTAGGAATGCATCGAACTTTGGCACATTTTATGACTTCTTATGGGCTGGTCACCTAGGAATGCATCGAACTTTGGCACATTTAAAAGTTTGGGCTATAATTGAAAAAAATTGAAAATTTAGCATTTTATTGTTATTTTTAAAGTTCCGTTATAATTGAAAATTTAAAAAAAATATTTGAAGTTTTTTTATAGTTAACCCCTTCAAAAGAATGTAAAAGTAAATCTTGTTATAAAATATGCTTATATGGTGCATTATTCGAAACAACTATTATTTTATTAAAATTTAATATATATTATAAAACTTTAGATGTTAACTATAAAAACTTGAACGTCACCCAAATTTTCAATATTAATCCAAACTTTAAAAATTAAAGCTAAAGTACTTCAATTTTCAAATTTTTCCAAAATAAGAAGACGATAAATTTTCCATTAAGATTGATGATGTGTCGTGACATTTCATGTTAATGTTTTTGCCATTTAGCTACCACGTAGGATAACAATGTCATGTTTTAAATTTGTTATTTAATAAAATAAAATAAAATAATGTAAATCACTGAAAACAAGTGAGTTCGTGCATAACACTCATATTCATATAGTAAAAACATTGATATGATGTGACATGCACATGATTGATCTTAACAAAAACGTTACACTATTTTTAAAGAAATTAAAAGTTAAAATATTTTAGTGTTATTTTTAAAATTAAGATTAGTATCATAAAATTTAAAAAAATTGAAGTTTTTATAATTAACATAATTTTAAATTATTAAATAGATATTTACAATAAAGTTATCACATTTATAAAATAAGGGTACTTATAATATGATTATTATTTGCATTTTCTATATGTATATTGAAAAAGAAATTGAATTTCAATTTGTTTAACTTCTATTATAACAATTTAAACATAAAACAAAGTAAAAAAATAACATCCAATTATAAGATGTAAAAATGATTTCAAATACTTCACACATTTTAAAAGTTGTTTTAATCATTGGTTATATGCAAGTACTATAGAAGTATATTTGAATTTTAAAAAAATATTTTTAATTATACAATATAATACACTTTTCACATGTTTCTTGAAATTGTAAATTGAAATTAATGTTATATTTTTTCCTTATATTTATAGTTAGAAAAAAGTACGAAGGTATTTCTATATTTTGGGTAAAAGAGATAGACCTCCTCAGTAGTTTAAGAAACCTTAGAAAATCACATGATCTTTTAAATAATCAAAACATTTTATCCCCCTTTTTTTCCTAGAAGTTTTTAATTTTCAGTTTTTTAGATTTTGGTCAAAAATAAAGAAACAATATATGTAGTACAAACCACTTTTTTAAGATTTTGGTCAAAAAAATAAAGACAAAATATATGTAGTATGAACGTTAGGTATAGATGAATCAAATATCATTAGTATAATAACCCAATTTAGCTCTTTAGCTCGATTCAAATAATTAAATTCGACTTAAAATGACATTTTAAGATAATTATAATAAATTATTAATTTGAGTTGAATTTAATTAGTTTGGCTTGAGTTTAGAAGTTAGTTTGAATTATTACATAAACAATATTTAATTAGTCTATAGCTGATATTCATATTGTGTGTATTTTGTTATGATTTTTAACCGAATTTTAAGAGAAATTTTTTAAAAAACTAAAAAATAAAAGAAATTTTCATGAATTTTATATATAAAAGAATTATTAAATTTTTTTTAAACTACATAGGAGGTCTATTTCTTTATCTTTATATTTTAATGTACAATAGTAAAAAATTTTAATTGTTCTTACTATATATATATATATATATTACCATCTTATAATAATCTTATATTTTATAAATTAAATATTATAAAAATAATTAATGTCGATCATCTTGTATATTGTTTTAAGCAACCTTGTTGTCTTTTAGAAGTGACATTATGGGATAAATCATATATGAAGTTTGAAGATAATTTTAACTGCTCGAACATGCATATTGTTGAATATGTACAGGGACCAAAGCTTTTAGTAACTAACTTTGTTGCTTTTATCTGAAAATAAAATTTTAATTTAAATACGAATATATAAATAACTAGTTTTTAATATTTAATTAGATTTTTTGGAATGGATTAAAATTTATTGTCAAAATAATTTTTGTTCACCACGTACAAAATTATTTTGAACTTAATTGCATTAAACTGTTTCAATTTTATAATTAATTCAAATGAAATTATATAATGATATATAAAATTAAAATTTAAGCTTACAAAACATATTACTAAATAATTTGATATAAATTTAAATAATTGATAATAAACTATCAATAATTACATATAAAATAGTTAATTATATTAATTTAACAAAAATTTAAATAAAAAATTGTGAAAAAGACAGAGCTTGATTCTAGCTTCCCTAGATCACGTGGAGTCAGAAGCTCTCATTTTAGTTTTTCTTTTTGGTAAGAAGGAAAGAAATACAAAGGCCAACCGAACGCTGGTCAGTATAAAGCAACATCCGCAACCCGGGGACTGGGTCAGACCACACATCCCATGGACGAAAATGAGACGACTCTCCTCTAGCTAAAAAATCAGCATATTTATTTGCTTATCAGAAGATATGAGAAATTGAGTACACCCATGTCTTAACAAGAAGAGACCTGATATCCAAGACACGCGATGTTATTCATTCATTTTTTTAGGTCTTATATATTTATACGAATGAGATCGTATGAAATAGAGTAAGTATAAGATAGTAGGTACAGAAAATTTGATTCCGATAAAAGAGGGAACGGGACAAGCGCTCATTGTAGTTACTCTTATTAAGTGCAGTTGTACTTAGTAAGAAAAAGTAAACATAAGAAAGATATTTAATAATATATTATAATTAAATAAATAATATTTCTACGTCAACTTTTACTACAGTTTATTGCATACCTCTGCATTATATGAGAAATATAAGTTATTATAAACTCTATTACCATTTACTTTACTTCAAATTTAATAGAATGCATCACTTACATTCAAGATTATCTGAAATTTCTCGTCTAACGAGCATCTTATGATACTACGTAATCATGTCACACATAACTGCATAAGCTTTTCTTTGGGTTGAAAAAAAAAGAGCTTGTTTAAGTAAGGGAAGAGTGTTGACAGGACAGGACATTCGTATAAATAGCATAAATCAGACATGCTTGTTACCAATATTTTCCCCATCTGCCAATCAGTCACCCACGTTTCCACTTCACTTTCCATTTAATAATAATAATAAGAATACACACACAGGTCAGATCTGTTCGTCACATGATGACACCGCACACACACATTAATTTCCATTGCACTTGCACAAGTAAGTGCCATTTACCATGTTCGGTAACTTTTTATATTTTTTAATACTGAAACATAATTTAACATCATCTTCGACATTTAATTGAAATCTACTAAAATGTAAAATTTTAAAAGGTTTGTTAATATATAACTTTAATACCTAGCTAAAGTCTCGTTGACGTGCGAGGATAAGAAAGGTCTGATAATACATAATCTTATCTTATCGCGTAAAGAAATTATTTTCGATAAACCCACATGTAATGCGTCATAAAGATATTACAAAATTTAAAAGATCTATATACATATGCCAAACAAAAATAATAAAATAAAATAACTAAGTAAACAAGTTAAATAAACATTATAAAGCAACAATAGTAACATTAATAATAAAAATAGGCAAGGTAATTCAAAATTAATATTTGTATGAAACATTTCAAAGATTAACAATAAAAGATAAGATAAGAATGCATGTTAGAAAAGACCCTTACAAGAGTAAACTTTAACCTGATCAAAAGGATTAGCATTCAATTTTTTATTAATATTATTTTTAATTAAAAAATTTTTAATTAAAAAATTTTAAAATTTATAAGTGAAGATCTATTTTTATTGTGAATTTTAAATTAAATTTTATTCTGTTTCTTCTTATTTGATTTTATGCAATTTAAATTTTAAAATAATAAACTATATTTAATTTAGGAAAATACTGGGTAATAAAACAGTATACCGAAACCAGACGTATTGGTTAGTTTGGTTACCCTAGTGATTTAAATAGTCTACTGCCACACTCGAGGTGTCTCCCTCTGCAACTCCTCTCTTCTCTGTTTATCTTCACATTTTCTCTCTTTATCTAAACCCTACTCTGGTTTGAGCTAGGGTTTAGTTTCCCCAGAACATTCAGTTTCAGTTTTCTGTTTTCTCGATCGTCAGTCATGGATCTTCCTAGCCTTGCCGTTATCCTCCGGGCTGCTCTCAGCCCCAATCCCGACGAACGCAAAGCCGCCGAACAAAGCCTTAATCAGGTCGTTTCATTTATTAGTTTCTTTGCGATAGTTTTTATTGGACTGCCGTTTTATTTAGACATGATCGTTCGCTAACTCAAAAATTATGCCTGAGAGCTTATTCGATTATGATTAAATCTATTTTGGTTGTCTGATAAGTAAAAATGCGTTTTTTCGGTGTAGTTATGTTTATCAAGGGTTATATGCTTATCCAAAGGGTCAAAATTCTCGTTTGTGCTTGGTTATATGTACAGTTCCAGTACGCTCCACAGCATCTGGTTAGATTGTTGCAGATCATTGTGGACAATAGTTGCGACATGGGAGTCCGACAAGTTGCGAGTATTCATTTCAAGAACTTCATTGCAAAGAACTGGGCTCCGCTTGATCCTGGTATGTAACATTTCTTCTGTGTGTTAGTGATGCTATGAGTACAATTCATCGAAAACTTTAACTTGTTCAACTTGTTCGTATTTAGAGAATAAAGACTATGAATTGTGGGTGATAGATGTTTCCCTGTTCGGTTTCACGACTTTTATGTAGATGAGAAATCAAAGATCTTGCAAAGTGATAAGGACTTGGTGAGGGATCACATCCTTGGTTTTGTTGTGCAAGTCCCTTCTCTGCTGAGGTACTTCTTTCAGATATTCTTCTGCTTCATTGATTTTGTCTGTTTAATTTGATTTTTTCAGTGTTAAATGAAGTGAAAAATTCATGTTTCATCATACGAACTGAATCAGTTTCTCAAATACTTGTTTTGATTTTCAGGGTACAGTTGGGTGAGTGTCTTAAGACTATTATACATGCTGATTATCCAGAGCAATGGCCTCGCCTTCTGGATTGGATTAAGCATAACCTACAGCTACAAGAACAACACATTTATGGAGCTCTTTATGTGTTGCGTATTCTTGCTAGAAAATATGAGTAAGCATATCCTTGGAAATTCTTTTATGTACCTATTCTCTGAATTTCTATACATTCATAAAAGTTATTGCTTTTCAGCAGGCTGAGTTACTCATTTATTTTTTTCAGGTTTAAATCAGATGAAGAGAGGACACCGGTATATCACATTGTTGAGGAGACATTTGCACATCTTCTCAACAAATTCAACAACCTTGTTCAGATACCAAACCCATCTATTGAAGTCGCGGATTTGATAAAGCTTATTTGTAAAATTTTCTGGTCTTCCATATATGTAAGCTCTTTTAATGAAAATTGAACAAATCAAATGCTAGTAAATCACTGAATCTGTTGTTCTATTCTCCCAACAAAGATTTCATGGAGTCAATTTCTATATTGATAAAATAACGTTCACCACACTTGTGACGTCTAAGGCAACCTCAACTGGTTCTCTTGTTTCATGTGCAATTAAGTTCTGGATTTGATCATATTGTGCTGTTCTACATTTTTCCTACCTTAATTCTTTATTTTTTCGCTTTTGACTTTCAAACTTTTAGTGTTCATGCCAATGCAAAATAGTTTCAACCATCCTTGCACTTAGTATTTGATGGATTTCAAGTTTCAGAATTGATTTACATCTTAATGTATGTCATAAGCTCAGGTTTTTAGCTATAAATTGGAAATAACAAAAAATGATTTTACAGCACTTGCTTTCATTGAGGATGTTATAGTTACATTCTTCTGTCGAAATACTAGCATGAGTCTAGTTCAATAATTAGTAGTGATCTATTGAAAAATAGGCAATTCTTTATGTTTGACTTTAATGAAAATTTTTGTTAGTAAGTGGAGCATATTTTGGAGATTATAAGTTTCATGTTCTAATTAATTGTTCATAATTGTCATCTTTCTTCAGTTGGAGATTCCAAAACAGCTCTTTGATCCCAATGTCTTTAATGCATGGATGATTCTTTTCTTAAATGTTTTGGAGAGGCCAGTTCCTTTTGAGGGTCAACCTGTGGATCCAGATCTTAGGAAATCATGGGGTTGGTGGAAGGTGAAGAAATGGACTGTTCATATCTTGAACAGGCTTTATACTAGGTATATCTTCATCTAAGAAATATGTTATGAGTACTTGGAGGAGTAGGTGGTTTATTTCTGACTTTTGACCATATAAAACTTGTAGGTTTGGAGATTTGAAGCTACAAAACCCAGAAAATAAGGCTTTTGCCCAAATGTTTCAGAAGAACTATGCAGGGAAGATTTTGGAGTGCCACTTGAATTTGTTGAATGTAATCCGTGTCGGTGGCTATTTACCTGACCGTGTTATAAACTTGATTCTTCAGTACCTAAGCAACAGGTGTGTGAAATATGCTGCCTCGCATATTTATTTTTTTGTTCTCCTTTACGTTACATTTGATTCTATTTCTTATTTGATGTTGCAACTGTTGGGTAAATGTCCCAATTTCTGCACTATTTGCTTATTTATGTAAAGAGTATATAAAATTTTATGGATGTATTGTAATATCACATTAAGTTCATGCTGTGAAGTTACTTAGTTTCTGGAGCACGTTGTGAAATCTATTTCAATATGAAATGAAGTGCAAACCAAACTCTGAGCATCTCGTTTTGTGTTATATTTTATCATTCCCTAATGCTAATTTTTCTTTTGTGTAGTATTTCAAAGAATAGTATGTACAATCTACTGCAACCACGACTTGACATTCTTCTGTTTGAGATAGTGTTCCCTCTTATGTGCTTCAATGATAACGATCAAAAGCTTTGGGATGAAGATCCGCATGAATATGTGAGGAAGGGTTATGGTGAGTTTCTAATATTTATCAATTGTAGTAATTGATTAGATTGGAATTGTCATTTACATGTAGCTTTCTTGCTACAGATATTATTGAAGATTTATATAGCCCTCGTACTGCTGCAATGGACTTTGTAAGTGAGTTGGTTAGAAAACGTGGGAAAGAGAATCTTCAAAAGTTTGTCCTATTCATTGTGGAAATTTTTAAGAGGTAATTTCTTTTTTTTTTAGTGTGAAGATATGAAATAGACTGTGGTATGGCTACTAGCTTTAATTTTGGTTTTCTTGTATTTTTCTGTACAGATATGATGAATCACCTGTTGAATATAAACCATATCGACAAAAAGATGGTGCTTTGCTTGCAATTGGTGCACTATGCGATAAGTTGAAACAAACTGATCCTTACAAATCTGAGTTGGAGCGAATGCTAATACAGCATGTCTTCCCTGAGTTTAGCAGTCCAGTTGGGCATCTCAGAGCAAAGGTATTTTAGACCTTAATATCTTTGAATTTTTGTATGTTATTGACCATATACATGCATTTCAGTTTGACTTGAATCCTATTTTTACGTTGATCGTGTCATGATATTTTCATTTTAATGTCTGTTTCAACTGATGTTCTTTTTATGTTACATTTATTTATTTTCCGTTTGTGCATATACATTAGGCAGCGTGGGTTGCCGGACAATATGCCCACATTAACTTCTCAGACCAGAACAATTTTCGCAAAGCCTTGCATAGTGTTGTTGCTCGCTTATGTGATTCAGAGCTTCCTGTTCGTGTTGACTCAGTTTTTGCATTGAGAAGCTTTGTTGAAGCTTGTAAAGGCAAATGGCTTCTCCCCCTTCCCTCTCTCTGTTTCAATTCCCCCTACCCATGTTCGCGTTGTCTTCAATGTTATTCTCTCTTTGTCTCAAATGGTTTTTTCCCCTAATTATGCAGATTTAAATGAGATCCGCCCAATTCTCCCTCAACTGCTTGATGGTATGATGATGGAACGTTGTTATGTTGTCAAATTCGTTGCTATTTATGAGCTTTCTTGATAATAGATTGTTTCTGAAAGATATGTTCTTTCAATTTATACCTTAACTATTTCAGTTGAATTTTTGTCCAAACGCTAACAATGGCATCTGGCTGTTATTTATGCTTTAAAACTTTACATATAAGAGTACAATGAAAGTATATTCTGCAAAGCATGAGCTGAAAAATGCCGAGCGGAATTTGTTCTAGGACCCTAATGATTCATTTCACCTTTTGTTTAGTATTTATTAAGGCTTTTTGAGATTATGGTGGATTAGTAAGATTTCTGATATACTTGTTCTTTTTCTCTTTAACCCAATTTGTCCAGAATTCTTTAAACTAATGAATGAGGTTGAGAATGAGGACCTGGTTTTTACTCTGGAAACTATAGTAGATAAATTTGGTGAGGAGATGGCACCCTATGCTCTTGGGCTATGCCAGAATTTGGTAATGATTGTTTATTTTCACTGGAGCTAATTTATGTACTTTATGTTGCTGATTAAGGAATCTTTAAATTCAGGCAGCTGCATTTTGGAGGTGTATGAACACTGCAGAAGCTGATGATGAAGCTGAGGATACTGGTGCTTTGGCAGCAGTTGGTTGTTTGCGTGCTATCAGCACAATTCTTGAATCAGTTAGTAGGCTGCCTCATCTTTTTGTCCAAGTTGAGCCTACTTTGCTTCCTATAATGCGTAGGATGTTGACAACTGATGGTCAAGGTATGTGTATATTCATTTTCATGTTACCCTAAATCTTGGACATGTATTATGATTTCAGCAGCTGGACATTAGTCAAAACTTTTTGTTTATGACTCAAATATTCAATTCATATAGTTCTTTCTTTCTCTGCATCTCTGCAGATGTATTTGAAGAAGTCTTGGAAATTGTTTCGTATATGACCTTTTTCTCGCCAACAATATCTTTGGATATGTGGAGTCTTTGGCCCTTGATGATGGAAGCATTGGCAGATTGGGCTGTTGATTTCTTTCCAAGTATGAATTCGTAGCTGCACTTTACAGCTGATGATATGCTGGCAATTTGTTACCTCTCTATCCACTTAATTGTTAACTGTGCTTAAAAACTAATTTTTCTGAACTTATTTTCACTTCTCATTTCTACTAAATTTCAAAGCTGTATATGTTGCGATTCACTGGATGGGCCTTATGTTTTGCTTTCTTATGAGGACCATATTCTATTATTTTCTAAATATCCTTTTGGTCTATTTTAATGCAGACATTTTGGTTCCTTTGGACAACTATATCTCTAGAGGAACAACTCATTTCCTGACATGCAAGGAACCTGATTATCAGAAAAGCCTTTGGAACATGATTTCATCTGTTAGTCTCTTCATGATCATAAAAAGATTTATTATGTTGTCTGCTTAATTCAATCATTGTAAAGAGGAACCATTACTCCACTGAACATGCTGTTATTGTTTACGTTTCATTGTTATTGTTTGTTTTACACTTTTACTTGCTATTGCTGACGTGTTCCATGTTTTGTTGGTTTTTTTGGCAGACCATGGCAGATGAAAACCTGGAGGATAGTGATATTGAGCCAGCCCCGAAGCTTATCGAAGTAGTTTTTCAGAACTGTAAAGGGCAGGTGGACCAGTGGGTTGAACCATACCTGCGAATTACTGTTGAGAGGTTGCGAAGAACTGAGAAATCATACCTGAAATGCCTTCTTATGAAAGTGGTATAGAGGCTACATTTTTTCCATTACACTTATAAGAATTCCCTTCTTCAACTAGCCTTAGTTCAGAATCCTCATTGTTGCACTAATGTTTATTTTGGTTCCCTAATAATTTCCCTCCGATTAATGCCAACGTTGAAGTAGTTATGGGTTCCGCTGTCAATAATCTCATCGTTGGAAAAGTCTGATAAGCTAGTTAGTCATTTTAGTAGTATTTATTAAGTGAAGCTCTCCTGCCTATAACTATTTATTTCTAGCCACGCTACTGAGAATAGTGTCCTTATCTTCTAACTCTGGTTGTTATTATCTAGTTGTTTGATTGACAGTTAGCATATAAAGTGTGTTGAATACTTTTGCAGATTGCAAACGCTCTTTATTACAATGCAGCTTTAACACTCAGCACACTGCATAAACTTGCTGTTGCTACAGAGATTTTTGGTCTTTGGTTCCAGATGTTGCAGCAATGTAAAAAGAATGGTACTCGGGCTAATTTTAAAAGGTAATATCTGTGTTGTGATTTCATCCAAGGTTTTATAGAAATGGTCAAGTGAAAATTTGGAGTTTGGACTTAGTTTCTCTTCTGTTCTTTTTGGGACAAATTCAATGCTAAATTTCTACTTTTGGGTTACAATCACTAATCTTAACGATTCTCTGGTGCAGGGAACATGATAAGAAAGTTTGTTGCTTGGGCTTAACATCATTGCTTTTGCTGCCAGCTGATCAATTGCCTAGCGAGGCTCTGGAGCCTGTTTTCAGGGCTACACTTGATCTCCTAGTTGCATACAAGGATCAAGTTGCTGGTCCGTCCCGTAGTCTCCTTTCTCTAATTCATTGTAGGTGGATGATATTTATGCTTCCAGCCATAACACTTCTTGATATTATGTTTTACAGAAGCTGCAAAGGAAGAAGAGGCCGAAGATGAGGATGATATGGACGGTTTCCAGTCTGATAATGAAGATGATGATGGTGATGGGTTTGACAAGGAGATGGGAGATGATACTGAGGATGGGGATGAAGCAGACAGTATTAAACTTCAAAAGTTAACTGCTCAGGTGTGTTAATTTGCTCATAACTATGCCATTTTGTTTTCGTATATCAATTTACTAGGATTATATAGGTATCACCACTAATATTGAATCAAAATTTCAAGCAAGCATCCAACTATCACTCTATAGCATGTGAAGATTTTTGACATATCGAATATTGTCTGAGGGATACTGTGTTTTCTTAATTCTATCCACCAAAGCACTTCAAATTTTTTTCAATCCTTCCCATAACCTTGATTGTATTATCGCAAGTATTTTGAGACATAACTAATAAGTCTGGCACCACAGACTTTTACTTGTGCAAGCCTAAAGTCTGTTAAGCACAGACTTGTATTTGTGCATTCCTTGTACTTTTTTGTGGACATCTTGTGGGTTGAAGGTTAAGGTAAAATTAAAGGGAACAAATATTAACTTTTAAAAAGTAATACAGAACTCCTGAGATTATGGCTGCAGTAATTCTCAATTTGTGGCAATAAAATGAAACGCTATGGTTGTAGCATGGAGCACAATGGAGTAAAAATTAATTATTTGAAGTTTAAAATCAGCATCCTTCTTTCTAATTCTGGATTTTTTCAAAAGCAAAAGGGAATAGGGTCCCAGAGTGTTCATTCTTGTTGATCCAGATTTAAGAAGATGCAGAAGCACTGCTCTTTATCTGCTAACTTTGTTTATGGAAGGCTCAGATCTTAGTCTTTGCAAGCAAGATGCATCCTTGGCTTTGCTTTTTTGGACGCTTATATCATCCAAATTTGTCTTTGATCGAATTCATCCAAATCTAGTTTATCCAAATTGGTTGGTTGAGCAGTTTAATCTTACTGGAATTGGACCGAATTAATGTCATACCAGACAATTTGTTGTTCTTATGAGCTGTGTTGACAATAATGAGGATATGCTTAATTATGACATGAATTCATACGAGCACATTGATTCTTATGAGCTGTATTGAAACATATCCTTATTTATTTGCTTTTTTCCTTCGATATCTGAATTAGGGCCAGAAACAAAATTGTAGATCTAGACTATATCCTGAGGAGATTTTGTGTCATGAAATTACTTCAAGTCTGATAGTTACATCACTATGAAGTGTTTTGCTTGATTTTTAACTGAAATATTCATCTGACAGGCAAAGGCTTTCCGTCCACGTGACGACGACGACGACGATGATTCAGATGATGACTACAGCGACGATGAAGAGTTGCAATCGCCAATCGATGAGGTGGACCCTTTCATTTTTTTTGTGGACACTGTCAAAGGTGAGACAGGTTTTCTTCCTTAATCAGACATTATTTGGCACTTGAATCATACTTCTGTCAAGCATGTAGCTGCAACCTCATTTTTGTTTGGCTTCAGCTATTCAAACTTCAGATCCTTTGAGGGTCCAGAAACTTATGCAGACGCTAGATTTCCATCACCAAGCATTGGCAAATGGTGTTGCTCAGCATGCTGAAAACAGAAGAACAGAGATTGAAAAGGATAAGATAGAGAAAGCATCAGCTGCCACTGCCGCTGCTTCATGAGACACGATTTCAACACCGTGTGACACAAATTTGGATTGCTTTCTGTTTGCTGCTTATTCCATCTATTGAGTAATGGTTCGAAGTGACCAGAGGTGGTCATTCTCTTTGAAGATTTTTGTGGGTTTGGCGGTCATGCAGGTCAACGGGCATTGAAATGCTGAGCTTCAAAGTAAATGGAGCTTTGCATGCGTCCCATTTCTTTTGTCCATAGTGGATCGGGAAGTTGAGTTCTCTCCACCATGTGCTTGAATTAATCATTTTTGGTGAGTCTGTTCTAGCCAATTACACGTTAAAATGCTGCTATCAAGCAACTTGCGGGGTTCTTTTTTCATTTTCCATTTTCGGTTCTCGAGTGCGATTTCTGCGTTGTTTGTCTCTATTGAGACAAGATTCATCCCATGTCACTTAGCTTTAAATGTTAGAAAGCATAGGGGCTTCACGCACAAGGTCTCGTGTCTGCCTACTGTCATTACAAATTAGGAAATTTTCGCCATGATTGATGGCTGTAATTTATAAATTTTGCTAAGGGTAGCCTACTTTATTCTTCTCTATCCTCGCTCTCTTCCTTTCCCTTTTACAGGGGGAATTTGTAATGAATATATATATATAGTGTATGAATTCAGATGCTCAAAAAGTTTGGGTTTTTCTGGTAGAGGGATTCTATTGATAGCCCAGTGTCACCGAATGTAAAGCACTTGATATTCTTTGTATACTGTGGTATAAATAGAAGGGAATAAACGGTTTTTTGTTGTGACCAATATAATATAAATAAATCGTTGTTACCTGAGTGATTATTATCTTTACTTGTATTGACCCATCTTTATGTTGCTCTTTAAGTGATTCAACTTCATTTCCTACAAGTCCTACTCGGGCTTGGCTGCTTGTTTTGGATAGAGTCAAGAGTGCAGACTCTTTGATGCGTCGTCGCAGGTGAAAACTAGTTACCAGGATGGTTCTTGCAAATATGAATACGGTATAATTTATAGGGGGGCAAGACGCCAATTTCCTCTGTACCATGGCCGTGTGTTTTAAAAGTTTGTGGAAATTTTTCGTGTTTTGTGGAAAGTTGGTAATTCTTGACGTGTGAATGTTCATATAGCATGAAATGCTTTGGAATTAAAAATTTACAGAAATGATATGTATCAAGAGACTCAAAATCGATTAATTTATTCATTATATTAAAATTTAATATAATATCATTTGATTAAAAATAAAAATAATTAAATTTATTAAACATTTATTATATATTTATAAATTTATATAGTAATTTCTATGTAATAATCAATGTTGTGAATAATATACTGACCTTGGTACTAGATTGGTAACTAGTACGATATCTATACATATATCAGTCAATATCGGGTATCATTTTGCATAATTTTTTAACTATATGAAATAGTCCTTGAATTTTTTTAAAAGATAAAATAGTCCATTGTCATATTGTACGATTGTATTGTATACTTTATAAGTTTGCATCAATTATGCTACAAAAATCATAATAATAAATGATAACTACGATTAATATAAAATAACAATAATTTTAAGATATTTTACATATAAATAATTATAATTAATATGAAACACAATAATCATCATATGAATATAAAATTAAAAACAATACAAAGTATTAAAAAGATTACAATGTCATCATATAATAAATAATAATTACATCAAAACATCTAATAAAAAGAACAAATGATATTTTTGACTCTCAAACTATTACACTTTATGACAGAGTTTGTGACGAGGAAACAACTAAGTAGATGTAAAACCTGGAAAAAAAATATTTACAATTATATTACATATATAAAATTTAACACATACATCAAATATTAGCAAAATTAAATGAAGAGGAAAAACAAAAACTTAGAACTTCATTCAATCGTCTACAAGAGGATACCCATTTTAATTGCACTTATCCTAGTTATTATTTGGTACAAAATCTTCATCATTGAGAGAAGTCTTATCATCATTCAAATTCAATGCACCAAATGACATGTTAATGCTTTCCCATCCAAGATTATCTTCCAAGTCATCCACATTTACCAAACTCGATTTTTCAAAAAACCAATCCGCCAAAAGATCAATGTTATCAATAAAAATTGGATCTGTTGAACTACATGTGCTATTAAGAGTTCCTGTAAACAATAAAATTTAATTATTAGAAAATTATAAGAATTTTTTCAAAATTATTAATGATAATAACATACCTTTCTTGAAGCTTTAAATTGTAGCGAACACATACGAAGTCATTCAATCTCTTGTACTCCAATCTATTCCCTTTCTTGAAATGGATGAATTCAAATGTGCTCCAGTTCTGTTCACAGCCTGTTGCACTCATCTATTGACTTAAAATTTGAATTGCAAATCTTTGCAATTCTAGAACATCACTTCCGAATTGATCCCATCAAGAAACTGTAAGTTATAAAATAACAAAAGTAGCGATATAAACAAAATAAAGTTTTGTTGAATAGTAATTAGTAATCTAAAATTCCCAGAAGACAACTTATAAAGCTTCATTTATGAGCTCAAGAGATCTTACATCATTTCATGGCCAACGATTGTTGTAATAGTGAATAACATTCCTCTACTAACTTCAACTTTCTTTGCAAAATCCGGTCTAAAACATACAATAGGATTAAAAAAACGCCCCAATTGTAAACAACATAGAAGAAAGTTGTCTTTCTCTTCTCTTATTGATGATTACAAGATACGGTGTATACAAAAGAAGGCCAATGGTTTAGATTGATCTTGATTGCTTTCTTCGTACTTTCCATGACCTCAAAAAATAACCTATTGTGGTTTTTCTTCATTATCAGTTAAGCGAACCACCTTCACCAAAAGCTCACAAACTCGGATAATAAATTGACATTGATACCAAAATTCTCTATCTTCCAGTATAATGCTGGAAACCTCCAATCTAGCATTAGACCTAGATGCTGAGATGCAACTCATTTATTACTTGTAAACATTTGTCTTAACTATTTCTTCATCGAAACAAAAGACTGAAGTAATAAAAAATTGGTTACAAATCTTGTCACACTAGGACGACAAAAGTTCTTATCATTGGTAAATTCTTTTCTCATTAAATTCAACACCGATGCACGATTATAGATAAACTTGGTAACCTTTTTAGCTTTCTGCATAATCTCATCAATAATAGGAAAATACCTGTGATCTGCTATATTTTTCAGCATTAGGTTAACGCAATGTGCAACGCAAGGAGTAAAAAAAAAACGAATTAGATCTATTTTGTAACCTTCTTCTTGTTTCTTTATAAGCGGAATCACTGTCAATAATGAATTGAACAATATTTTCTGCCCCTACTTCATTCACAACTTTATCAAATATCTCAAATAAAGTATTAGTATTTGTAATAAAACCAAATGCATCAATAGACTTCAAAAACATCGAGCCACTTGCAAAATAAACCAAAAAATTAATAATAAGCTCTTATCTCCTATTTGTCCAACCATCACATATGATTGAACACCCAAAAGTATCCTAATCACTCTTCTTTCAGCCAAATAACTTTTAATTTTAGAAACTGAGCAACTCAAAATTAAGTCATGAATCGAAGGAGCTTTGTATCCCAAACCGTAAGAGGCTATTACATCCGCCATAGGCCATAATAGTAAGACTGAGAAGCATTGAATGATGAACCTGTATCATATCTCTATCTAGATACTGCCATATCGACATTGTGAGTTGGTTATCTTAATTGCATTGCACTGTGAATTGAAGATTGGGTTCCAGAAGTTATTGGTGGTGCAAAAAAACTAGTCACCTACTTTTTTCTTTTCCTAACATCAGGTTTAAGTGTAACATTCACTTCTTGCTGGGCCTAGGATGGAACACTAGCACTAACACTACCACTTCAACATTTCCACTATCATCATGAAAACTAACAAAAGAACTTCCACTACCAATTTCAAATTCAACCTTTCCCTTTTATCTTTCGCTTGTTGATATTTTTCAACCAAAGTTTTCATTTGTCACTTCACATCATGACTTAATTTTTTACAGGATTCCACATCTCCTTTAACCCTAGCTACATGCTTCTTTAATCTGATTATTCCTCCAACTTTCAAATGCTTCTTACAAAATAACCAAATAGTATGGTTCCTCAAACCGGAAGCCCAACATGAGCCCAAGTTGGATCATTGCATCTTCCCGAAGTGGTTTGAGCAAGAGTACTTGCACTTCCTTCCATTTATCTGTAAAAATAAATGAATGCATATATCAAAATAAAGAACACATAATTTTGTTACACAATATACATGTTCATCTTATATAATATAACTCATACATCATACACAATTCAATTTCATCAAACAAAATTCACCATAAGTCAAAAACTAATAATTTAATTATTTAACAAACAAAATTACATAAAATATATATAAACAATTTTCATTTCCAACAATCACAAAACATATATAAATAATATCTATTTCCAACAATTTCGAAAAATTTTAATTCAAAGTTTCAAACATGAGGATCAAGTTGAAGGGTACGATTTACATAATCACTAAATAATGAATGACATATCTTATACACCTGTTCATACACATCGATTCATAATATGAGGATCAAGTTGAAGTATATATTCATAACATGAGGATCAAGTTGAAGATTATAACTTCTTTAGAAATGTTTTTTTTTCTTATTTAAAGCTTTGAATCTTCTTTTCATTTCTAACAAACCATAATATTATATCCACCATTCTATATTTGGTTCTTAAATATATAAGTTGCTTCTATAATTTTTAATGGACATTAATAAGTCTTAGTATAAGTGGTTGGAATTTAGCCTACAATATGTTCATAATTTGGAAAAAAAAAGTTCCTTTTGGACATATATACATCACTACTTTCACACATGACCTATTATAAATATTTATGATAGGCCACACATATATATTACCAAATAATTCAACATATTGTACATATTGATTAAATAGAAAGAAATGGTAGTTATGTTTCCAACTTTCTCCAATTTCAATTGAAAGTTTGAAACAACCAATTATAAAACATACATAAACAATTTTCGTTTCCAACATTTTCCATTCCTAATAATTTCCAATAATTCCATTTCCAAACATCACAAAATATACATAAACAATTTTTATTGCCAAATTTTCAACAATTTCATTTCTAACGACCAACAATTTCATTTCCAACAACCAACTATTTCAACCATTACAAATTCACAATTCATAAAATAATGAAATGTACATATACAAATTTGCATTTTCAAAAATTTCGAAAAATTTCATTTATGAATTCCAACAATTTTATTTCTAACATTTTCCAATAATTTCAATTTAACCATTATAAGATATACATAAACAATTTCCACTTCTAATAATTTCCAACAATGTTGAACAAGTTCAATTCCAAGTTTCAAACATCACAAAATATACATAAACAATTTCTATTTCTAAATTTATAACAATTTTATTTCTAACAACCAACAATTTCAACCTTTACAAATTCACAATTCACAAAGTAATGAATTTTCAACAACCAACAATTTTAACCATCGCAAATTCACAATCAACAATTTTCATTTCCAAACTCCAATAATTTCTAACAATTTCATTTATAAAAAGTTCCAACAATTTCAATTTAACAATTTAAAAAATATACATAAATAATTTTCATTTCCAATAATTTCGAACAATTTTCATTTCAATAATTTTTAGCAATTTTCATTACAAAACATACCAGTAATTTTTAACAATTTTCTTCAAAAAACATACATAAACAACCAAATACAACAAATTTGTTTTCCAAATTTAAGAGCAAAAAACACATCAAAAAAATCAGAAACCAATTCAATGTCGGGTCGGTTCAAGTTTGGATTTGGATCTTTTTCAGATCTAATGATTACGGGGAAACTTCATGATTGTAACTAGTGCGGTGGTGGGTTGGTGGCGTCGGGCTGTTGTTGGGGTGTGGTGGTGGTCGTTGAACGACTGGAGGGAGTGGTGCCAATGGTGAAGAAGAGAGAGAGTGAGAGTGTGAGAGAGACAATAAAGAGAGGAAGAAGAAAAAGAGAAAGTGAGAGTGTTACAGAGAAAATGAAGAGAGGAAGAAGAAGTAGAGTAGCAGGTGTCGGGTAGGTTAGGGGGTTTTAAAAGGTTCTTTTACAAAAAAACCCCCAAAAGTTTTAAAATTGTCGATACCGGCTAGAATATGACTTCTGAATACTGATGGTACTAGTCGATACCATCCGAAATAGGCCGGTATAAGAACTTGGTACTGGAACATCACCTTCTGTATCATTTTTTGGCCTGTAGGTACGTATCGCTCGATATTGGTTGGTATGGTATGAGATTCCTAACCATGTAATACTATTTCAATCATTTTTATCATATTTACATATTAATAATATTAAACATTATAATGATATTTAATATTTGATGATAAGTTATTTTATTGATAATTAATAAATAATATTTATCATATTTTATTAATAAATAGAAAAATATTTATTAATTTACGTAGCAAAAATATAATTTTTATTAATTATTTAATACTAAAGATTATTTTTATATTTTATTATAATTCATATTTTTTAAATATAAAAATGTTTAACTTTTATTTTTAGTTTTAGTAAATAACGATTGATTTTTTTTCTGTTTGTATCAACCCTTATCTTTATGTTAATTAGCTTTTTTGCATTATGCTTTTCTATTAAATTTAGTGTTAATACTGATTAATTTTTTTAGGTCATTTGCTCGGCTAAGCTTATTAGTAATACTCTTACAAATGTTCCAACTTCAATTTTCTAATACTAGATATTGATATAATTTCCTTATCAATAGTTGAATAAGGTCACTGTAAGTACTAAATAGGGATGGCAACTGGCTAGGAAAAGAAAACGCTCAGCCTTGGCCTGAGGCCCTATTGGACCTCGATAGCCTTATTGATTAAATATATCCTCTTTTCAAACCAATTGAGGAGAAGATTAGGAGGATTCATAATTGGAGTACAAAATATCTTTCTATGAAATACCCGCCTACAATTGATTAAATATGTACTCTCTTCAATCAATATTTACGAGGCCTCACATATGGTAATTCCAAGTATGTCAACAAAAACCATCAATAAGATTCTAAGGGATTTTTTGTGGAATGTTAACAGAGAAGGTATGACTAAAGCGAAGAGCAAATGGTCAAATATTTGTAAGACTAGAAAATAAAGGGGACTTATGGGTGAGTTAATTCAACAATGTTAGCAAGAAGATGTTGGAGGCTAATTAAGAAGGAAAATTCCTTATGGGTGAGTTAGGTTAGGAGTGAATACCTAACTAAAGACAACATTTGGAGTGTCAAGCTTCTAGAAAGGGGCTCTCAAGAAGATAAGAGATAATTAAACATTATGTAACACACAAGGAGAAGGGAAGAGAACAAGCTTCTAGTTTGACAAATGGTTGGACATAGGAGCTTTGTGTGAGCAACCACATCTCTAGGAGCTGAAACAACATTTCCTAAAGGAATACACAGTCCAGAATGACCTAAGCAACAAGGAAGCAACACAACTTATACTCCCAGACACACCGGTGAAAAATTCTCCTCCTCAATTCCAATATTTCAGAGGAGGAAGATGAAGTGACTTGGATGAGGACTCATAATGGTTTATTTAATAATAAAACGTTACGAAGTCTATTTCGGGGCATAGAAAAAATGTGAGCTAGTACGAATTAGTTTGGGATAACAAAATACTTTAGAGGGCATCTCTTACCCTTTGGATGGCCTTCTCGAGGAAGGTTCCCAATGCAAGACAGACTCAACAAATACATGCTAATTCTTAATAGGTGCGCACTGCGTGAGAAAGGTGGTGAATCGATCAAGCAATTGTTTTTCAAGTGTCAGTATACAAGCGACATATGGGAAAGTATTGTAGGTAGGTGTGGGGCTAAGAATCCCCCATATGTATGGGAAGATATCATCAATTGGAGCATGAATGGATAAAAACCCACAATAACAACATGGCATGGTTATATAAAGTTAACTTGACTTACCTGGTTAGGGACATCTAGGAAGAGAGGAATAAAAAGATTTTCTCTGAAAAATCCCTTTATTAGGAACTTTAATCTAAAACTAAGAACAAGAAACACAACAAGCTAGATTGAATGACTTAATTTTGTTAATAGTAACTTTGGCTTAAATAGCCATTCAATACATGATCTTAACAGAAACGAGAAAAAGTAGCCCACTTAGTTAAAATAAAGCCAAGTGGTAACAGAAACTTGGAAAAATTCAAATACAGTTAATATCCCTAAAGACTAGGACTTTATTCTAACAGAAAACTAGTAGTAAACTCTTTCATTCCCTCCCTTAAACTAACTGTTGTGAAGCAATTAGTTTACACCAGAAATTCACATACTCCTGGTAGCTTTTGAAGCTTCTGAAACACTTCAAGCTTCAATGGTTTGTTCATTATGTCTGCCACCTGATCCTAACTTCCACAATGAACTAATTCAATTGTACCTTCCTTAGTAAGATTCCTTAAGAAATGAAACCTCACATCAATATGCTTGCAGCGTCCATGTATAACTGGATTTTTGGACAGCTTGGTGGTTGAGCTGTTGTCACACATCACAGTAGTACAACCTCCATTAGAATGTCCCAGCTCTTTTAAATTTCTCTTCATCTAGACTCCTTGACAAACACAGACTACAGCTGCCAAAAACTTAGCTTTTGTGGTTGATAAAGTCACAGTAGGCTGTTTTTTTGAACACTATGAAACAACATTTGAACTCGTTAAAAACACGTAACCAGATGTACTCTTCCTGTCTTCCATATGTCTGGCATAGTTGCTATCCGTAAACACCAACAACTCACCATCTCCGCCTTTTTTATAATGAATTCCATAGTTCACAGTCCCTTTTAAGTATCAAAGTGCTCTCTTAGCTGCCTGTAAATGAATCTCCCTTAGTTTTTCCATATATCTACTTATGAGACAAGTAACAAACATCATGTCAGGTCTTGTGGCAGTGACATACATTAAACTACCCACCAGCTGCTTGTAATACGTCTCATCAACAAAGTTTCCATTTTGATCTTTGCTTATTTTGAAACTTGGAACTATTGGACTGCCCGATGAATTACTTTCAATCATGCCAAACCTTCTCAAAACCTCCAATTCATATTTCCTTTGGCATATATAAATACCATCAGACTTTTATAGCACCTCGATCCCAAGAAAAAACCTCGTCTTTCCTAAGTCAGACATATCAAACTCTCTTATCATAGAGCTTTTAAATTCAGACATCATAACTTCATCATTACCAGTAAAGATTAAATCATCAACATAAAAACTTACAATGATAATTTTTCCTTCTTTGCTTCTCTTTGTGAATAATGTCTGCTCGCTATTGAACCTTTGAAATCCTTCGCTAATGAAATGTGCTTCAATTCTACTAAACCAAGCTCGTGGAGCTTGTTTTAATCCATACAGGGCTTTGTACAACTTGTAAACTAGATGCTCACTGCCCTTTTTTACGTATCCCCTTGGTTGCTTTACATAAACATCTTCACTTAGCTCACCATGGAGAAAATCCGACTTGACATCGAGCTGAAAAATTGTCCAATTCTTCTGTGTAGCTAAAGCAATAATCATCCTTACTGTATCCATTCTTACCACTGGTGCAAAAACTTCTATATAGTCCACTCCATACTTCTAAGAGTACCTTTTAGCAACCAAACGAGCTTTGTACTTATCGATCTTTCCATGCTTATTATACTAGGTTTTGTAAACCCACTTTACTCCTATTTTCTTGGCCTCAGCTGGTAGCTCAGTGTCCATGTCTGGCTCTTTTTGATGGATTTGATTTCACTGTTCATGGCCAATCTCCAATATGCACTCTTCACAGCTTCCTCAAAATTCAATGGATCAGTTGACACTACTAATGCCGTATGAACTTCATCCTCAAATAGACCTTCACCACTAATATAATCACCCATCCACGTAGGAGGTCATCCCTCAAGAGATTGCCTCAACTCCCTCACTCTCTCTTCACCCTCACTAGAACTATCTTCGTCTTCTCTAACCTTCTCATCACAAGTCTCTCCTACCTCTTCATTAGTATTTTCTCCATTCCCATTTTCACTCAACCCTTCTTCATTCTTACCATCACCATCACCCCATTATAAATCTACTATTATTTGTTTTTCATAACTCTCATCCCAATCCCATTACTTTTCTTCTTCAAAAATTACGTCTCTACTCACAACAATTCTCTTGGCAATAGGATCGAATAGCCTATAACCTTTTGATTCCTCGCTAACCCCCAATAGCACACAAGTAATGCTTTTATTATCAAGTTTAGTCCTCCTTTCTTCTGGAACATGAACGTGGGCTATGCAACCAAAAACCTAGAAATGATCTACTAAGGGTTTCACTCCACTCCAAGCCTCCTTTGGTGTAACATCCTTGACTACCAATGTAGGACACTTCTGTAGGAGATAAATAGTCCAGTTCACTGCCTCCAGCTAAAAAGTCTTAGGAATGTTCTTGTCAGATAACATGGAACAAACCATCTTCATCATGGTTCTATTTTTTCTTTCAGCTATACCATTCTGTTGCGGAGTATATGCAGTGGTCAATTGCCTCTTGATCCCACTTTGTTTGCAAAAATCATTGAACTCATTTGAATTGAATTCTCCTCCTCTCTTTTTGCTATTAGATGTAGGAGCGATCGGACCACAAATATCTGCATGAATAAGTTCCAACTTCTGAGTTGCTCTTCAAGTACTCTTCTTTGGAATAGGGTCACGGTGTTGCTTCCTGTTGATGCAATCTGTGCATGTCATACTTGAGATAGAGAGTTGTAAGTCCACATACCATGTTCTTGTACAACAAAGTTCTCAAACCCTTGTAACTCAGATGCCCATACCTCCGATGCCAAAGATGAAACAAGTTTTGAGTTCTTGTGTGAAGACACTGATCAGATTGTACTTAAGAGGAAGTTTGAGACTGAGGTAGTAAGATAAACATTCAATTAGCACTCACGTTGGTTTGAATTATCAAACCCTTCTCTAGATGAAATATCTTGCACATCCCTTCTTTGATCAAAATAGTCAGGCCTCTTTCTTGCAACTGTCCTAAGCTCAAGAGATTATTTCTCAACTCTGGAATATAGCATACCTCAGCAACAACAGGATTGACTCCATTCAGTAGCATCTTCACACTTTCCTTTCCCATCACATCCATCTTAGTGTTGTTCCCTAATTTTACCGAATGTCGAAATTTTTTGTCAAGTTCATTGAACATAGTTCAATCACCGCTCATGTGATTAGAACACCCTGAATCAAGGAACCATGCATCTTCTCTTTCGGCCTTATACAACTTCACATAAGACATCAAAAGCATTTCTTCTTCCTTATCAAGCTCTGCATAATTTGCTTCTTTGTTCCAAGGACATTCATACTGAAAATGTCCAAGTTGATGGCATTGATAACACTCAATAGTTGACTTGTTAAAGTCTTCTCGACCTCTTCCTCTATAGGTACCACGACCTCTTCCTCTTTTAGATGTCGTTTTTCACTATTTCATCTCTGAAACCTTTCTTCAAATGTCATTTTCAAAACCCGTTCCTCACCATTTCATCTTTGAAACTTCTGCTCATGCATTATTAATGAGCTTTGTAACTTATCAATAGTAAGAGCATCGATGTCCTGAATAGCTGGGAGACGTTAGTGATGACAGTGACCAACTAAGCTCCTGAAGTGTGCTCTCTTTAGATGTAATTAAAGAGAGTATGTTTAATGAAGAAATCAGAAGAAAGGAGATTGGAGTTGATAACGTGTAGGCTTTCGTGATATAAAGCAGGGGAAGGAACAAAAGTAGGGATCCCAAAGGTCGTGCTAAGTCTGAGAATCGTTCAAAGTTTAGAGGCGACAAAGATGAGAAGACATGCTATTATTGTGATAAGCTAGGACACATTAAGAGGTTCCACTATAAGTGGAAGAGGGATCAAAAAAAGCAAGATCATCATAATGATAATGATGATAAAAATACAATAGCAACAACTTCAGGCATGAATAATAAGTTGTCCCTAGTTTGTGAAACTAATGAATGCTTCCATATCAATAATTTGGATTCTAAATGGATGATTGACATAGGAGAATCTTATTATTATGTTCCAAAGGTGGAGTACTTCTTAAACTACCAAAGCAAAGATTTTGGAAGTGTAAAGATAAGAAATCAAAGTTCCACTAAGATAGTCGGAGTGGGTGATATCTGAGTTTAAACAAACATCAAATGCTTACTAAGTTTAAGAGATGTACAACACATCCTTAATCTAAGGCTCAATCTATTATTAGCTAATATGTTAGAGCAAGAAGAATTTCAGCATACTTTTGGGGATAGAAAGTGGAAACTATCCAAAGGTGTAATGATAGTTACGGAGAAGAGTTATGTTGCTTATTGTACAAGACACATTTAAAGGTGTGTGGTGATGAAGAAGTATACACAGCCAAAGAGGAAACTTTATCAAATCTGTGATAGCAATGATTGGGACACATAAGTGAGAAGGCATTAAATTTATTAGCTGATAAATCCCTTATCCCAATTAAGAACTCACAATTACTTAATCCTTGTGATCATTGCTTGACTAGAAAGCAACATAGAGTCTCTTTCACGAGAAGATCTTCAAAGAAGTTGGAGATATTTGAGCTAGTGCATTCAGATTTATGTGGCCCTATTGAAAAGGAGTTACTAGGAGGTAATAGATATTTTATTACATTTATTGATGATGCTTTGAGGAAGAATTGGCTGCACACGTTAAACTTTAAGAGTCAAGTATTTGAAACTTTATAGAAGTTTCACGTTATGATAGCAAAGGAAGTTGCGAGGGAGTTAAAGTTCATGCGAACAGATAACAGATGAGAGTATATTTTAAAAGTGTTTGAAGAATATTGTATATCACATGGAATTATACATGAGAAAAATGAACCAAGGACTCTATAACATAATATGTTTGTTGAGAGGATGAACAAAACCATCGTCAAGAAGGTTCATTGCATGCTCAGAATGCCTATGCTGCCAAAGACATTTTGAGGAGAAGCAGTTTGAATTGCAATCTACTTGATTAATTGAGCTCCTTTAGTTCTGTTGGGTTTTAAGATTCTTGAAAGAGCATTGACTGACAAAGATCCCATATATCATCATCTGAGAGATTTTTTACTGTAAGGTATTCAGACACTTACCCGCGGATTAGAGAAAGAAGTTTGACTCAAAGTCGATACCTTACATATTTATTGGATATGGTGGCGATAAGTTTGGCTTCATATTATATAACCTAAAGAAGAAAAAAGTACTCAGGAGCAAGGATCTGGTGTTCCAAGATCAAGAGAGAGGTGTTGATCTTTTAAGAGGAGATAAGTTATCACATAGTAACTCATCATATGGCATTGTTAGCTCTTTACCTATTCCTTTTACTATTGAATAGTCATAGGTGAAGAAGATGAAATGTGTTACCAAACACACATTGATGGTGATTAGATAAAATTTGATAATGATGAATTACATAAAACACATCTAGATAATATTGAAAATGAATCCATTGAAGATAACAAGAAGGAGGAGCAATTTGATCCAACAGTTGATGAAACACAACTTTGAAGGTCGATAAAGGAGAAAAAGCCTTTTACAAGGTATCTAATTTCTAAATAACTATTACTTACAGTTAAGGGGGAGCTAGAGAATGTGCAAGAGGTTCCATCTTGCGAAGACAAAGATCTCTTACTCATAGTTATGAAGGAAAAGATGGATTCTCTGAAGAAGAATAATACATACGAGCTTGTAAAACTTCAAAAAAAGTAAAAAAGCATTGAAGAATAAGTGGGTGTTCAAGATAAAGAGAGATAGTAACAAGTTGGTAAAGCGTAAGGCAAGCCTAATAGTGTTAAGATTCAATCAAAAGAAGGTTATAGACTTTGATGAAATATTTTCACTAGTAGTCAAGATGTTCTCAATCTAAATAGTTTTGGGTTTAATTGTTTGTTTAACTCTTGAATTTGAACAAATAGATGTTAAAATAGCCTTCTTATATAGAGATTTGGAAGAGGAGACATACATGGAGCAACCAGAAGGTTTCAAAGCCAATGGCAAGGAAAATCTGGTCTGTAAATTAAAGAAAAGACTATATGGCTTAAAATAAGGTCCAACGTAGTAGTATTGAAAGTTTGATTCCTTTACGATGGATCATGGCTACAAACAAACTTATGTCGATGCTTGTGTGTATCTCAAGAAGTTCTCAAGTGAAAACTTCATCATTGTTCTTCTTTATGTCAATGATATGTTGATTATGGGTCAAGACATTGGTAGAATCTAAAATTTGAAGGAGAATTTGTCCAAATATTTTTATATGGAAGATTTGGGACCTACAAAGAAGAATTTATCCATATGGATAATTCGAGATAGAGAGAATAGGTGAATGTGGTTGTCTTAGGAGAGATATATTGAACGAGTGCTAGAAAGGTTCAATATGAAGCATATGAAGCTAGTTACCATGCCACTGACATCTCACTTTTTAAGTTGTGTAAGCATACATGTCCCACAATAGAAAAGGAGAAATACAGTATGTCCTCTGTTCCATACTCATCTGCAGTTGGGTCTTGAATGTATACAATGATATGCACAAGGCCACATATTGCTCAAGCTGTTGAAATGGTGAGCAGATTTTTATCAAATCCAGGGAAGGTTCACTAGGAAGTGTTGAAATGGATTCTAAGATATTTAGAACGTTGAAGTAAAGTTTGTGCTTTGGTGATGGTGAGCTAACTCTAGATGGTTTTACGGATGCATAAATGACTAGAGATCTTAATGGAAGAAAATCTACTTAAGGTTTTCTATTCAAGTGTATAGGGGAGCTCTCATAGCAACCCCAGCTATAAAAGTATATGGCTTCATCCATGATTGAAGCAGAATATGTAGGTGCAGTGAAAGCTTGTAAGGAGATACATCAGTTGAAAAGTTTCCTTAAAAAGTTGGATGTGAGGCAAAGAGACTATGTAGTATTATATATTAGTCAAAGTGCTATTGACTGGAGCAAAAATACTATGGATCATTCTCGTACAAAGCACATAGATATTAGGTATCATTGGTTGAGGTCATGATAGAAGAGCAATAATTAATTTTAAAGAAAATTCATACAGATTTGAATGGAGCTGATATGCTGACTAAAATGGTTCCTGAAAATAAACGTGAGCTTTGTTATGCTTACTGGGATGTATCTCAAGTGGATGATAGAGAATAACATGTATTCCCCATATTTAGGCTGGAGGGGGAGATTGTTAAGTACGCAACCTTATTTCTTAGACTTTCAATGATCGTAGATGCCTTTATGGTTCATAGGAATGATGACCACGTAAAAACAAGACGGATAAAGCTCTTATGAGGAGATACACGGTCGTGTAGAGTGTTACACACCCATGTCTTGACTTACTCGGCCATATGGATCAACCATGTAAGTCTCTAGAAATTAGCGAAGGAACATATGAAGAATGAAGAAATACACGATCGTGTGAAGATACACAATTGTGTGTGGAGACCATGTAACTCTTTGTAACTGTGTACAACTTCAAGTAAGGCAGTGCTGAAGATATACAGTCCCTTACACAAACCATGTAAGGTGTAAAAAAAAAACTATTTCGTGATATAAAAGAGAAAATAAATAGTTTTTGTAGTTATGAGTGACCGTGTACGGTATAAGAAAACTTATTTCGTGACATAAAAGAGAAAAATACATAGCTTTTTGTAGATGGTGTAGCCATAATGTCCAAAAGTGAGTAAAAACAAAGAGAGGGAAAATAATGTTGTATTCTCATCTTTGTTCGATTGTTTTTGGGATTGATTTTAGTGTTTGTTGATTGTGGTATCAACTTTGACTTCAATCATAAAACTTCATAAGACAACCTATTGTTATGAGGTGAGAGATCAACATTTTGTAAATTGTTTTTGAGTTTAGTGGATTTAGTTATCGGTTTGTCTACTGATTTTTTCCTTTTTCACGTAAATCTTGGTGTTTGTTTGATCGTTAAGTTTGTTATTTTCATATTGTTTTGCTAGTGCAGGTTGAAGAGTTCTTTCTTGTCAATGTTATTTGTTTGATCTTTTAGATAGCTATGCTATTGTCTCCCAATATGATTCTACATGATTATGTGGAAATAAAGGAAAAGAATGAGGTATGAAATAATATCATAGAGATGCATTTAAGCTTACTAATAGTTAAAGAAGTAAAGGAGGAAAATTGAACAACTGCTACATTTTCCAATTTTGTTGAAAGAATATTAATGTAAGTCTTCAAACAAAATGCAATAAAGAGTATATCGATGTTAGTTGAAGAAAAAATATAATGTATTGAGGGCTAGATTGAAAATTTTCAAGAACTTACTCAAAGAAACAAGAATCGACTACAACTCCTTCATCAATGAAATTAATATTACAAATGAATGTTAAGAAACTATTTAAGGTGAAATATATCATTGCTTATTGATATATCTTTTTTTTTCTCATGTACACTTTTCATTATTATAGGTGTATAAAATAATTCGCAGATTCAAGAGAAAATGAAGCAAGGAGTTTTTAGACTTGTATTATATTTTTGGAGATATTACTACAACTGATTTACATGCATATTTATCACCCAAATCTCCATGATATAGTATAGAAAAGAAACCTAGAATTGATGTTGACAAAGTTTGCTCATTCAATAAAGAAAGATCTAATTGCAAATTTTTTTCAAATAAAAAGAAATCTCCGAAGAAGAATAAAGGACGAAAGAGAGAAGACATAATATAGCATTCAAGAAAATGTCTTGACTACAATTAGTGAATAGTTGAAAAGAAAGAATGATTTACTTGAGAGACAAATAGTAGCAACATCATTTACTAAAGAGAATAAATTTGAAACTTCACCGATTAATTAAAAGAAAAATATAATGATGAAATATTTAAATCCTTTACATGATGCGGGTGTCGAGAGTGTGCAATATAAAAAAGTAGTGAAACATTGATATAATTCTCCACTTTATAAGGAGATTTTTATGAAGATGTCACATGTAAGGAAGATGGATTATATTGTATGTTGAGACCCGATCCGGGAACCGGACCCCAACCGAAAAATGCAGAAACGGAAGAGAAAAATTTCGAAACGAAGACGAATCGAAAGGTTCGAAAGACCAAGCGAACGACAGGCGAAACAATAATCGAAACAAATCAAAGAAACAGATCCTACAAGAAGGAATTCGAACGGAAGAAGCGGAGAACAAATTAAAACACAAAACGAAAGCGGAAGCCGACATCCGAAAACAAAGAACAGAGAAAATCAATCGCATTGGAAACCTAGACTAAACCTAACTGAATCAGTATAAAATTTTTTTTTCACCTTTATCAAAATCTTATATTACTCAAATCCACATACTTTCCTCAATTGGAAAATTTCCTCAATAAAATTCTCAATTCATACAAACCTCTTATATATACCAACAATTTCCAAAATTCATCTTATTACTAATTTTATCAAAATTTCGGCAGCATAACGGCTGCATTCTAACTAACTCAATCCTGCAAAGTGTTCAAAAATACACTTCTATATTTTTACATAATAGCCAGCATCATCGGACTCCCCGTCCGGAATCCAACACAACAAACGCAATTCTATATCTACAAAACCATATCCAAAACACATTTCACAAATCCAATTCCTATTAATATCTCAACTCAATATATGAATCATAATCATTATACATAATATCATAATTCAAGTCTTTATACAAGGTCACCATGCAATCCCAAATCATATTCAATACCTTAGTTCCATATTCGAATTCCTAATTCAATCCAAATCCAAAAATCAATTACATTTATATTCACTCACAGATCATTTCAA
>JAOSBN010000001.1:20588244-20614132 GCA_027563595.1 Erythroxylum suave | reverse complement strand
TAAATTGTCTCCACTAACAAAGAGATCCACTATTGAAGAACGATTTTCAAACATGCAATTTTGAGTAGAGATTTCAATACAATATTGACCTTAGAGATTGTAATTGACAGGAAGACCATACTGACAACGCCTAATAGAACATTGTAAAAAGTATCAACGCCTAAACTCATCCTGCCCTATTATTCCATGGACCAATAATAGAAGCCATTGCAACAACAAAAGCATCTGCTCCTAATATTCATCTGACCATGAATTAGAAGTCTGTTCGCTACAAACAAGAAAGCAGAGAGAAAGAGACTGCACAAGTAGAAAAACAAGTCATAACCATACCAACCATTTTTCACTCTCCTTTCCAGTCTATTAATTCACTGCAAGGTGCATATAGCTTTGCCACCTGCTCCTCTGCTTCAGTGTCATTAACCACACCTCGGCATCTTGGGAATCCACAGTAGCATGCCAATTGTTCATCAATTGAGAAAAATCTGCAATGGAAAAAGTCAGCATACATCTCAAACATACAGATGAACACGGGATGTTGAGAAATTGAGCAAAACCTATAGTCATATGTGAGTTCTTCCCATCTTCTAATATCTCTTTTTGCAAATATAATAATGTGCTCATCACCACTAACACTTATCACTCTCGAGTAGCAATTGGGCTGTGCAACAATAAACAAAAGGAAGCAGAAGTATAAATTAGTGCTCCTATAATTAAGCATCTAGCAAACAAATGGATTGAACTGAAATTGCAACTACCACTGAGCTTTCAACTTCCAGTAATACGCTCACAAATTTAAAGACAGAACAGTTGAGACCAGAACATTTATCATTTACAGTAGTCAAACTAATTACTCATTGGAAGTTTACCACAGAACTACCTTTTTTTTTTCTTTCAAAAAAAAACAAGTCACAAGTTTGACAACAAAAAATCATCAAGAGAAAATGCATACCTCACACGAGTGATTGATCAAATGAGCAATACTTCCTGCTCTCGTAGCATCAATTACGCGTTCATCATCAATTCGAAACATATAAGTCCCAGCACCCTGAATTTAAAAATCTAATCAAGATTTTGACTATAAAAACAACAGAAATAACTTTCAAAAAGTAAAGACCAGTCTTATGATGATAGCCACGCATTACCAACCAGAAATATAATCATACACAAAGAAACAGAGACGAAAACATAATGCAAAGAAACATACCACCAATGAATTGTATATGAATCGTTCTCTCCTATCAGCAATAGGTGGTCTAACAAGTTCACCTATATATTCAATCACCTGAAATTATAGCATCATTATACTTGTGAACTTAGAATATATTAACATGCAAATTAATTTTATCATACTTGATATGCAATTTAATTTTACCATGTCTCCAGCCCTAAATGGCTGTTTCGCAAAGATGCCAAATCCATGTATTCCTGATTTCCCTAGAACCAAAAATAACAAAACAAGTCACTATATAAAGCTCTAAAATGATCCTTATGTATTGTTGACGTTGACAATTGTGTGAAATCCTAAGATACTTACCAAATGTCAATCTCTTCCTGAATGTCTCCCGCATGTATTTATACTTCTCAGCCATAGAGAGAATGTTGCCATGAGAATCTAGCTGAGAGGCCTTAAACCTTTGTAAGTTAAAAGAAGATCTAGAGGCAACAACTCCATTTGGCAGCAATTTACCAATCGATGAATCATGCTTACAGTAACCACCAACTAAATAAGGCTGATTCTCTACAAACAAGCGCTTCAAAGATGCAGCAGCAAGGACTTCAGGTTCCTTCCTTCCTCTTCTTCCAAAATGATTGTAAGGCTCTATCAGAATTCAAGAAGAATAAAAGAATTTATGAAAGAACCTTTTCCTTAACCAGATTTTGTGGAATTAAGTAGCTAAATATACGAAAAGAAATCCCAGGACTTGGAAGGATGGAGTGCTAAATGGAAAATATTACTCGGTGGTTATTGAAAACAAAACTAACATAAGACAAAACCTTGAATCAACTCTTACAGAGTGAAAGAATACATACACATGAGATACCATACTGAATCATTGCAAGCAAGCATCTAATATACTTGAAACCAAAGAAGTTTAAAAGGCATACCGGTACGAGCACAGCCAGATGGATTAGATGGAGGCATATAATCAGAACAGCAACGAGCAATTCTACTAATCCTTTCATCAATGACTGGCCTCTCATTAGATGGCTGTTTGTGCCTCTTACAGAAGGAAAGTAACCGGATACAGTGGTGATCTTCATCATCGTCAAGAGAAAGGAGATGTAGTCTGTCCTCATCCTCAAGCTGTTGACCATACAGAATGATGCAGTTTGAGTAAATATATGCATATTTTGTTACCAACTACAGTATTCATTTGAAGTTTAAATAAATGAACAAACTAATCAAGCATCCCTAATAATTGTAACAAAGGAAAAGAATACCTCAACGCAAAGTCCAGCAGCACGTGCACAGAGAGGATGATATGCTACCCGGCAATTATTATTTGAGCACTACAGGTAAGATTTTAACAGAGTTAAAATTCACAAATTACTAAATGCATGCGTAGGTTACAGAGAGAACAAGAGAGCAGAAGAACGATTGAATATGCCACCCAAGCACTATGGACTGTTTTGTTGCTTCTGCATACTTTGTCTCACTGTAAAACTTGTAAACACATATTTACTTTGTGATGGCATGTCATTCTCCACTAAAGAGGGAGCAACGTCAGTTGCCGAGATAACAATTAACTTATCAGATAAATAAATTTAGAAAAGCTGGTACACTAAAAGTCGCCAAGACTATTTAAGTTGTCAGACAAAGAAATTTGGAAAAGAGAAGGAAACAGAAAGAGTTTAACTTCAAAAAGTTAGCACCCTCCTCAAATATAGAGATGAGGTGACTTATTAACCTCATCAAATATCAAGCAACGCTTTTTTAACCACTTTTCTTCCCTGTAATGTAAATTATTGCCCACAAAGACCTGATAAATGCCTAGAAAGGTAGCAAACAACAAACAAAGCTGTCGGTTTGCTTCTTATCTCTAATCTTTTATGAGATGCAATTCTTGCAAATTGGACTTCTAGAAAACATCGCAACGAAACAAAACTAGTTCAAAAGCAATTTAAACTTTGCCCCAGTTGAATACAAAATCTTTATCAGGAATTTGAATTTGAATTTTTGCATTAAGCTAACAAGATCAGTCATGCAATAACTTACGTCTAACAGGTCTATTTGCATGAGAACATTACACTCAACTGACAGTCAGAAATATACAAGCATAACAGTTATTTAATATCTTAAGATAACAATCTTACTTGGATGCAAGCTCCATAAGCTACACCACAGATGCTGCATAAGAGCTTCCAACGATCCTGTTTTTGAACCAAAAAATTTGGTTGCAGATTGTAAACAATCATGATTGTCCAACTAAAAGGAATTTAATTGTAGAAATTTAAAGATCAAATTCCTGCATCAGTACAAGATTACAGCTACCAAGTTCAACAAATGAAATGTCCTCAATATCACCCACAAAATAAGCAAATGATTATAATAATTAAATAAATTGCTTATCCGCAGAGGTGATAGGATTACAAAGCATAAAAGTTCAAGTTAACCATCCTTCATACCTTATTGATCCTATTTATGCCATCAATGGGCTCCATTCTCTTGACATCAAATAAACAAGTTTCTGAAATACATAAAGTAAGACCACATAATTTAATACGACAGACAAATAAATGAATGCATGCAGATTACAGACACAAACCAGGTATCCATATTGCACAAGCCAGATGAGCCCAGCGACCATCAGTAGTTGGCTTCATAGCACCACCTGGAAAAAGTAAATCTAAATTTTGAGCTACATACGATCCATAGCCTTACACGGACAAAGATGCATAACAATACATTACCAGTTACAGGACAAAGGCAGCAGGGCGGAGGAGACTCAGGGGCCCCAGGTCGGCATAAATTGCATAGCCACAGGACACCATCAACAGGTTCTAATTCCCCATAGCATCTGGCATGGACCTGAGTAAACATTACTCCTATGAAATATATGAAGTAACTAGAAGATTAAACTGAAAAGTAATAAAACTTTTCACAAGCACATGAAAAAAGTAACTTTTCAAGAAAAACCATTAAAGGAATTAAATTGACAAAGACTAAAAAAATAATAGGATCTATGTATCATATGATGAGTAAAAAAATAATAGAATCTATGTATCACATCTCAAACCGTTTATCAGATCAAAAAGTTATAGTGCAGAAACCAGCAGAACTAGTATACAAGGTTTTACCATCATTCTGCATTTCTCACATTGCAGAAACAAATTGTTTTCATATTCCTGGAAACAAAGAACCACAATTAGAGCCCCCACACATAAAAAAATTGAAAGTGCTATTAGGTTAGAGACAAAATATCAGCCCTCAAACAATAAATTGAAGACAAGGAGATGCAAAGAGAAAGATAGGCCAAATAAAAATTAAAGGAATTAGAGCTACAGCAATTAAAGATAGAAGATTCTCTTGCACCTCATCCATGTGGCAGACATTGCACTTATCAAGATCTTTCCAATTTACACGAACAGGTCGATAGCCAACTGGCAAGTTTTGATATCTATCAGAGGTAGAATTGCACATAGATAACTTGGACGATAGTCTGGATTTCAACAACCCCTGTTAACATCATAGGGAATCAATACACAATCTAAGCAGGCATCATAAATGTACACATCTCCATAACAAATACAAATGATTGTCAAACTACTACAAGCAGAAAATAAAAGTCATCCTGAGAACGTCAAAAGAAGAAACAATAGTTATTTGCATTTAAATTTTAAATTTTTTCCTTTACTGTCAGAGTTAATGACACAATCAGAGACAAGAGAACAATTAGAAATGACAGGATATTTCGACTGGAAGCAGAAGAAAGTTAACCCTATAGAGAAAAATGGCGCGCAAAGTCATTAAGTTTCAAAAGTTACAGGTCGCTGCCAATCAACAAGTGTTTGTCTTCTTAATATACATGTCAAATGCTCATTTACCAACTATATATTCAGCATATAAGTTCATGAGTATACTTTAATATCAAGAGTCATTTATTTAACCTATGATTTTTGGTAAGGAGTTTCAGGGAAAAGAAAATCCTTGTACCTTTATTAGTTTTATTACTTGAGGATTGGAGAAACCAAACATGTCAGAACCCGATTCATAGACACTTTCCACCCCATTTTCAGCATTGATGCTGTTGGAAGTACCATTTTGCAGTTTTTTCATTCTTTTGTATATTTTGCTCCAGCAAGCAGATGGAGTAGATCCCTTAATCTGCAGAAAAAGGAGATAATTATAAAGGTTTAGCAAATCATAGATGAAGAAATGATGCATGCAATAGTAAGATGTGTGATGCCAATCAGATCTTAGCTTTGAGTGCTAAGAGGCATGTAATTCAAGAGCAATTAAAAGGTCACAGAAAATCCATCAAAAGAAAACAAACAAGCATAAGTAAATCCTGAACCCTTAAATGCTCACTGCTTAGCCCAGTAGACTTGATCAATAGAACTCTTGTTAGTTACAAAAAGAAACTGTGAAATCAATGTTCATCATTGGATCGAAAAGCTTACACCTTAAACCATGGTTATCTTAGATACATACAGACCTTCCGACCAAATATAAAAAGTGAAAAATGCAACTCAACACTAAGATATGCATATAGTATGTGAAAATGTAAAGTTTCCCTCTTTCATTGATCTGAGCAAACAAATTTTGTGTCCATGGCAAATAATTAAAAACTGAATTTCAAAGGGTTCTACCACAACATGCTTTACTGTCAGTTCTACTGACATCAAAGAGATATGGAGTCCCAAACACAAGCAGAGCCACACAGAGACAGAGAGTGAGTGAGAGTGACAGACAAAAAGGAGCAAAAAGAGAGTGCATATGATGGTCTTTTGATGCATGGAGTGCATAGTCAGATTACTGCAAAAGAAAATCCTAGCTAAAATGGCAAGAAATTTACAACAAAAAAATTGCAAAAGGGTCATCAGCATGTTTATAGAATTAGGATTTATTTTATCAACCTTACCTGTTCTCCATTATCCAATGTCACTCTAAATAAAGGCCGAATCTTTGACTCTGCATCTCTCAACACTTCCATCTTATATACTGTACAAATATTTGGATCTGAAATACTCAAATTTGAGAGAAAATGTCATGTAATATCAAGTAAAAATAAAATTAATTTAAAAGGGAAAAGTATAACACCTCAAACAAAGAGCAAGTTGAGAAAAGAATTTGAAGTTACTACAGAAAAATTCCCACAGTATTCACCTGCTATTGACTTGAATTTCCTCAAAGCAGTATATCCTTCAGGCCAGATAAATCTATCATCCTGAAAATATTCCGAGTCCTTGACAATCCTTCCTGTTAAAAAAGGTTCGGTGATTATTATAAATACCAATTTATTAAAATTTCCAATAAAGAGTTGTTTGCTAGTTTATAGTAAGTGACAAACTTCCAAAGCTCATTATGAATTAAGAGTCATGACTTATAGACATTTCAAACAAAAAGGAGGGAATAAAAGTAAAAGTTAAAAGGGTACTATTTTAATTTATAAGTCAATTAATCTGAGCAATAATAACAAGTGGGAGAAAATACAGGAATAAGTAATTGGATGTCTTGACATAGTAGAACCTTGACGCATTGGTTGATAATGAATATCTTAAGGATGACATTGAAGCATTGGTTGATTATGAATATCTTAAGGATGACAGCTAAGTTGAGATAAAATGCATGGGGAACTTTGAACAATATTTCAGAATAAATGCTCAAAATTACCAAGGCTTAATATTTGCAGATCCCCAATAACATAAGGAGAGGTACTAAGGCCTCCCAATATCTTTTGAATTCCTTCATCTTTATAACAATCTCCACCAGAATCTGTACTCCCTTCGTCCTCACTACCCAGAGTCTCAGAACTATCAGCATTCTTGCCATTTTGCAATTGTAGCATTCTTTTTGGAAGTTTTTGTTCACTCAGATACCTGCTAAAAACCCAAAATTTGCTCATTTGGAAAGCTTAAAAGGAGACTGAAACATACTCAGCAAGGCATCTTAAAAACAAAAAAGAAAAGCATTTCATCAAACAAATCATTCATAGTGTGATCCTTAGATCTATCGACTGCATCGAAGATGCCCAATTAGCATAGTATTTCATATTCAATTTGACAAGTACAAGTTGTCTGACTGAACAGAATTCTTCTAGTGCTTTTAAAAGGGAAATAGAGATGCAGAGTTAGAAAAACAAAAAAGGCTTGCAGCACTAAAACTGTTAGGATTTTTATATGTGTATCGCATTAACATGGGAACAGATGATAGTTCACAGTCAAAACTGGCCTTCACCATGGTGTTTGGCATTGTTCTTCATACCTCTTACAGCAGCCACCTATGTTTTCAACAATTGGACAAGTGTCCATTTAATTTTCTCTCCTTGCCTCTTTGTTCTACTTCTTATTTTCACTGGTAATAGTGTTTATAGCTTACATTAAAGGAGACAAGCTAAAAGATGGAATATGCAGACTTATTAGAAACCATCAGCATTGATGAAGAACCTTTAACCTCTTGAGATGTAACAGATACTGGGCGCTTTGCACCTTAAAATTATGGATGACACAATACTCTGGATCTAAAATTACCAATCTTTAATATGGCATTTCACACAAGTTTAACTTGATAAACCTAGGCTGCATGCACTATGATGTGTTTCAAACATAATTTCCTTTTATTTATCAATCAAATTCTGATATTTGTACCAGGACAAACCCTACATGATTAGCCAGATTTATTGGGACATAAGTTGTGAAGAAGAGAAAAAGAAAAGTTAGATAAATTTCACAAGATATAATCAAAGATTTACTGTGAAATGCCAGATTAACATCTAAATTAAAATAAAGATAAAGTAAAAAGGAAGTAACAAGCTATTGTAAAAAACATTACATTTTTGCTTCTTCCAAGCTTTGAGCAAATTGAGGCTTCTTGCACTTATGGTGGAAACAAGAAAGAAGCCCTTTGAGAAAAGAAATTATCTGCTTTGGTTTTACTCTGAAAAGATTACAAGTATTTCAGACTCCAGCAAAGGCATGTGTCTTAACCATCTGTTAGATAAGGCAGTGATCAACCCCACACGATAAATCCCCAAAACCCAAGTGTAACACAGACCTTGCAAAATCATGGGTACCGAAAAATTGTACAAGTACTGATCTTCCTCCACTAACTCTGTTTAAACCCTTCCGATCAGAAATAAGGGCTTCATCTACAATAATAGCTGGCCACATTGCATGACCTGCACCATAATATAAGAAGATATAGTTTTTATGAAATAAAAGAGGAATATAGTCACTATTGAAATCTTAGTTCTTTGAAAAGGCAACTAAGAGAGTGGCAAATAGAGAATGTCACAGAAATGATCTCACCAAGTTTGAAAAACTAATGTAACCTGGAAACCAGTAAATATAATCATTAACCAGATTCTCAAATCAGCTCAATCAAGATCCAACAACTGGTTCACATTCTTTTATATCCAAACAGTAAATTTCCAGTCACATGCTAGATATCGTGTGTTGAGTTATGAAGCTCCATGTTGGCACAGGAATTAATACTCAGCTAACTACTGTTCATGGCACTAGCACATATGTTATTCCACATACAGGAGAAATCTCCAAGAACAAGATCAAGTATAGAACAGAGTTATTTTTCTACACCACTTACTTCACCAACTGATGGACAATAAAGGCATTGATAGAACCATGAACTTCTGCAAATGCTTACCATCCCAGACTTATTATTTTCACCTCTATTTCTTATTTCTTTCCTCTTAAACATTGGCTCTGACTTTTAAATTAAAAAAATATTAAAAGCCAAAGGTAAAATCACTCAAGTACATGCACCAGCAAAGAGAAGAAAGATTCAAAAGTTTTAAATAGATAAAAAAGATTTTGATCAAAACCAGTAAGTTTTGCCCATATGATATCGCCAGGCTCCAGATCTTGGCAGCCATCCAAGCTAGCAGCTAATGCGACCATCTCATCATAATTGTAGCTATCAGCATCAGTACATGTCATGTTGAATTTCAGGTTCAGGTTCACTACCTCCTCATGAGAGAGGAAAAATTTTATTTTTTCATCTAAAAGACCAAGATCCTCCTCGTCACCATCTTCATATTTGACCTGAATTATGTTTCCCTTAAGGTCAGGCATATGCTACTAATATTTCAACAGTTTTAGCAATCCAAAATTATCAGAGGGAAACAAGTTGGCATGTGAACTCATACATGGTGTCGTTTGGTCTCCGAACAGTAATGAGCAACTCGTCCAGAATACCAAGCAGCATCCAATGGCCAATAAACCTAGGCATATGCAGCTTAATTATGGAGCAAAAGAAAAGTCTAGACCAACAAATGTTGACATACGTTTTTACCTTGCACTGTAATCAGAAGTACCCTCGCAAAATGATTAATATGAAAATATGAGCATATGATGCAAGTTCTTACCTTGCACAGTAACCCAACAAATGTTTCAGGATCAACGCCATCAAAGCTCAACCTATGAAAGTCAAAAGTCACATCCGTGAACAACAAAAAGGTGAAAGCTGTAGAAACACAGAGATATCAAAAGCCCTCTTTTGGTGGCTAATAAAGCCAATGAAATAAAACAATATACAAGCGAAAACTGTTTGCGGCCCTTGCAAAGTAATGAGCAGTTGTACTGAACTTGCTTGAATGCTAGCTACTTTCATTTCAATTCTATATCGACTGTGATTCAGTTTTCCAAGCAGTATCGCCCATTCAACCCAATATACCTACTTCTCAATTGATAATTTCCCACCTTACATACAAAATGCAGTTTCAACTTCAATTTCAGTACTCCTTAATCCAGCCAAATACAAGCAAAGAGTACACAATTAGAACAAAATTGACAACAGGAACCCCACCTGACCCATCTTTTATTAGTAGGCAAAACTTTCTTCCTCGAAAAATTCCCACGCTTGTTATTTTTATTATTATCACTAGAATTAATATTCACATTGTGAATTCTACAATCCCTCAAACGCCGCCTGTCGGAATCCATCAAAACAGTGGAATCGACCTCCAATTTTTTCAACTCAGGACACCCAATTCTCGTCCTCTTCTCCTTCTTCTTCTTCACCTCAGGCTCAATCGATTCCTCAAAGTCAATACTTTCAATCTTCACAGAGCGCGCAACCAAAGTCTCAAAGAAGGACAAACTTCGATTGCAATCTCGGCGTCTCTTGCTCCGGCGAGAGTAGACGTGAAGAACAGGTGGTTTAATCGAGCACGGATCGTCGTGAACGACGAGCTTCCTAGCTTTAACCTTCTTCGACATAACGTTTGACGATCCAACGGCGCTCACGCAGCGAGACGCCGCCGAGTAGACTCGGTCCAAAGACAAGTACTTAACCGGAGTCCCCGCCCGATTGCCGTCGATGTTAATGTCACCGTCTCCGTCCACTTTCACTTCTCGTGCTTCTAGGGTTTTGTTGTTGTGGAGGTGAATAAATGCCATGGAAAAAAGGGAAATTATTAATTATTGGCAGAGGAGAGAACAAAAGACTGTTGCTTCCTTTTGCTCTCTCACTCTCCACCTTCACAATGTGATGTGAGAATTGTTGATGAATTTGAGAAACTTGAAAGCAACAAAAGGGATTGGTTATTAGGTTTAGGGTTAGGGTTTAAAGGGAGAGGAGGAACATTTGGTTTACGGTGTTTTGGAGGGAGGGGGAGGGAGGAAGAGGGATTTTCCCGAAATTGCCAGTTTCCCGCCGGGTGTAAGTTGCACTCGCCTGAGCTAGCGAGTGGGATATGGTATTCTCTTTTGTGCTAAATATAATACATTATATTACAATAAAAAAAATTCAGTTATTAATCATTTCATGTTTTTCAGACACAGACAGAAAACTTGAATCCATGACCATGACCATGACCATGATCATGGCACAGTATTAGCAGCAGTAATAGCAAGCTCCGGTTTTCTTCTTTGGTCGAAGAAAATAGAATAGTTGCTTACAATACACTATAGACTAAAAAGACAGTGCCGACTCCAGTCTCTCTAGTGCTAAAAGTTATGAGCTTGAGTTAGATACGTCTGTCTCCATCCAGGAGATCCGTATTAGTCGTCGGTATTATGATTCTCATGCTGGACGAGGGTCTCGCCCTTTCCTTTTTTTTTGAAAAATTAAAAATTCATTAATAAAATATGAGTAAAGAGCGTTTGGAGAGAGTCACTCCCACATGGATGGAATCACTTCCAAGACCAATATGTTTAAGCTAAACAAAACGACTACGTCTAAGTATGTGTATTTGGGCATAAGAAAACGACCACATTTAAAGCCAATAAGTTAACGAACGTCTTGACAGTTAAGGTATTAGTTATAATCTCTTTCTCGAATCTTCTGCTTTAACACGTTTTGGAAAAGAAGAGCCGCCTCTAGTTGGAGGCAGTTAGATGATTTCCCCAGTGAGCTTCGTTGTTTTTCTGCATCAAGTGACTCTTTACCTAGGTAAACACCTCTTCACCTAAATCGATTCACACATTTAAGGCTAAATAGATCGTATCTTTGACTTCTCAATCGAACTTTCTATCGGAAACAGCGACCTCAATGACGGAGAGGAGGAACTCATGTTTATCCTCCTCCTTTTTATCATGAATCTTTCTGCACAGGTAACACACTCAACTTCAATTTATGTGATTTACATGATTAGGGCTTTCACCAGTTGTTTTTGGATCTTTTCTAACCTTTCCTTCTTGTGGAGATCTGTCGTGTTGATTCTTCAATGACAAGTCAGAGGATCAATCTTCACTCAGGGAATCTTTTCTTGTCAGGTATAAACCAGTCTCCTTTATTCTTTCTTAACAAAATTCCTTTAGACTAACTATATACCTTGAATATCAGATCTGGCCATCATGAAGTGACAAAGGAAGAGTAGTCTAAGGGACCCTGTTTTCCACCAGGTGAGTATCAAGTTCTTTTGCTATCAGTAGATGACTGTAGATAGATGAAGTGTGTGGTAGACTCTAGGGATTTCCATGCATGATATTTCTGTACTGTACTGATCTGAACACCCTGGTCAAAACTGGATGATGTGTATAAAGTAGACTCTAAGGATTTCCATTCAAGAGATTTCTGTGTTGTACTAATCTGAACTCTCTCCGGTTTATGATAGGGATTTCTGAACTGATATGGGATGATGCTAGGTTAATGAATGAATCTTGATCACTTGACATAAGAAATACAGCTAGGACTAGATTCTTCATGTGAGAGCTAGTTCTCTACTGCAGTGTTGGTTCAACCGATTTATAATCAATTGTTTCCTTATGTTGGCTATTATGAGCTTTATAAAACCGTAGAGAGATAGATTTTCCCTTGAATTTTCTGATATTCCTCTCCCTCCAAATAGCTTGAAAAAATATAACATCCTTATCATTTTTAGAAATATGTAGAACAGGTACCTGTTGTAGGATTACAGAGAGATTATATAGTGAAAATTAGGGACACTTAAGCTAGAGAGTTTATTCCAAATCTCTTTAGTGAAAGCACACTCAAAGAAGAGGTGATCTCTAGTTTCCTCCTCTAGATTGTAGAGGATACATATCATAAAGGAGGATAGGAACTTCACTCTATTCATAGTGCTTAGCCTATTCAATATTGCTAGCCATAGAAGAAAGCTACCATTAGGTCTAATAACCTTATTTCAAACGAAGGAAGACCATTCCACTCTATTTACTGTCCCATTCCTCATCCTTTTAGCTACCTTCATGGTAATTTCTGTGACTAAAATCCCTTTCCATAAGTAGTTGTCTCTTTCCCCGTAGCTGCTAAATTGATGGATACACAAGAGCCTAGACTCTTCTATTGATAAAATCCAAGATCCATTTCTGACTATCACGATGGGCTTTATTTTCTTAGGGAATCCCTCCTGTAGGGTTCTACCCAACTGATTTTAGATTAAAGCTCCTTGCCCCGTCCAATTATCATTCCATAAAGAGATCATTTCTTCTGTCTCGATTTGACAAGTAATGTCCTGTTGGATTCCTTCCCTCATTCTTAGCAGTTGATTAAAGAATCAAGAATAGCTATCTTTGACTTTTAGAGCCCAAAGACTTTCCTTTTAATATATAGAAATGAATCCATTTGATCCATAATGATTGTTTTTGCCTTAGGATTCGCCAAATCCTTTTGGTCATGAGTAAACTATTCTTCATGCTAATTGACTCCAACCTCAAACCTCCCATTTCTTTTGATTGACAGATAATCTTCCAACTAACTTTTTCCATTCATTTTTCTCCATTTCCTTTCCCCCATAGGAATTGCTTCATCAGTTTTTCAATGGTTTTAATAAGGCCTTTGAAGGGAAATAGGTAGGAACACCAGTAGGTTTACATTGATAGAATAATCAACTTCAGTACCTAAAGTTTTCCTCTATAGGAAAGAGCTTTATTTGTCCATGACCCCTTTTTTTTTTAATCTTTTCTATTAGCGGGAGGCATTCACAAACCTTAACCCCTTTGATGAGATAAGAATACCTAAATATGGGAGAGGAAGATTCGTGATTACCATACTCATAGCTTGAGTCAATACTTTAGAAAGTTAAGAGGCGCTTTTGGAGAGAATTATGTAGCTCTTTTGTAGGTTGATGCTCAGGTCTGACATTTCCTTGAAACTATTAAGAGTATCCATCAACAAAGTGACTGAGTGGACATTGGCCTTGCTTAGGAGGATTAGATCATCTATAAAACATAAACTTATCAGGGAAAGTTTCTTACATTTAGCATGGTATCTGAACTTGGAGTCCCTAGAAGTATTGTGCTTCAATATTTGAGTAAAGACCTCCATACAAATTAGGAATAGGTAAGGGGATAGACGGTCCCTTTGCCTAAGTCCTTTTTTCCTTTAAATATCTCCGAGGGGCTCCCATTGATCAAAATTCCATAGGAAGCAGTAGTAATGTACTTTTGGATCGACTTGATGAATTTTTGGGGAAATTTCACGGTTTCCATTATTTGTAGCAAGAAACTCCAGCTCACATTCTCAAATGCTCTTTTTAAGTCAACTTTGATCGTGCAATTTTGAGGACTTTTGCTTCGATTATACCCTTTCAATAACTCCTGTGCTAGTAGAATATTGTCTCCAATATCCCTGCTACTTATAAAAGCTCCTTGATTTTCACTGATGATTAGGTGTAGAACCTCCTTCAATTTATTTGTCAAAATCTTGGAAATGATCTTATAGAGGAAATTAGTGCAAGAAAATGGTCTGTAGTCACTCTAGGAGGTTGAAGTTGAGATTTTAGGGATCAAGCATAGGAATGTCTTGTTTATCTCGTTGAGCAGTGTTCCTTTAAGGAAGAATTCATGTACAGCCTCCCTGACAATCCCTCCCACTTTACTCCAAATTTTTGATAGAAAACTCCATTCAAGCCATCAAGCCCTGGTGCCTTAGATCCATTCATATTGAATACCACCCCTTCAATTTCTTGATCAGTTACTAGACCAGTTAACCAAGTAGCCTCCCATTCCTAAATTCGTACAGGAATAAACTGTCTTATATCAGTTTCATTTCCGTTTGAAGGAATTACTAGACCTATAAGGTTTTTGTAAAACTTTAGTGTTTCCTTGACAATTCCTTCTTGCCCAAACACTTCTTCACCTGCTTCTATTTTAATGGAGATGATTCTGTTAACATTCTTCCTGGCTAAAATAAAGTTGAAAAAGAACTTGGTACTCCTATCCCCATACTTAAACCAAGTAACTCTGGCTCTCTACTTCAATAAAAAGTAATGATTATCCACCACTTGCAAATAGATGTTAAGGGTTGTCTTTTCAACTAAAGCTAGAATTCCATCTGTCGGGTTTACAGTCAAAGCTTTTTGTATGACTGATAGTTTGTCTCTAGCTATTTCTATCTCCTTAGGAGTGTTTTGACCTCTCTTAGTCTTCAATTCTTATTTTATTGATTTAAGCTTTTGAAGGTAGATGTATTGTTTAGTCTCATAAAATTCGAACTCTAAACCCTTCATTATTGCTTCTTGATAACCCTCCATATTTACTAGAAAATTGTTAAACCTGAAAGGATGAAGGATTTTGGTAGAAGAAAACAAGTTACTGATACTCATAGGAGCGTGGTTAGAAATTCCAAGATCCATAAATTTAACTGAACTTCCTAAAAAGGTATTTAGCCAATCCACATTAACCATTACCCTACTCAACTTTTTTCTGATGTACCACGTAGAGCTTTGTTTGTTAGACCAGGCAAACCAATGGCCTTCATATTTTAGATTTGTAAGCCCCACCTCCTGCATACAATCAAACATGTCAGAAGAATAATTATATAAATTACAATTTCCTTCCACTTCTATTCTGTATAGCTCGGTGTTGAAGTCACCACTAACTAGCTATAGAACATTAATTAAAGCCTTAATTCTTCTTAGAGAATTCCAAATTTTAGTTATTTGGGACGCCATCTTAAAACCATAGACAAAAGTAGCTTAAACTCGGGAATTTTCCAATTTGAAATAGAGTTCAGTATGGATAAATTGTTGACTGCATCCCTTTGCCCTAACTTCCAAAAATTCACCGTCATATGCGATAATGATCCTGCCATAGGCATGATTATGATGGTTTGTGATAAATTACCATTTGTTGCCCAAACAACTTAGCTTATTCATATTACCCTCTCTAATTTTAGTTTCCAAAAGACAAAAACTAGTGGTTTTTCCCTTAGAACAAAATCCCTTAGCGCATTGAGCTTAGAAGAGTTGTTTATTCCACGAACATTCCAGACAAAATAAGTTTACTAAACTAACTTGATTATGAGGATCCCAAACAAAATATTACTTATATGTCTGGATTTTCTTATTACGATAGTTGTGTAATTGATCTTTAGATTGAAGATTACTAAAGTATCTCATGTGAGAATTAGTTTGTTTTGATGCTACTTATGACCTATTTTAATTGGAGTAGCTCAATTGGTAGTACTTGGATATAATATGTGTTAATTTATACCCTACAGTTAATTGATTATTTGTAGTTTAGTTACAAAATAATTTAAAGGCATTCTTTATCATTTTTATGTTTAGATGAATATGATAAAGTCATAGGATAATTATAAATTACAAATGAAATTACAATGAGATTATAATTATAAGATTCATATTGCATTTATCTATTATTCCTAAATTGTTGCTAGTCATTAATTTATTAAGATTGGACATTAATAGAATGTAAAAAGATTAACACACATTATATTTTTCCTTATAAAGGAAGTAATTGATCTCATTGACTAAAATATGAAGATACTTAAACAAACATGTGGGTGCTTATTAGAGAACAAATTCACTAAATTGACCTAATATGAGAAATCCATTTGGAACATTACTTGTCTGTTTATGGAAATTTTCATCATGATAATTGTGTAAGTGATCCTTTGACTTAAAGTCTCTAAAGTTATCTTGTATATAGATTACTATGCGTTGATACTACTTATGACTTATTCTAATCATAAGTAGTTCAGTAGTTAGTCATTAGATGTAGCATGAACTATATGAAAGTAGTTGAGCGATCAAGATAGGATCTATCACCTAAAAGCAATTAGGGAGAATGTTCTGTTGTGCTCAATTAATATTGATTCGGGAAATTCTTAGTCAAGATGGAATGACATTTTGTAAATAGTTTACAAATGTCATCAATTGAATCAATAGCTAATGGTAGAAAACTAATATGATTAGACTCAAAATAAAGTAGACATTAATTTCATGCTCTATGTTTAATCGAAATATTATGTGATGAAATGATTGAATTATACAAAAAAAAAATCATATACGGAATGGTTAGTTAAAATCACTTTGACATTCTTAAATATTTGGGTGGTCATGATGTATTGCTAGATGTCAATCTTAATCTATGAATATAAATTATTTAATTAGAGAATTAAAGATAAACTAAAAGAATTTAATTTATTTAATTATAAATATAATTTAAGGTTATGATATGTATTTATTGTCAACATATTTTGGAACTTACTGGATCTTATATAAAGAATGAGTTAAAGAGAGCAAAGAAATTTTTAATAAAGTTGGACTTGATTGTAAAGTTATCATTAACTGTGAGATGTTTAATAAATAAAGATCAATATGAAATATTGGATCTTATTTAGGCATGATTGACAATTAATTAGAATTATTGTAATTATAGTTAAGGTTTAACTTAAATTAAAATTTTATATATTATTCACAAATTGTTCACAATTATAATTTCATTAAGATTGTATATTGATGAAATGGTAAAATTAGCAAACATTATTTTTTTGTATGAGAAAATAATTGATCTTATAACTTAAAGTATAGAGATAAACAAATGTGCTGGTGTTTGTTAAAGAATAAGCTCACTAAACTAACCTGATTATGAGGATCCTTAATAGAATAGTCCTTATATATCTATGGATTTTCTTATCATGATGGTTATATAATTGATCATTAGACTTGAGATTACCAAAGTATCTTATATATGAATTATTGTGTTTTGATGCTACTTATGACCTATTCTAATTAAGGTAGCTCAATTGGTAGTACTTGAATATAGTATGTATTAGTTTATGTGCTACAGCCAATTAATTGGTTGTAATTTAGCGACAAAATAATTTAAAGTTATTCTTTATCTTGTATATGTTTAGATATATATGATAAAGTCATGGGATAATTATACATCGCAATTAAAATTATAATCAGATTATAATTATAAGATTTATATTATATTTATGTATTATCCCTAAATTGTTCCAATTCATTATTATATTAAGAGTAGACATTAGTAGAATGAAAAAGGACTAGCTTACATTATGTTTTTCCTTATGAAGGAAGTAGTTGATCTCATAAACCAAAGTATGGAGATACTTAAAAGAACATATGTGAACTTGTTAGAGAACAAGTTCACTGAATAGACTTGATATGAGAAATCCATTTGAAATATTAGTTTTATATTTATAGCAATTCTCATTGTGATGATTGTACAAGTGATTATTTAACTTGAGGCATCCAAAGTTATCTTGTATAGGGATTGTTACGTTTTGATACTGCTTATGAACTATGCTAATCATTGGTAGTTTGGTGGGTAATCATTGGATATAGCACGAACTATATAGAGGTAGTTGAGAAATCAAGTTATAATTCATCACCTTAAAGTAATTAAGGAATGTTATGTTGTTTTCAATTAGTATTGATTCGGAAAATTCTTGACAAAGATTGAATGATATTTTGTAAATAGTTTACAAATGTCATTAATCGAATCAATAGCTAATGGATAAGAACTAATATGATTAGACTCAAAATAGAGTAAACATTAATTTTGTGCTCTGTGTCTAATCGAAACATTGTGTGATGAAAGGATTGAATTATACAAAAAAATAATGAACGAAAAGATTAGTCAAAACCAATTTGTCGTTCCTAAATATTTGGGTGGTTATGATGTATTGCTAGACGACAATCTTGATTTATGGACACAAATTGTTTAGTCAAAGAATTAAAAATAAATTAAAAGAGTTTAATTTATCTAATCCTAAATATGATTTAGGGTTACAATATGTGTCTAGTGCCAACATAGTTAGGAACTTAATAGGTCTCATATAAAGAACGGGTTGAAGAAAGCAAAGATATTTTAATCAAGTTGGACTTGATCGTAAAGTTTGAGAAACTTTATCATTAAATATAATATATTTAATCAATAAGGATCAATATGAAATATTGAGTCTTATTTGAGCATAATTGGTATTAAATTAGAATTGTTGTAATTCTAATTAAAATTTAATTAAAATTAGAATTTAATTTCAATTAAATTACTAAAATGTCCAAAACTTATTATAAATATACTTAAGAGCACTTTTTACTTAAAAGTTATGCGGATACCATTAAAGGTAGGACACTTGTAAAAGTTACAAAGTTCTCGACCTGTTATATGGATACCATTAAAGGTAGGACACTCGTGAGGCTGTCATGGTTGAAATGTATCAATTTCGGAAACAGTTTAAGAGATACGACAAGAATATGATCAAGTTTTGGAATAAGGTATGAAATAAGATTCATGCTTTATTATGATTTATCATTAATTATTTTATACAATTAAAGTAATCTTAGTTTTTAGGAAACCAAAATAAGAAAAAAGTTGTGTAATTATTTATTTACGATCGGGATTAGATCCTATTTCGAATTTCCAACAAAATGAACCATGTAGAGATAATTAAGGATTCATATTCTAAACTAATCAAAGAGAATGTTCTATATTCTTGATTAGTAGTGATTTAAAGAATTTTCTAGTTAGAGTGAATTGACATTTAAAAAGATGAAAGGGTTAGAAGAGGGTCATCAACTATGCACAACCTTCCCTTTTTATTTTACAAAGAGGTTGCTTCTGTAACTTTAACTCTTGATCTTCTATTTACAAAAGAGTAACCTTACTAGTTGCTCCAAGGCTCGCTCTTAGACTTCAATCTTGATTGATGATTATAAATTATTTAATTTGAGTACTAAAGATAAATTAGAAAGAGTTTTAATTTTTCTAATTCTAATTATGAATTCTAATTATAATTTATAATCATTGTAAACATATTAGGGATCTAATAAGTCACAAATAAAGAGAAGTTAAAAGGAGAAAAATCAATTTAAATTAAGTTGAACTTAATTATCAAGTTTGAGAAACTTTAAGGATCAAATATGAGATATTTGATTTTATTAAAATCAAATTATATTATAATTAGAGTTTAAGTTTAATTATAATTAGGAATTTTAATTTTTAAAAAATAATCCTTTTTATAAATAGGAAATAAGCGTAAAATAGCTAACATTCCTGTTTATTCCTTTCAAAAGTAAGGTTTTTTTCTTTGTTCTGTGGATATGCTTAGAGACTAGATGCTTTAACAACTCATGGTTGACACCTCGTGAAAAAGGTTTCAGCAGGAAAATAAATCAAGCATTATTTAATTATTTTTATGGTTCATGTTTTTAAGGTTATTCAAGTATTGAGATCCAACCGAGAAATTATATATATTTTTCTATATGCTCTTGATTGGATTAATCTGTAAATTGTATCATGTTTTAGAGCATAGTTTGATATGTATTTAGCCGTTAATTCAAACATTTAGTATGTGTTTAGGTTTGAATTGTGTTAGTTTGTTAATTATTTGTATTTTAGGTATTTTATGGGTTAGTGCAAGCTTTTGAACTTAAATATTATGTTTTTGAGGCATCTTGAGGTGTTTGCTAGTGTTTCAGGGTTAATATTGAAGAACGAAGGAGTTTCAAAAGCCTACAAGCCACGATCATGACAAAAGGCTCAGATGTGGGCCACGATTGTGGCCTACGTTGGGAAGACGTCCAGTCGCTTATGAACTTCAAGGGACTTTTTGGACCTTTCAGATCTCAGAAAGACCCTAGGGTTACCTAAAACATAAAAGACTGTTTAAAGAACATTAAGAGGAGCACAAAGTAGTTTTGTCATTAGCCACACTTGAAACCTTAAAGAGAGAATGCTGAGAGAGAGAAAGAAGAAGACAATAAAGTTGACTCAACGTCTTTCCTGGATTAGGAGGTTTCCCGATGTTGCAGCCTTCCGTCATCTATTCTACGCCATTATTTCCTTTTCGTTTCGATTTTATTTATGTATAGAATTGGGATGGATAGTATGATGATAGGATTTGAAATATTAATGATGTTCTAAACTTTCTTTGGGATTTTATTTTGATTTAATGATAATTTTGTCGATTGTGTTTATTGGATGAATGTCGTAATTTGATTGCATTCTTGCATAATTCAGTAATAAACTGGGAGAGTGAACTGAATGAAAAAAGATTAAATCGAATTAATGAGAGTTAGGCAATTTAATAGAAATCGTGACAAATCATATTAGTAATTATATGGAGAGAAATCAGTGTGAAGTTCCGATAGTTTATTAGAGTGCTTGAAATCTAACTAGGTTTTTAGATAATTTGTGAATTAAGAGATTGCAAATTCCATAATCTAATTAAGATTTATAATTTAGGGTTTAATGGTTATAACCCAAGAGAGAGTAATCAACCCTAGGATAGTCTAGAACTGACAATCCATTGACACATAATCAGCTAGGTTAGCATTAATGATAAGTAAAATCCCCTTTCCCATAAACTGGTAAATTCCTTAGGATGATTTCTATTATGATTGTATATTGCTCACTTGTTAATACTTTTGCGTTTAATTTCTGATTTGATTGGTTGAACTTAATTCTAGTAATTAATTTACGTGATATCTTTAATTTTCAGTTTTATAGTTTTTTCTGGCCTTAAATTTTAGGATTAGATTACTCTCCTTCATCGTGAGATCGACATGTTTAATACTACGCAGTGTGCACTTGCAAAATATTAAGGTTTATAAGATTAAAACTTAACCCAGTCATGGATCATCATTAGTTTTTTAACAGCAGTATCATAGTCTTCTTTAATTGTTTAACTTGATTAAATTTCTTGATTGTTATTGATTTCATAGAATCCCATACTTAAAACTATCAATTAACGTTTATTTAATTTTTTAAAAATTGAAACTCCCCTTTATTTTGTGTATTATTTAAAAACAATCCCACAGGCTTTAACTTGAATTTTAAGTTTGTAAAAACTCAATTCATATGCCTTACATGCATTTTGCTCTTTTTGTTATTGTTATGGAAATGTTGCCTTTATTTTTGGAAATTGATTTCCTTGTTTGTTGGTGTAAAAATTGATTGCAGTTTTTGAAAAATACAATTGCATGATCCCACAATGTCGGTTATGATTTTCATTGTATTTTAGAAAATAAAAATACTTGTCCCCTTAGTTAGGTTATAGTGTGGATGTGTTCGAATTTGTATTTGTGGATCAATGTTTACTACCAATTAAATGCAGTTCATCCACCAATAGCAACTGGCAGAAAAGAAGAATACACTAACATCAAGGACGAGCAAAGGCAGAAGCAAACCAAGCTTATTGAACGAGAATCAAAAGGTGGCAACACATAAGAAACGTACAAAAAATCTAGGTAGAAAATGATGAGATACATGTAAGACATGTGCCCTATAGGGGGATAAAAGCTTGACGGCCAGACATTACTAGTGTATGTACAAGATTTGCTTTTTTATTTTAATTTTATATGTTTTAAGCCTTCCTTTTGATTAAATTAATTTAATTAAGAGTAAATTGATTTAGATTCCTAATAATTTTAAAAAGCATTTTTCTAAATGTTTGAAAATTATTTTCAAAGGATTATTTTATTAGTAATATTTTGGAATTTAGTTTGGATTTTTAAAGAGTTGGATTATTAAATTAAATTATTTATCAAATCAACAATTTAGAATCAAGCAGAGGTTTTAAAGGATTTTCTTTCATAATTTGATTATGTTAGAAATTATTACTATAATGAGATTATATTATTTTGTGAGACCTAAAATTTTGAAATTATAAATCCTTCAATTTAAATATCAAGCACATGTTAAAAATATGATAGTTGTCTTCCATTATTTAAATAAAACTACAGTTTTGTTTATTATAAGGCTTGTTGAGTGACTTAAGGCCCCTTTAACCTAAATATGTTTTATCTTAAATTAGTGGGTTCAAATTAATAAAATTTGTATGATTTGGATGACCCACTTATGATTATATGAATTTAGAGACAAGGTTAGGAATAATAGATGTGATATATTTTACAAAGAGTTATTACTTAACGGATTAAGGAGCCACATAAAATATGATTGATAAAATTATTATGTACTTAATTCAAATTGAGTTGTTTTATTGAGTGACTCAAGATTAACTTAGTCTAAATAAGATCCTATCCTACCATAAAATTATTTGATAATTTCTCGAAACAATAATGAAGGCTATTATTTTGAATAAAATAGTGAGAATGATCAAATATTTATCAAAGCTATTATTTTATTTGATTTTGTGGCATAAACTAATACTTTCTTTTTTTATGCCTTTTGGTTGTTACATAATATGAGTACCAATCTATCGTTGAGGAGCATCATGGATGCTAACATTCTAATCGAACTTAATTTGTCAGAATAGTTGTGTAACTTGAGAATTGTTTTTAGGCAAGAAAAGAAATTTATGTTCTTGAAACTGTTATTTAACCAAACCTTAATTCAGGTGCGACTGATGAGGTTCAAGAGTGATATCAGCATCATATTGATGATGTTGAATAAGCTATATATATGATGTTGGTTAGTATTTCAATGGAGATTCATATAAAACATGAGAATATGGATGCTCTTGCCATAATTTTATGTCTTAAGGAGTTATTTAATACAAAAAGTAGGGTGGAGAGATATCATTTCTCCATAATATTATTTAAATACAAGATGGTATAAGGGTCTTCAGTGTAGCTATATGTACTGAAGATGATTTAATATATTAAAAAATTAAGCCAATTAGGTTTTGTCATGGATAATGAGTTAAACATTGATATAGTGTTGCAGTCTCTTAGTTCGAGCTTTTCATAGTTTGTTATTAACTTTCATATAAACCAAAAGGATGTGTCATTGCCCGAGTTGTTGAATATGCTCAAGACCATCGAGGGGTGCTTTAAGAAGGAACTCAGTTTTGTTCTTATTATGGATTCTTCTAAAAGTATGAAATCAAGCCTATAAAAAGAATAATAATAAGGAATAAAAAGGCTTATACTAAAGTAGTAAAGCCAAAAGGTGGTGTCAAGAAGAAGGACAATGATAAGGGCAATTTTTTTTATTATGGAGTTAATGGACATTAGAAGAGGAACTAGAAAGATTATCTAGCAAGCCTGGTCAATAAGAAGCCTAAGATTGCTCTATCTTTGATTGAGATCAATCTTTCTACTTCTATTTTACATTCTTAGGTATTAGATAGTGGATGTGGTTCTCATATTTATAATAACATATAGATGTTAACAAGGAGTAGATCATTGAGGAAAGGTGAAGTGGATATGGAATTGCAATAACTCTAGGAACTTATTGTTTGGCTTTACCTTCTAGCCTTAAACTGGAACTAAATAATTGTTATTATGTTGCAGTTGTTAATAGAAACAACATTTCCATTTTTTATTTAAATTTGAATGAATTGTCTTTGTTATTAAGAATAAAAGTTATTTTTTTATAAAGATGATATTAATTATGAATATGGATCATTTACAACTGGTCTATAAGAATTAAATCTTCAATGGTTAATCCTTAATATAAATAGCAAGAAAAGAAAATTAAGTGACCAAAATCCATCTTATTTATGGAATTGTAGGTTAGCTCATATCAATGAAACTATAATCACAAAGTTACATAAATAAGTATATTTAGATCCTTTTCATTACGAATCATATGAAACTTGTGAACCTTATTTGTTAGGAAAGATGGTCAAACTACCCTTTAGTGAAAAGGAGAACATTCTAGTGGATTACTATAGCTTATACATTTAGATGTATATGGTTATATGTCTATTTGTGCTAGAGGTGGATACTTATATTTTATTACATTTACAAATGATCATTCTAGATATGGTTTATATACTTAATAAAATAAAAGTATACATCATTTGAAAAGTTTAAAGAATTTATACTTGAAGTTGGAAAACTTGCAGGTAAGAATATTAAGATAGTTAGATCTAAGTATATTTAGATCCTTTTCATTATGAATCATATGAAACTTGTGAACCTTATTTGTTAGGAAAGATGATCAAACTACCCTTTAGTGAAAAAGAGAACATTCTAGTGGATTACTATAGTTTATACATTTAGATGTATGTGGTTATATGTCTATTTGTGCTAGAGGTGGATGCTTATATTTTATTACATTTACAAATGATCATTCTAGATATGGTTTATATACTTAATGAAATAAAAGTATACATCATTTGAAAAGTTTAAAGAATTTATACTTGAAGTTGGAAAACTTGCAGGTAAGAATATTAAAACAGTTAGATCTAATCATGGTGGTGAATACTTAGATCATGAGATTCTTAGTTACTTAAAAGAGAAAAGAGAATGAGATTCTCTCATAACGAACTGCTCCTAAAACTCTATAATATAATTGAGTGTTTGAGAGGCAATATTGTACTTTATTAGATATGGTACGTTTTATTATGAGTCATGCAATCTTCCTTTTCTCTTTTTAGGGATATGCCTTTAAAACTATTGCTTACCTTATGAATAGAGTTTCATCCAAGTCGATTGAAAAGAACCAAATGAGATATAAAATGGTAGTGAACAAACTTGTCATACCTAAAGATTTGGGGATGTGATGCTCATATGAAATATGCAACATCTATTAAGCTTCAAGCTAAGTCAAATAAACGAAATTTGCATAATATTTGAAAGAGAGTGTCGTATATCAATTTTACCATCCTCTTGAGCAAAAGGTGTTTGTCTTAAGACGTGTTTCATTTCTAGAAAAAGGATTTATTGTCAAGAAAAGTAGTGGGAGTGAAGTAGAACTTAAAGAAGTTCAATAACCACAAATTCACATCCAAATGGAACAAGAACTTTAAGTGGATGCATACGATATCTAACCAAAGGTTCAAGAGACATATAGTCTATGATATAGTAATAGAATGTGTAAGAAAAGTAGTGGAAGTGACATAGAACTTAAAGAAGTTCAATAACCACAAATTCACATCCAAATGGAACAAGAACTTTAAGTGGATGCATATGATGTCTAACCAAAGGTTCAAGAGACATATAGTCCGCGATATAGTAGTAGAATGTGTAAGAAAAGTAGTGGGAGTGACGTAGAACTTAAAGAAGTTCAATAACCACAAATTCACATCCAAATGGAACAAGAACTTTAAGTGGATGCATATGATGTC
>JAOSBN010000001.1:20551909-20588144 GCA_027563595.1 Erythroxylum suave | reverse complement strand
CCCCCCCCCCCCCCCCCCCCCCCCCCCCCAACATTAGGTCTACATATTGAAAATGAGAAAGACAGTCTATCACTTATAGATGATGAACCTATTAATTTTAAGGAAGTTATATCTAGCATTGATTATTTAAAATGACATGAAGCCATGATATTTAAAATGAAATTTATGTACACTAACTAAGTGTGGACTTTCCTAATAGTATTGTACCTGTTAGATGTAAGTAGATTTTCTAGATAAAGACTAACATAAATGATAATGTACATATGTACAAACCAAGTTGATGGCTACAAAAATAAGGAGTTGAATTTTATGAAACTACATCACCATTAGCTATGCTTAAATCCATAAGGGTTTTATTGGCTAAACCTCGTATTATGATTATGAAATCTAGCAGATGGAAGTCAAAATAATATTTCTCATTAGGAACTTTCTTAAAGAAGTGTATATAATACAACCTAAGATATTTCCTAATAAAGTATCCAATTTGCAAAAGTCTATTTATGGACTTAAACAAGTGTTACAGATTTGGAAATCCATTTTAATAAGATAAACAAAGTGTTTGATTTTATAAGAAAATATGGACAAATCATGTGTTTATAGAAGGCAAGTGGAAATGATCTCATCTTCCTAATAGTATATGTGGATGGCATATTTCTGATTAGAAACGACATTTTGTGCTCCAATATGTAAAGAGACAGTACTTAAGAAGTTTAACACAAAGAACTCTAACAGGGGACTCTTACTTATACCACATGGGATTTCTGTCACACAATGTATGTGAATTAAGACAAAAAAGAGATATAAAATGGATTATATTCCATATACTTCAGTAATGGATCAATCATTTATACGATGCTATGTACTAAACTAGATGTCTTTTATGCTTTGACCATAACGAGCATGTTTAAAGCAAACCCTAGTGATGGTTATTGGATAGTTGTGAAAAACATCTTAAAGTAATTGAGAAATACTAAAGATGTTTTCTTGGTCTACAGAGGAGCTAAACTGAGAGTTTAGGGGTATTCATATTATAGTTCTTTGTCCGATCCAACTGATAATAGATCATTGTCAGGGTACATCTTCACTTTGAATGGTAGTGTGGTACGTTGGAAGAGTTCTAAACACCCAACCATTGTAGATTTTACAACCGAGGGATAACATATTTCTATGTTAGAGGTTACAAAGGAAGTAGTTTGGATCCAAAAGTTTATCACCGAACTTGGATTAGTTCCTAACATTGTTGAGATAATAGTATTATATTACGACAATAATGGTGCCATTACACAGGCAAAAGAATCAAGGTCTCATCAATAGTCTAAACATGTAATAAGGAGTTTCAGTTAATTAAGGAGATAGTGGAGAGGAAAGACATAACATTAGAGTGAGTTCTCATTAAAGAGAATTTTGATAATCCTTTGACTTCATTGTCTCAAAAGAGACATATTCAACATATAGATGGATATTGTGTTAGATATGTGGGAGATCAGGTTTACTATAAATGGATTTTTAATTTATGCCTTTCCAACCAATTGGTAGGTTTCAATTTTATGTATGATGTTATTATTTTAATTAATAAAAGGTGTTCTTTGTCATTATTTGTTTTGTTAATTACTATTGGTGTTTTAATTCTAGAGATAAAATCCTAGAATAATTATTGTGTAATTGAAATTGTAGTAATATTGTAATTATGAGATTCAATTTGTATTTATGCATTATTCTTAAATTGTTCATAGTTATAGTTTCATTAAGATGGGATATACATGTAACAATAAAAATAGCACATGTTGTATTTTTTCTCATATGAATAAAGTAATTGATCTAAAGTATAAAGATACTTAAATAAACATTTGAGTACTTATAAGAGAATAAGTTTATTGAATTGACCTGATTATGAGGATTCCAAATGAAATATAACTTATGTGTATGTGGATTTTCTCATTATAATACTTGTAGATTGATCCTTAGACTTGAGATTACTAAAGTATCTCATATGAGAATTACTATGTGTTTGATGCTACTTGTGACATATTTTACTTAAGGTAGTTTTGTCAGTAATACTTGAATATGATATGAATCACAAAAGATAATTGATTAAGTCAATAAAAAATTCATTACTCTAAAGTATTACAAAGAATATGTGATGTTGTTAATTAGTAATGATTTAAGAAATTATTTAGCTATAGTAAATTAACATTTGAAAAGATATTTTCAAATATCAATTATAAATCAATTACTAATCGTCAAGAGTAAACATGATTGAATTTAAAAAAGTAGACACTATATTCACACTCTATATCCAATTAGATCAAATTGAATGATGAAAATGATTGAATTATATATCATAACCATGCATGAACAAGTTAAGTCAAACAATTTTAACATTCCTAATATTTAGGTTAACGTTAAGATACGATTATAAGTTATTTGATTAGAGAACTAAAGATAAACTAAAAGAAAGTTTAATTTGTCTAATTATAATTATGAATTAGAACTATAATTTATACTTGTTACTAAAATATTAGAAGCCTAATGAGTCACATATAAAGAGAAGTTAAAAAGAGAAAAATCAATTTAAAATAAGTTGAACTTAATTATGAAGTTTGAGAAACTTCAGGGTTCAAATATGAAATAATTAATTTTATTTAAATTAAACTAAATTATAATTAGAGTTTAATTTTAATAATAATTAGAAATTTTAATTTTAACAAAGATAAACCCTATTTTTTCTATAAATAGGAAATAAGTATAAAGGAATTGACATTTGTACTTATTCATCTCAAAAATTAAATTCTTTTTATCTACTTTATAGATATCGTTGGAGGTTGAAATATTGAACAACTCATAATTGGCACTTCATGAAAGAAGTTTCAATGGAAATTCGAATCAGATAAAGATTCAATTATCTTCATGATTCATATTTTTAGATTATTTAATTATTAAGATATGATAAAAAATTATAAAATTTTAAATTTCTAATTAAATAACAGTTAGTTTCCCAATATGTTATTTCGTTTCTCTTTTCCAACTGTATTTCACTATTATTATGTTTAATATAAAATTATTTTATATAAATTTTTTATAATTATTCATTAATTTAGAAATTAGGTAAAAAAAAGTGAATATATTCAATTTAATCCCCTCTCCCCTCTCCTTTATAATCTATAGACCGAGAATAAACATATTTAGTACCCAACAAATAATTCTCCCATACATGCAACTTACTTATCTTACATTAGAGAAAATCTCAAATAACTTTTGCAAGTGCCTAATCATAACGTGTAAAATGAATGGGGTCCATATATTGATAAGTGAAAAATCAAATGTAAAAAAAACTTAATTATGTAAAAGTAAGAATTAGATATAATTCTTTGCAGAGGATTATCTAAAAACTCACTCATAAATTCAGTGTTAGTTGTTGCATGTGCATTTACTGCTAAAATCTATTATTGGTTAATTGAATTAAATTGATGGATACTTCCGTTATTAAGAAAAAAGATTGAGAAAATAATTCTTCTTTTACATCCAAATTAAAAAATATGTAGATATTTACCATCTCTTACATCTAAATACTAAAATCCTATGTTCTTGAAAATTTAAATTCTTTCGTAAGAGTGGGATGTATTTAGAATACAATGAATGATTAGTACTTTAGGATAATATAAAAAATATATGATAATGTTGAACCTTACAGATGACATAACCTATAATAGAAAACTTTGGAGTGTTATGATTCAAGTAAAGGATCTCTCCTAAAGAGATCCTAGTAGTTCTCTTATATCTTTTAACACTTACCTTTTGTTAAAAGTCTGAAAGGATATAGTTTTGCAAAAACTTGGTTTTATCGTAGTTGCTTTGAACTATCTGTGGTTGCTTAATATAAAGCAATTGTATTAGCAATTTGTAAATTTTCTAGCACAAACGAAAATAGAAAAATTAATCGCGAAATAAACAAATCAACATCTAAGATTTGGTAAAGCAGTTCGATAGACCTTGCCTACATCTGTAGGGTCCTCACTTAGCTTAATTAGTTTCACCAAAGAATAACATTAATTTTACTTAAGACGTTACAAAACCTACTCACCCTACCCTTGACACCATCCCTCGTCTTCACAACTTATGAAAGTAAATCACACCCAATAACATGACCATCTCGTGCTAACCTTAATAGAGGACTTTTCCAACAATGTTCCATGATAAAAATGATAATAAATCAACTCAAGTGATTGAAATAATAAAGAACACCAACAAAGACAATTGAGAAAGAAAACAAATTCCCTAACAATGTAGCTTCATCAACGAAAGAATGAGAAGTTATCCATATCTGCTGTGAAGCTTTAACATTGTCACTCTAACATCCCACACACATCAATCACAAAACATCTCAAATCAATAAACGTTTCATCACTGAAACGTCATACACGAAGAGCTACAAAAACTCCAAGGCTGTTAGAGGTTTTTCACCTAAAAACCACTATCATCAACAACCCAAAAATTCCCTAGCAAAGGACAGAAACCATAGCACCCTAATCCAACTATAGAAAATCACAAACTTAACAAAGAAACGCAGCTACAAAAATCACGAAAGCTTCTGGAGTTTTCACATATCACAGATCGCAGATCACAGATCACAAACAACAACCACAAAATCAACAATCTATCGACAATGAACAACCCAACAAAATCATGTAAACACTATAGAAAAATCAGCTGCCAAAATCCACACACGAGATGCCAAAGGAGCTCTCAATGGTTGTTCAAAAAAGCAGTAGAGAACACAACACAAAGTCATACGCAATCAACAATTTTCAGTGCCCACAATCATGTTATCCTTGATAGAAAATTCTGTAACACATAAGGATAATATCCCCACAAAATTAGCTGTAAAATATCATCCAAGATAGCACAAAAATATCAGCTGTCAAGTCACCATATACCCATCGTGCCTCCAAATAAAAATGACACTATTTCAGCCCACACATCACGTGAAACATAGCCAAACGCAGCTGTAACGGTTAAAACAAATCTCTAAAGAAATAGCCATTATCTCCAAAATAAACTATACACTAAATCTCATCTTAATTGGAATTTTAAACCTAATCAACCTTATATTGAAAGAGTCCCACATAAGTCCAATTTCAAATAATGCCCAAATTATTATAATATATCATAACATATATCTTAATAAGTTTCTCTATTAGTTGTGGGTAAGGTTGTGTAATACTGAATTTCTTCAGACTCTGCATCTCAGTGACATTTTTACTAGATGTTGTTGTTGTTGTTGGATAATATAAAGTCGGTCGACCTAATTAATCTTTCCTGGAATTAAGAGAAAATCGATATGGATCCCTTCTAGATGTCATCCTTGTAAACAATACAGTATTGGTTGTGTAGCTGTAATCTGGTTTTTGCTTTTGTTTACTGGATTCTGCTCGGAGTTGCCATGCACGATTCCTTGATGCTATCTGTGTGGGATCTTGAACTCTTTTCTTTTCCGAGAAAATAAATTGTTATTGATTGCCCATTGATATCTGAGGGCTCATGTAACACGCCTTGTTTATATATTATTCAACTTTATTATTAAATAATGCTCCTAGATTTGATCCTCCACATCTGTAGGCATCGTGTGCCATACTCATCCAATCATTTTGATATAACTTTAAAAACAGACCGTGCCGGTCACACAAGGCCACTCTGTCTTCAAATTTTGCTTGTTTTCTATACCATGCAACTGTATTAGTGGTCTACATTAACCACAATCATCGTGTAATGATTTTACGTTTCTTATTTCTAAATTAAGAGAGTCCAACTTGAGCTTAGAACAATATCACTAAGTTATATGATGTAGGCTTTTAAATCAGCACATCGCCTCGTTTTTTATTACAATTATATATGTTTAAGGAACAAAATAGTTCACATTCGAATGTTTATATAATGTTCGTTAGAAACTATATTGTGATTTTCAATTATTGTTAGAAAAAGATTTGAAAAGCTAATGTAGTAGAAAGCAAATCGAGTCGAAGGAAGCAAAGGAAATAAGAGATTGCAGAACAGAAACTTGAAGCTTAGTCTACAAGAGAAGAAACGAGAGCCCAATTAACCTAAGACGAAGGCAGCAGTCTACAAAAAAGTATATGCGAAAATAAATATTACTATAAGATGGATCCCAAAAACATGGGGTTAATGGGCTGACATGACATAAACCCTACGAATAAGGCATCTTCTCCGATCACCATAAATTAGGCCGAAGGTGTCTCGGTTTAACCTACTAACGACTCCAACCCACCCCGTAATAATCCCAAGTTCCTAACACACCTCGCGACCTATTGAAACAGCCCGTGTTGGGTAGATCTCAACGTTTCAGCTTGTAATCATAATTCTCGCTTCAAAAACAAGACAAAATAACAGCAGCATCAACGACAACAACCAGCATAACAGAACACTTCCGCAGATGCTGCTGTCTTTTTGGTTGGTCTTGTAGAACGTCTCTTTCCGGTACACTGTCTACCCTTTTGGTTATGTTTGGTTAATCTTATGGTCTGTGGAGATAAAGACATGAGACAACGTAGAGAAAGATCAGTAGTTCTTCCATTTTCCATCGGCTGTACTTCTCAGTCCAGTGTCGCGGTGGCCACTAAGAAATCTGTATCCAACACAAAACCATCTGCGACAAGTATTTAACTCTCTTCCATTTCTCAACATCATTAATTGTTTTCTCCTTTTTTTTTATAATTTTCTTCTTTGTTAGAGTTCTTGTTTGTAATATGTACTTTGATCAGATTGTAAAGAGAAACAAGAAAGAAAGGGGAGATTGAGAAAGGATAAGGTGAGAAAGACAGTGAGTTTAATGGCTCTTCCAAAGCGAAACATATCTGTTGGAATACACAAATTGATGAGGAGCATCAGAAGTCTCTCCCATGCTCTATTTGGTAAGTAGCAGAACCTGTCTTATCTTTAGTTTTAACCAGCTATTATATTATACATGTAATTAAAAAGATAGATGTTTGATTTCATTTCTTTTTTCTGAACACTATTATTTCTCTGTGCTCTCCCTGAGGAATCGTCTCATTTCCTTTCCTTATCGTATACCAAAACAATCATGTGACGAGAGCTTTGCCTCTTCTATTTTCTCTTTCGTTAGTGTTCTTATCAGTACTAGATCATGACAACAACTTCCTAGCCCTCCAGGCAAAACTAAACGCGTGTCCTATGTAATTGACTAAAGTGGCAAAAGTAGTTGGGTTCTTCACAGATTTTGTAAGCCTTTCTTATCCAATTGTTTTGAAACTCAATAGTTTACAAACGAGAAGAAGAAGAAGAGGAGGAGGAGCAGGCGGAGGAGGTAGAGATAGAGATGGAGATTGGATATCCAACAGATGTGAAGCATGTAACACACATAGGCTTGGATGGCACTACCACGACCAACCATGTCAAGGGCTGGGAAGCCCTTAGACCTCCTGAAATCATTTCATTTCCTTCAAATTCTTCAAGGCAAATGGAGCTTTTTGCTCAACCCCAGCCTCGTGCTCTTAAATCTTAATCCTTCCAATTGTTCATGTCGTACGTCTGATGTTGTGATGTGTATAAACGAGTCAATTTATTTTCTTTGCCCAGATTTTCCAATAGCAACTGTATTGGAAAAGCATCCAGGGTACTGTACATGTTTATTTGCTGCTGAATCATAACTTGTATTCTAAAACCATGACGCTGAATTACACATAGACATAGCCAATGCCACGTTCAATATCGCATCGGTTCCAATATAACAGCAAAATGAGCACATTTTGATCTAACTTTGGTTTAAATATATGATCATATGACACGATTTTTCTTAATATTAATGTTATATACGTATCTACAAAACCTAAAATGTGTATTTTTAAATCAAATACATCTCTTTATTTATTGAACAAATTATTAAAAATTACGAGATTCTTTAAACTTATTTAATATACATATAAAATTAATAAATTATGATATATTTATGACAATATATATTTTTAATGAAATATGGAGTTATTTATTTATTTTAATATAAGCATACCGTCGAGGGATTGTTGAACATCTAATGCATGCCAAATAATTCTCAAGATTAAACGCCTACTTATTAACTGACATTAAAGCCCTAGACCAATTCATGTTCGCCACTTCAGCGACCACGAAACGGATCACATGATTTACTTTGATCCGCCATTTTGACAATTTCACGTTCACTCTTCGGATTGCTTTTAGTTTAATCTTTAATGGCTAGCAACACCAAAGATCAAACCTTTTTTCCGACGGCCGCTGTGACTGGCAGCGGCAGGCCGGTGCTCCTCCCAAACGAGGTCGAGTGCCAGCTTCTCTCCGCTGTGGACCTCGAATTCGAAGAGAGGTCACCTCCCGGCATCCCCGATTTGTCGCCGGCGTTAAAATCTGGTCTCCTGATCCTCACGACGCACCGCCTTTTATGGCTTCCCGCCAATTCTCTTAACAGCAGCGCTACTGCGATTCCTCTCTCTTCCGTCTTGCACATTTTCTCTCCAAAGAAATCGATTAAGTCGATGTTTCACTCTCCACGTATTAGGATTCAGGTTTCGATGCACTCGAGGAGTGTGGTGGTCACGTTGGTGGTGAGAGGGAAGGGCGACTTGGATGGGTTTTTGGGCAAGTTGTTTGAGAGTTGGAGAGGGAGGGCTTGGGAGGCTGACACGTGCGTTACAGGTTCTGTTTCGGGTTCGAGTATGGGTTCGGGTTCCAGTTCGGGTGGAGGTAGTATTTATTCGAGTGATGGGACGGTAAAGATGGCGGGATTGGCTGGAATATTGAGGAAGGAGCAGGAGAATTGGGAGAGTACTGATAAGAGCTTGCAGGATGCTTTTCAAGACTTGAATGCTCTTATGGTATGATTCTCTGAGTGTTTATTTGTGCTATAAATTTGCTGGTTTTAATTCTGTGTCAAAGAGAAATTATGAAAATAAAGAGAAATGTTAGTGCAGAGGTCTTTTCGTAATAGGGTATAATCAGATTAAGCAACCCATGTTTCATAATTTTCACGATTTTATCATAAGAACAGGTTCTAGTTCAATGCCGAATGTCACGCATCTTTTGGTCATGACTTGTACATGGACGAGTTACATAGGTTCTTAATGTCCTAGTAGTCTTCGTTTTATGTGCTCATGTTCTCAAAGAGTTTTGAATGTACAGAGTAAAGCGAAAGAAATGGTGATGCTAGCTGAGAAAATGAGGCAAAAGCTTTTGTCTTCCTCCAATGCCCAATCTAGTGAAGGGAATGATGATGAGACGGGTTCCAGAGAAGAGATGCAAGACTTGTTGTTGAGTGTTGGTATCATATCTCCGGTTACAAAAGAGTCTGCTGGTGCTCTGTACCATCAACAACTGGCCCGTCAGGTATTTCTCTTTCATCTTTTTATGTTTACATCTTTTTAGTGTCAGTTCAATAGCATTTGAATATCTGATTTTTGGGTCTTAATTGGGGTTTCATTGGCAGATTCTCCACACTCATGAGCTTGTTGACTGTTTTGCAGTACTTATATATTCTTTTAGTTGTTGTTATCAGTTATCTATATTATCTTGTGTAACATAGGTCCTTGTTTGGGGAATATAATGGTTCTCTTGTCAAACTTAGTTGGCAGATTTTGTTAGAATTCCGTTGGAGAGGGCTGGAGGAATGATCAGTCTTATAGATATCTACTGTCTTTTCAATCGTGCGCGGGGCACAGGTTCTTTATCTGACACTTTATTTCTGGTTCATCACTTATTTTTCTTGCTAGTTTTTATAGATTGTGAAAGATGCCCATCCTTTGTAATTTACACAGAATTGATCTCTCCTGAGGATCTGCTGCGAGCGTGTTCTCTTTGGGAGAAGTTTGACGTGTATGTATGATGAGTATGTGTTGGATACAGCTGTTTCTTTTAGATTTGCAAATTTGATATAAATCATATAGTGGTCATCTAGGAGCTCATCTTCGAATATTGCTAGTTATTTATTAAAATGTCTTCTTTTCTGGGTTATGTTAAATTTTCATATGTTTGGCAGACCAGTCATGCTTCGCAAATTTGACAGTGGTGTCATGGTCATCCAGAGTAAGGCCCACAGTGATGAGGAGGTGATCTCTTTTTCCTTCGCTGTGAAGAAGTCAAACAACAGATTTTTTTTACCCGAACTAAAATGTTTTATGGTTACGTTTTATACAAATTGTAACTTCTGCAATTTGATTGGAAGTATTAGGATGAGCTCAAGGCTTCAATACTGTCTATTTCATTAATTATTTAGGTTTTTGCTCGGATAAGAACCCTTGTAACAAAGCCTGATGCCTTGAGAACTGGCATAACCGCTAGTGATGCAGCAATAGCATTGGGTATTGCTCCAGCAATGGCCAAGGAGCATCTTCTGTCTGCTGAGATCAAAGGTGCTGTCATACACTATTTTCTTTGAAAAACTTGACAACTTTTGTGAAAACTGACATTGTTTTAAAATTATTCTTCACAGGTTTATTATGCAGGGATATCAGCCCTGATGGCTTTCGTTTTTATGCCAACATCTTTCCAGAGTTCGATGCCAATAGTTTGTACTTGTAAGTCAAATTATTCAACACAACTTTGTGCTTTGTGCTTGTCATTTTATTTATTTTGAATTGAATTCTTTCTTCCTCTGCGGAATCGAACTACTTACCATAATCATCCCTTGCTAAGGTGTAATTGTGTCTTATCAAACTGTGTCTCTTTGTTTAGTTAGACCTTAACTCTGTGATAACCATGGAACTTCTGTTCAGACGTTGGCGAGAGTGATATTTGGGTGGAAGTATACTCTTTTTATATCTAGATGACATTTTTGTTATGAAAAGTTGATGGTACTTCAATTAAAGTGCTTTACCTCGTAATTGTCAAAAAAATTTTAGTTTGCCAGGAGTTTTTATACTTGGAGCTCTTGGTTTGAATTCCAAGAATGAAGTTCAAGTTCGTCTTTCTTTTCTTTTTCTATGAGGTGTTTTTGGCATTGTGAAATTAAGTTGACTCTCCATGGGCTTTTATGCTTGTGACCTCAGTTCTTCTTTGGCTTTTTTATATTATTAAAGAGTAGAGATCTTTAGCATGTGAAAGTTCAACTTTTTTAATCCACAAGCAAGATGCAGCATTCCTTTGTCATTTTCTTTGAACTTCATATTGTGATGTTCTGTACCAAGCTCTTCAACATGTCCAACTGCTTTATTCTTACTTCATCTTTTTCATTTTTTATCTACAATTTCTGTCTTGATAACAATTACTGATTATGTGGTCCTTGTTATTGATTTATTCCCGGTTAGTCTTTGAACCCCCCTAATTGATATTTTCTTCTATCTTAACAAGTATCCTAATTTACATGACAGGGTGAAAGATCATAGCATTTATTCGGCGTGGGTCCAAGCTATATCTGCATCATAGAGATGCTTTTTTCTCTCATGGGAAGGTTAAATTTATTCTTCCTTGATTCCACCCCCACTTGTTCGATCTAGTGAAACAATGAATGATAAGGCTACATTATAGGTTGGCAGCCCCCTTTAGATCAATATTGTGGGTTTATTGGTCTTTAAGTTATCCCTCTTCTTAATCTAATCGGTGTTCAATTGGTTTCGGTTGAAATAAGTGAATGTTCTCAAGATTCTGCAGCCATGCACGAAGCATTTCAACTTATGCCTGGCCTTGAGTGTCAGGGTTTTGTGGACAGTTCGTTACTTCTTTCTCTCTACAAATGAAGAGGGATCCAGCCACAAGTTTTGTTGTTGATGTTTCTTGTAAATTAGGGGGCCAAAGATAGTTGATACATGACAGCTTCTCTCATCACTGGGGAAGACAGATTTGACTTTAAAATGTTGAATGAAGGTATGCTCTGAGCAACTTTTTGGGTGATAACTGTTTAACACCCGTCCAGAACTGTAGTTCCATAGTGTTGGTTCTTTTCTTATTTCCTTGATTAAATTCTGGATTCTTTCCGTTCACCAATAACTATCATCTAAAATGGCATTAATGGAGATAGTTGTCAACTGGTTGAGACATCGCCTTCAAGACTTTGATGTTTTTTGTTCCAAGTTCCATAAATTCTAAAAGTGGGAAATTATTCAATTGCATGTTTTTGAAGATCATAATATGTGTTCTTCAAGTGGCTGGGCCAGCAGGATGGGTGGAGTAAAAAAACTGGGAGATTGTATAGTGATAGAATAAGTTACTGGAGGGTCTATATTCGATTCAGGCATTTAAACTTAATTGCTTATATATGTAAGCATGTCTTCCTGCCTTTGATTAGTGTTATAGGGACGGCAATAGGCAGAGCTGGCCTGACCCATGGGCTGACCAGTCAGTGACTTGAACCTTAGCCCGATGGGCCTTGGTTGGCCCAATTTATTAATTTTTTAAAAAATAAAAAAATGATGTCATTTTAGGCAAGACCACCTTGGGCACTCGAGCCAAGAAATCCCGACCTGAGGTTTGGTTAACTTGGGCCTGGTCTGTTGACGGCTTGGCCCGGGTTGGATAGCCATCCTTGTGGTACTGGCAACTATCAGTTATGGTTCAAGATATGTTTCACACTTGGATTTACCCTTCTAATAAGCGATAAATGTACAGTGGTTATGAGGCTCCTTAGTCCTGGCCTGAGCCGTTTCTCATTGTGGACATTCTGGAAGGAGAGCGTTACAAGTAAAATATAAATGAAGACATAATAAGGATTTTAACTATAAGTCCGGAATTAATTATGAACTTGTAAAAAGGAGATGATGGAAACAATTACATATTTTGCTTTCCATAGTTCGATGAACAAGCTATTGAATTATTTGAACAGGCTTTTCGATGAATGAACGAATTGTTGAAACTTTCAATTAATTTTTATAAAAGTTGTATAACTTTATGTCGGTAATGTCCTTTTGCGCTTTTCTTAACGTGTAAGCTTTTTAATGGGTCGTAGAAACTGTATGTCCAAGTAAGTAACAAGAAACTTTAGAAGCTATTTGTAGTAACGTTATTGGGCTCCACATTGTAGGCCTGATAAATAATTAGCCACATTGATTATGGATTTTTTTGTTAGATTTTAGTCCATTTAATAAGATTTTTATTGATTTTCTTTATTATCTTTAATTCGGATCAAATTTAATTTTCTTACCTTTAATTTTATAAAACTCGTAATTAATAATTATCTAATGAGAATTTTAAAAGTTCTGTCATTCTTATATTTGGAAAAATATTAATTACAATTGTTATAATGAAAAAAAAGTAAGAGTAATTAAGAAAATCGATGTAATGGTTGACCAATTTAGAATATTTGATATAAGATTATAAAATTCTATGATTTGGTTTTTGAAAGTTTTGGTATCGAAAAATATCAAATTCATGTGTCATATGTGACAAATATCTAATACAATAACACATTTAATGTCTTACTAACATGAACAAGAAAATAAAATATGGTAAATGACAATGATACATGTATAATATGAAATGTATCATTATTTCGTTTATAAGTTTCAATTTTCCTCAACTTTATGCTAAATTGCAATAGAGAAATTTGTTTTCTCTTACTGAATGCTAAACCACATTAGAAGAAACCCTTATGAGATTATACACTTATATTCTCCTGTGTCTTATAAATCCATGGATTTATGAAACTATCTGCACGTGTCTTGAAAACTTAGTATCAAGGTCAATTTGTATGTATACCCAATGACTATTAAAATGTTGAATATCAATACATATCTTAAGACTTTCACTTATATTATAATAATGTACAACAAATTGTCTAATCGAAAACGAAATGATGATTATCAACATATATGAAAATGTACTATCATAATACAAACAATCTATAAAACTATATCCAATACAAGGATCCCTAACTAATAATATCTAGAGACCTCAATAAACTCATACTATATAAATGTCTCTAAAAGATAGCTCGGTGAAGTCCTTAAATTAGCAGATTAACTAACATCAAAGTTTTAGGTTCCAAGTTTTTATTTCTTCTCTTATTTTAATTTCACATATATTTGATATATATGTTAAATTCTATATACACAATATAAACATACTTGAAAATATTTTTGTTTCAAGTTTCACTTCTATTTGGTTGTGTTTTCGGCACAAATTCTTTTTTAATATTTAGAGAATCATGAATCTTTATTATTCTTTTTATTTAATATTTTGATGTAATTATTATTTATTATATGATAAAATTGTAACAATTTAAGTACTTTGTATTATCTTTAATTTTATATTAAAAAGCATTATGGGACTAGTTTGTAATTTTAAAATATGCTCAAAATGATACTCAATAATGACAGATATTGTTATAGTACTATACTATAACTAAATCTAGTGCTAGTATCGGTACAATATTCATAACATTATTCATGTTACACAGGTTTTGCTAAACATTGAACTTATACTAAAGTCACACCTACTCCTTTGCACGACAATCTCACTTAGGTTTGTTTAAGTAAGACTCAACCTTCCTACGTGATTGTTGACTAACAAAACCTTGCTTTCGAACATCTAATAACCCTTGAAGTGTTTAACCCTTAAGCTCGAGTAAGAATACTAAAAAAATATTAAATAATTATAGGCAATAATAAACACATAAGAAAAATGGTAAAAACCAACTTTATTACTTCCCGAGAAGTATACAAAGAAATACTCTCTTAATGAGTTTCCTTCCTCTTTATCTCTGTTCTCTCCAAGAATAAGGCTCAAATAAGCTATTTTTAGGCATATCTGGTTTTACATTCATAATCCTAATTAAACTGAACTAATTAGATCACCTTTATCCTTATCAAATTACATCAAACTAACCAATTAAGTAACACACTCATCCAAATAGTTTCTATCTAATAGGATTTAGCTACATCATAACTAATAAGATAAGAGATTATATTTAACTAGGAATGATACATCTATATCTATGAAGAGCTTTATTATCTTCAGATGATCCTCCCATATGGTCTTTATCTTTTAGAGTTGATGCTTAGCTACTGTGATCTTATTTACCATATCATCCAATATCTCTCCTTGATCTCTATCCATTGATGATGAGTCATCTGAGCCTAAAGCATTTCATAGCACACTGGTTCGGTCTAGTGCTTACTCATATCAAGTCCATTAGTTATAATTCATCTATTTGAGCACACATTAAGTCCTTAAAGATCTCACATGTCTCCCCTATGCATTTTATCCAAATAACCTTCCATTTAAGGTCCATTTCAAGCTATCTTTTGGTCTCAAATCTAAATCTTGTATCTCGTTAAAGATTTTTGTTAATATGCACCAGTGTATGTCAACTCATTGACAAAGTCTGTTTTTCTTGCCTACTCATAAGTCTTTGCTTTGATTCGTCTCCTTAGTGTCAAACATTAGTCAAGGCTCGCTAATGCTTGTACAATTCGGCTATTAGCACTTAGGAGTCTAACAAACCACCCTTATCAGAAGAACTTGATCCCTCATTGAAATAATCTGTAGGCACTATTCCGAATGTAGTTCACTCGAAGACTCCTTAGTCATTAACACATCTCCAACATATCATATTTCTTTTTTGTCGGGTTTATCCTTACTTTTGTTTGATGCTCCTTCATAAGGCTCATTGCACCCGACAAAACATAAACAAAGATGAGTAGGAAGTGAGCTCTTCCTCCAGTCAATGAAGTGGCCTTATGAGTACCTCTGTTCTATTGACACACTCTATCAAATTGTTGTCTTGTGTCATATTTATATTTTGGCTCTGATAACAATTGTTACAAAGGTTTTTGTAGACACCAAACTTATACCAAAGTTGCGTCTACTTCTTTGCATGACAATTTTACTCAGGTTTATTTAAGCAAGACTCGGCCTTATCACATGATTGTTAACCAACATAACCTTATTCTCGAGCACTTGATGACGTTCAAAATGTTTAACTCTCACTTTTGAGTTAGAATACTATGAAAGTATTAAATAATCATGAGCAACAATAAGAACATAAAAGCTACAATAAAAATTAACCTTTGTTACTTCCCTAAAAGTATATAAAGGAATGTTCTCTCTCAATGTGTTTCTTTCCTCTGTCTCTGTTCTCCCCAGGAGCAAGACTCAAATAAGCTATTCATAAAGACCTTTGGCTTTACAATTTAAAATTCTAATTAAACTGAACCAATTGGATGACACTATCATCCAGATATATCTCCATCTAATAGGATTTAACTATATCACAACTAATAAGATAAGAGATTATATTTAACTAGTAATGATACATCCATATCCATAAAGAGCTCTATTATCTTCAGATGATCCTCCCATATATTCTTTATCTTTTAGAATTATGTATATCTACTGTAATCTCATCCGCCACATCATCCAAAATCTTTCTTTGATCTCTATCAATTGATGATGAGTCATCCAATTTCAAAGCTTTTCATAGCACGCTGGTACGGGCAGTGCTTACCCATATTAAGTCCATTAGTCATGGTCTATCTATTTGAGCACATATTAAGTCCTTAGAGCTCTCGGATGTGTCCCTCATGCATGTGATCCAGCTAACCTTCAACTGAAGATTTATCTCAAGCTATCTTTTGCTCTTATAACCGAATCTTACATCTTATTGAAGATTTCTGCCAATATGTACCAATACATGTCAACTCATCGACAATATCCGTTTTTCTTGCCTACTTAGAAGTCTTTGTCTTCTTTCGTCACCTTGAGCATCAAATATTGGTCAAGGTTAGCCTATGCCTGCTCGATTCCATTATTAAACTGGGGTCTAACTGCTAGGATGCAAAATCTGTTGGACGTATATTGCCAGAAGACTAGAAAAATTTGATTGATATTTCTTTACGAGGAAGAGACATCCATATCATTTCATATGCGGCCAAATTCTAAGTTAGAGCTTTCTGATGTCTTACTCTTTGGTACCAAAACTAAAAGGCCAATAATTCAATTAAAACCCCCATTTTCTAATTTGTTTCCTTTTATTTTTTCCCCAAATAAGTTCTTGTTTGAATTCTGTAGCATAAGGCGTATTGTTTTAGTACCCAAAGAAGCAAGGGATCATGTTTTGGATAAGTTATAGAGAGACATTTGATTGATCAACCTATTGCTTTAATGAGACAAAAGCTAAATAAAAGTGAGTATTTTAGTAGAAATTATATCTAATTTAGTGACAGAACTTCAATTATGCTTGTCTATTTATTTTTTGTATTTGGACTTGAGCATAATTTCTCCTTTTGTGAAATTAGTACTAATACTACAAAGTATAACTTTGATTGCTATAGTAGCAAAGATTGAAACCATTAGATGACAGCAATGCAGTTTGAGATAGGTAAGAGATACATTTTTTGAGAACAGGATAAAATGAAATTTCTGACAAGGAATATGTTCAAGTTTTAAGCTAGAATGAAGCAATGCTCAGTAGAAATCCATTCTTTCTGGAGCTGGGGTCTTGATAACCTGCAATATTTGCTCCACCTCTGCCATGGAAGGCCTACTTGAAGGTATTTGAGATGTACACACAAGAGCCAACTTGAGAACTGGCAGGACTTCATCCTCTGGATACTCTCCCATATTTGGATCAATACAATCCCAAACATTCCCTTGTTCAAGCAAAACCTTGACATGGTCATTCAGAATCATCACATTGTCCTCACCATATTCAATTGGCCTTCTTCCTGTTACAAGCTCAAGGATTAGAATTCCGAAACCATAAATGTCACATTTCTCATTGACCCTCAAGCTTTGGCATGCTAGTTCAGGTGCTACATATCCTAATGCACTCTGAAACCTGTTACTCATAACATGCCTGTCAAGCCTTATTAACAGCCTAGCAAGTCCAAAATCTGATATCTTTGGGTTGCAGTTTTTGTCGAGAAGAATGTTACATGGTTTTATGTTGTAGTGAATGATAGGTGGATGGATGGAGTGATGCAAGTGGGCAAGTCCTTTTGCGGTTCCAAGAATGATCTTGAACCTGTTAGTCCAAGTAAGAGATGGTGAAGAAGGTAGCCTCTCATGGAGTTTGGTTTGCAGGCTGCCATTTGGTACATACTCTGATAGTAACAGCTGCAACTGAGGAGTCCAGTAGTATCCGTTCAGAGATACAAGATTTGGGTGCCTGGCTTTTCCCAGAACTCGAACTTCTCGATCAAAATCTTCCAGGTACTGGATTATGTTTGAGGTTATCAGCTTTTTGATTGCTACCACTCTTCCTTGTGAACCCAACGGAACCTTGTAAACAGTTCCAAAAACCCCTTGACCAATCTCAGCAGCCTTGTTAAGGAGTGATTCTGGATTGTTAACCCAATCAAGTGATGATTTTGAGTCAAAGAAAACAAGTTTTCCCGAGGTTAGACTTCCGGACTTGGAAGAGCTGGAGCACATGCTTTCCAAGGCACTTTCGACAAATGTTGACCTTCTCCTAGCTGATAGGTTCAGCATGGCTATGACTACAACTCCAAAAAAAATCAACAAAGCTGCCGAAATCGCAGTAATAGCAGAAATACTGAGGAACCTCTGATGATGGAGCCTTTTTGAGTAGGACTCATCTCTTGGCCTATGACCCTGCATTTGGTTACCGTAGCCATGTGGATCAAGGACTAGAGGCTTGGGTACATTCATCTTACATGGTCCTTCCAACAAGGGTGAGCAAAGTCCTAAATTACCCTGCAAAGCACTGCGATCCAAGCTTGGAAATATACCCCCAACAGGAAGCCTGCCTGTTAGCATGTTATAGGATATGTTGATGGCAAGAAGATTCTCCAATTCTCCAAGCTCTTGTGGTATTTCCCCACTCAGTTTATTGAATTCCAAGTTCAGAATCTGAAGTTTGTGCAGCTTTGATATTGACTCAGGGATAAACCCACTTAGATTGTTATGGGACAAACTCCTGCGGAAATTTGAATAGATAAATGAACTAACGCATTCCTATAAGCAACAACAGAAAGAAGGAAAAGAGTACAAGGAAACAACGAAAGGTAGGGTGACAGATAAGCAAAATAGGACATCACTTAGAAAAACCACCATAATAGCAGCTCTAAATGGATGATAAGCTTTAGTTAATTCCTTTCTTTCACTCCACCTTTTTCGACTTAAGATCTGTTGTGGCCTCAAAAAACAATGTTATCCCTAGAGATGTGATGTATGTGAAAAACAAAACTAGTATGAGGCTTACAAGAAGGTGAGAGATGAACAGTTTCCTATCTCTTCAGGAATGGGGCCAGTGAATGAATTGCCATCCAACTGAAGAATTCTCAAACTGCGAGACTGGCATATATCTGCAGGTATTGAGCCAAGCAATGCACTGTTCCGAAGGTCCACGACTGTTAGGTTTTGGAAGTAACCAAGCTCCAGTGGCATTCTTGATTTAAGGTTGTTCGAGGATAAGTTTAGGTATCTCAGACTGGAGGAGAGACTCATTGCTTCTGGAACATGTCCAGAAAGGTTGTTCCTTGAAAGGTCCAGTGTGCGAATTGATGCGAAGAACTTACTTGAACCAGGTGGGATCGAACCTGCCAGTTTGTTGTTTGAGAAATCTACGTCTTCCAGGCCAAGCTCAAACAACCCTTCTGGTATGCTACTAGTAAAGCTGTTACTTCCCATTCGAATTACCGACAACATGGTACAGTGAACTATAGTTGGAGGAATGTCACCTGTCAGCTTGTTACCGGATAAACTCACATACTTAAGGGAATTCAGGTTGCCAATTGATGGCGGGAGGCTGCCAGTCAGTTCATTGCTTGACAAGTCTAAGAATTCAAGATTCTGAAGTTTGATGATCCACTGAGGGAAATTACCTGTCAACATGTTATTTGATAAACTAAAGTAGTTAAGGGAACTTAGCCTTTGCATGGACTCAGGCAAGGATCCACTGAAAAGATTGTCACTTAAATTCAACATTCTTAAGTGCGGACAGAAACCAATATCTACAGGAACCCTTCCTGAAAACTTGTTACTCTGTAACCTGAGATCTTTTAGGTTGTGAATTAATGATACCCCATATGGCACAGACCCGGAAAATGAATTATAGGAGAGATCCAAAGTTCGAAGTCGTTTCAATAACCAAATTCCAGAGGAAAATTCTGGGTTACCGGATAATTGGTTGTTTGAGAGATTAAGACTGTTCAAAGAAGAGCAACTGGCCATACTAGGTAAGGGTCCTTGTAGCACATTTCCAGCTAAAGAAAGGGAACGTAGTGAGGTACAGTTTTGGAAAAATTCATTAGGGAGTGCACCTGACAGGTAGTTCTCAGAGAGGTCAAGAAATTTAACCGAACCGCCATTGACAAGAGAAGATGGAACCAGACCCGAAAGGCTATTGTGACTCAGGTTAAGCCTTTCAAGACCAGTATTGAAATTGAGACCAATCTCAGGACTAATAGTACCACTGAAGTTGTTCTGTGAAAGTGATAATACCTTCAAATGCCGTAACTTTTGGAGCCCTTTACCCAGTTTTCCTGATAAACCCAACCCATCAAGCGTCACTCCGGAGACTCTACCAGTAACTGGATTGCACTGTATGAACTTCCATGAACAAGGAGAGTCATCATCTTCATTCCAGGAGCTAAGAGAGGAAGATGGGTCCATGAGGCCCGACTTGAAAACAATCAGGCCTAAAACATCGTCGTTGAGCTGAACAGATAGATCATAGTTCCCAAAGCAGAGCTTAGGAGCAATAAACAAGATTAGCAAATATGGCAAACCATGCACAAACTCCATTTATTTAGCACCTCAAACCAAGAAAGGATAAGCTATGAGGTGTTGCGCTCAAACAGAAAGCTACTGTAGATAAAATGTTAGTTGTTGTGAGTCCGGCATAAAAGCAATGCACCATAACTTTGTTCACGGGAGCAAGAGAGAGAAAGAGAGAGGCTTGAGTTAACCAGAGACACACAGGGACAATGGTGATGTTTAAATTAAGACATGGAAGAAATAATGGAAGAATTAGAATGTTAAGCTAATGCGTGACGAGTAAAGACAAATGAGAAACAATATTAGACCAACATGCCTCCTGACATCTTCCCACCTCAGAACGTGGTCTTATTTTTGTCTGTAACCTTACGTACAATTTTCTATCACTCTCTCTTTGCTGTGATCATCTTTGTCGCTTTCTTTCTCTGTCACTAGTCACTACTCACTAGTCGTTTCAGTTTCTAACTGTTCAAGTATCACGGCTTCTTAGCTTAACAAAATTATGCTGTTTCTTCACAAGGTAAACAGTAGAGAGAGCTCACCAGTGACACGGCTTTCAGATTTTGGATTCTTGCAGACCAGAAGGCGAGATGGGATTGGTGGAGAATGGAGTAGTGGCTGTGGATCAACTTGTGAATGCGATTTCAAGCCTAGCACGGGAGCTTTGATACAAAGAGACAGCATAAAGCCCAGATACAAGTTTCAGATGTGAGCATGGGCCTTGGAAAGTTAAGGTCGTGAGTCATGACAGAGACTCAAGCTCAAATGAACTACTGTAAAGTCGAATATGTATGTATCATATAATTGTGCAAATTCTCGAGAATTACTGATTCAGAAATATTTACTGCAATTCTGACAAATCTTAAACTCTAATTTTGAAATTCCAGTCACCGTTAACCAATGCTTGAACAGTGTCCACAGTTGCCTAAATATTCCTCATTCTACAAGGTATATCAGTTTGATAATTGTGCACTCAGGCTTTGTGTATAACTGAATCAGTCATCCTAAAAGGCTTATGTCCTGTACTGTGATTAGTTAAGGAGAATGGATGTTTAGACCTTGACCTCAAGTTTACTGAACAATTTCAGCATTGCTAGAGAGTAGTTTAGTACATAAATAAAGCAAACGTATACAGTTACGTACCTAGCCAAAATCCAATTGATTTCCCATCTCTTATACTCCATTTTAGACCTTGTTAAGCTTACCTCTTGGTGTTATGATTCTCTTTCATAAAAGGGAACTTGTATTTGAGAAAGAGTAGCGCAGAAAAGACCATTCGCATATTTTGCCTGTATAATTTGTTTCTAGACTCCAATCCCACCTTGCATAAATTGCCATGATGCCTACATCGTAGAAGTTTTACTAGTGATGGCGTTTCTTAAACCTAAACCACCTAATGTTTAAGGTTAATCTGAAAGTAAGTTTTAATTCTGAAAATTTGCGCATTATAACCTTTTTTATAATGTTAAAAATGATTTTAGGGTTTTAATAATATAATTTTTAAAATTGACGAAGTCCTAAATTTTTATTAGTTATGCTTTGTTATATGTTTTCTTAAGAGTAGGTGTCTATGCTAATCAAATAAATAGTTGATGTGAATCTTAAATATATGAAACTCTAAATTATGTAATTTAGAGTTTTCTTGATGCTCTTATTTCCTGTCATGACTTCTCTTCTTTCTATTTTTGGCCTTAGTTATGGTGCTCTTCTCTTCATTTGTGATCGTGACTTCCTCGTCCGGATTTCCAATAAGGTATTTTATAGTTGTTGGGATTTATTTTCGGTCACATGTCTCTTTTGATGAACTTAAATTGAAGGTTTTTCACTATTGTAGGATGCTTGATAAGATATAATTTGGTTATGTTAATTGGACTTATTTCTTTTATTTTTGACTGATTTTGGTACGTAATTGGTGAAATTAAAATTTGAGAGTGAGCTTTGGAGCAATTTGCAAGGTTACTCCTTTGTGATTAGAGTGTCATGAGTTTAAGTCATAGAAGCATCTCCTTTGTAAAATACAAAGGGAAGTCTGTGTACAATTGATGATCCTTAACCTTGCAAAGCAGAAAGTCTTGTATATTAAGGCTATCCTTTTTTTAGGAGATGAAAAGTTGAGATTGTATCAAATTGAAGCACTGTTTGTCAAAGCAATGCATTTTGGAAAAAAAAAATGACGACATTGTCACATTTGATAAGGTGAAATCACAACTAAAGTTTTTTTAGAAGATAATTTCTTGAATATTGAAACGAGTTAATTTTTGGGTAGGAAAAAGAAGGAAAAAAACATAATATTCACTTTACATTACTCTTTTTTGTTTTTCTTTATATTCTTGATTTGCCATCTTTTCATTTACTTTTGTTGTTTAAATAATGGCTATGTGTGACTAGATCAAAATATTATGATTTAATGAGATTAAAAAATCTAGTTATAATTTTGTAAGAATTTGTTCTAAACTTAGATTTTTATTTTAATTTAAGTATTTATTATTTTATGTTCTTATATTTCATGAATAATTAATATTGATTGATTTGATAAATTAATTTTACGTTAATTATCCTACAACTATTCATGAATTTAGTGATCCCTAGTTGTCATGAATAAATGGTAAAAGTAGCAAATATGTTATTTATGAATTTTCATATTTAACCTAATAGAAACAAAAAATCTAAATTGGATTGTTGTAGTTATCTCCACGTTTCATTTAAGCTTTAAACTTTTTCGCTAAGTTTATTTTTATCATTTAATTGATATAGAACGCTATTAAACCCAATGGCAAGTTTTTTTTTTAAATGCTGGGTTTGAACAAATTAATTTAGAAAATTTTGAGACGTATTATAACTATCCTAATATGTTTTGACCTAATAGCTTAAATTGTAAAAATAATTCTTTTTAGATCAACGATCAATGGTACAATTAAATGATATATTTCCCTTGAATTGAAGTTAAGTACAATTGAATTTCTCACTCTTTATATTCAGTTGATTTATTTTGATTCTTTGTTAGTTTTAGTTCATTAGCTAATTAATCACAAAACTAGTTTTCAATTTTTGGAATTCGACTTAGTTTTATGATTATTTCAAGAAGTTAGTGAATCAAAATTAATTCTTTCTTACGAGCCTTATCTTTCACTAAGCTGGTATATTATGAAATTCATGTGCATATTTATGATTTTATTCTTTTACCTGTCCAGGAGCATACATTATTTGTTTTTATTTGTATACCTGAGGTTTTTAACTTTTTGATTATTTGCACCTTATGATATATATAATGGTTGCACCTGTTTTGGACAATTAAACATTATTATAAATTGCCTCATACTATAGTCAACGTACCCGGTGCACTAGGCTCCCCACTTTGTGGGAGTTTGGAGAGAGTCATAATATACGCAACCTTTTCTTTGTATTTTTACAAAGAGGCTATTTTTGTGACTCAAACCTGTGACCTTATAGTCATAAAGGAGAAACTTTACTAGTTGTTTTTAGGATCACCCTTAAATTGCCTTATACTATACTTAGGTAAAAATGTTGTTGCTTTGTTAATGTTTAAAAAAACTGCAAATTGTCTTGTTAGGTAATATTGACATTTTAATATCGTCTTAAAAAGTTAGAATTAAAGAACTTCTTGTTTGTTATAGTTGGTTTATATATTTTCATAGAGATGCTTTGATTTTGTTGTTTGCTTGGCACTTACCATACTTTCATAAGGTTGAATTTATCTTGAAGGATATTTTAGCAAAATTATTTAGTTGCTTCATTGTAAATGTAATATATCATTACGTTATCAGTTAAAAGATGTTTATATTTCTATAATGTTTAGGATTATATTGTAAGTTGAAAATTTTGTATCTAGAAACATATCTATGAAAAATGTAAAAGTCATGTATTATTATGGGTTAAATGTTTAAAGTGATCATAACACTTGTAGAAGATTTTTAAGTTACGTAGTTGACTAATTATTTATTAACTGAAATTTTATATACGGATAAAATTTCTTTATATCATTAACCAGTATGGGTTCATGTCCTTACAACTAAGAAAATGTGAATACTTCATATTGTATGATGAGAAATTTCCTAAAAATATGTTACTGTAATTTGCAAATTAAGAAAATAAATAGATGGTTCCTAAAAAGGAGAGTAAAATAAAAGCAAACAAAATATCCAATGGAGTATAATATAGTCTAGAAGCTATTGATTTAAAGAAAATTAATGAGATTGAAGATGAAGTTAAGAATATGAATGTTGACATTACTTTGTCAATGAAAGAAACTAAATAATTAGATGTTAGAGACCAAATATTATTATAAGAGTTGCTATGGTTGTTATGAAAGTACTTGTGAGTTATGATATATGAAAATCACTATAAACTATAAGTTGTCTTATGCTAATGGTGTTGTACAAACTATTAAAAAAACTATTTTGACATCTCCTTGTTCATTTATATTCTTGTTACTTTGATTTGTTTATAATATTTTGTGTGTAACAATTCAAGATGACATAAATTGTCAATAATTTAATATTGTAATGTTCCCAAAGTCTAAAAAATAATGTATCTAACATAATGGTTCATATGGCTAAAGTTTTGACCCTATTGTCCCATAATATGATCACTTCAAAACTGAAACTTTTGCTGGATCAATCATAATATCAATGTATGGATTTATTTCATTTTATAGTATAAACATGTTATGTTGATTCATTTACAAAATTGATATATTTCACGAAAAAAATTAAAACATAGTTGAACTTAGAGATAATAGTATATGTATTTAGTTACAACACTGATACATCCTACCAAAAAACTTAAAAGCACAATTCAAATTATTTTTCATACTGTATGCTTACAATTACAACACTGATATTTATTGGTATTCACAAATTATTTGGTTGTTCCCCGTTTGACTAAGAAAGTTATTCTACTAATGATTGAATAACCCTTATGGTTAACCTTCTCTTACTCAGTTAAGTCTATAATTGTTAAATGTTATATGGAGGTTCCTTTTAAACCTTAAGCCTATTAGTTGGAATCCAACTTGAATTTCCTTAGATCAACATCTCCAATTTTTTTTTTTTTTGGGTGTATTGTAGAGCTACTAAGCTGATTTGCTATAATATTTGAAACCTTATTATCCATTTTAGTAACCTAGATATATCATATAAACAATGCATTATCAATTTAAGTGTATTCAAGAGATATAATAAATAGTCCATCTAAATACCTATGACGGTATCTTATTTGATGATGATGAAACTGCTTTATCACCTAAGTATTGAACTTACAGCAATAAGAAGTTAAAATTGTTATAATGCATAATGTTACACATACTTTTGTTAAATTCTGCTCAATTTTGAAGGTCATCTTGATTGGTTTTTGATTATCCACAACTGTTATTGCTTTGTCTCATCTTTTGTTGTTGTGATTATTGTTCTCCTGAGTTTTTAAATATTTTTTTGTTTGAACCTTTTTAGAATATTTTATCTAGGTTTTTCATATTATTTGGTTCATTTTTATCCTTTATTTTTTTCGAATTTTCCTAACATCAGTCTCTTTACAGGGAGTAATTTGTGTATAATTCATAGGTAGCCATAATATGTTTCCTCTTACTAATTGCAACATATATTGATTAAAATGTGAAAATCTATCTTTTTTTTTGTAACAACTGCCAATAAATACCTTAATCTTCTGCTTAATATGATTAATATCACTTATAATATGCTTACGTAGGTAACAAAAAAATTTCTATAATTTATATCTATAAATTTGGTCCCTACAAAGCCTAAAAGTGTGCATTCCATTCCCTTTTGATACCTTATAAGCTCTATCTCCATTTCATAATCTCTATTACAACATCTTTTTCTATTTTTTTTCCATTTTCTTATCCATAATAGGTAATATTTCTATATTCCATCCTTGAATGTATTCTCTCTTATCTACATGTCTCCTCATGACCATAGTCATTATAGTTTAAACATAGTGATTGTTAGATTATCTCTCATTGGTAACATCTAAGCATTAAATATCTCACTCATATTATTAGCTACAATTGAACAATTGGATTCAAATAGCTAGTAACTTATTCCCTAACACTCTTTGAGGTACTCAAGTAAGGATACAACAGATCCTAATTTGATTTTGTCTAGTTTCTTTAATTGTTCATTAAAATATTTAATATAAATTAACTATACACAAACCCAGAATTGCTTTCTTAAGTATTTGCCACTTTGTACATCGTGCCAATTGTGGTAAATATGTCTTGTACATTCTAGGAATGAATAACATTTGACAATAAGGTTTTAATAACCATTAACAGACCGTAAAAGTTCAAACAAAAAAAGTAATCAATGAAAGTAACAATTAACAGTGCATCTTATATATATATATATAAAAGATAAGATGATACTCAATTGAAACTCACATTTTGAATGTTAAAATTAATGTTAAATCATTTCCATCATTCAATTGTAAGTTGAATGACAATAAGATTAAGAACTAACTCTAGGTTCAATGTTTTTAACCTCTACTATAGCTCATACTACTAGATATACGCCTCCATTTCCTTCTCTCCCAATATATATATAAAGATGTTACTCAATTAAAACTTACATTTTGAATGTTAAAAATTAATGTTAAATCATTTCCATCATTCAATTGTAAGTTGAATGACAATAAGATTAAGAACTAACTCTAGATTTAATGTTTTTAACCTCTACTATGGCTCACGCTACTAGATATATGCCTCCATTTCCTTCACTCCTAACTACACTAATGAGTTCCCCTTAACACTCAAATTTGAGAAAGCAACAACCATCCATCCCAACTATCAGTCTCAAATGTCTCCATTCCTTTTTTATAGCTTTAAAATATGCAATCTTGAATTGGATTAGTGGTGGTACATGATTCCTTAACAATAGAAACTCCACATTTGAACTAAGATTACTAATTTTTAACTCATGTATATATCTTTGTGTCTTTGAATATTCATTTACATGCTCATTTTCTCTGTCATTTCTTTTTTTTTTAAAATTCTTTACACGTATTTTAATTGAAAAATATGTGAAGCTTCTTCTTGCATTCCTTTATTATCTTAGTAGATATGCGAAGCTTCTTCTTGCATTCCTTTATTATCTTAGCAGTTGAAATTCTTAACTTCTCTAAAATTTTCTCCTTAAAATTCTATATAGAAAACTTTTCGTAAACCATTTGTGGCTTGATTGTAGTGAAGCAATTATGCTTTGCCTTATAGGTTTTGGTTTTGAAGCACAATTGATGTTGTCATATGAAGCATATGACTCTTATTTACATCCTTTTATACACTTAGTCCTAATCATCTTTGACTTATTCCTTTTCTATTTCATATTAAATTCAATAGCCACTGCATAGTCAATAACTACATCTGAAAATTGTTTGGCACCATCAAATTTGTATGCCTAACACTCATAGATAATTGTCTTAGTTGTTCACTAGGTTCTTCACTACTACTAGATAGTCATTATTGTCAAGAAAACTTTTAAAATTTTTGAATCTATTGCTAATGATGTCCATCTGAAATATATACATTGAAAGTATGAAGAACACCTTCACGTCATGCATATTCTTATTCTATATCTTTGTCACTAATTTCACCATTTCTATGTTTGATATCTTCATTATTTTGAATTAGATCCACTCTAATATCATTGATTTCTTCATCTTTGATGTCTCCATTATCAACCACATCTTTATAACTACTCTCAACTTTATAATGACTATCTTTATCATTTTCCTATTGAACACAATTTTCTTATCCATCGTACTACCAACCACTCATGGCCTATCACTAATATTTAGTTCAACTCCTGACCCATTAATCATATTTTTCTATAAGTTATTCATAATATTTTAGGAGCTACTATAGGTTTATCTAATTTGTGTGTCACATAAACATCAACTATTTTATGGATATATATAAAATTAATTAATTTTATATAAATGTTATTTGATTCACAATGGAAGGTAGGAACTCTATAGTAAGGTTTGTTAACTTGGTTATACCCTTAGTTCTATCCTTATCTCACATATATGCTTATAACTCACAAAATTTAGGTCCATGTTATGAAAAATAGTAACTGACTCTCTTTTATAACTCAATCATGTTCCAATTTAAACTCCCTATTATAAAATAACCTCAATTTGCATATTGATTTATTGTGATTCCTAAAAGACATATAGCAGCCTCATGGAAATCAAGACAATATCAATTAACCTAGTATATAAAAGATGTACAATTAACATCGCCCTAATTATTTTCTTGTAGTTAGAAGCCAATTGTACTGGGAAGGGACTGAAGCACAAATGTAAGTTAACAAAAGTTGTACACAATGCATTATTATTAAAGTTGATACTTATAAACTAAAAATAGAAGTGTACTTATATAGTAAAGCATAAAACAAAAGTAAACTCGATCAAATAAGGATTGTTTAAAGTAGGCAGATTGTTTCTTAGTAAAGAAAATAATATGAACATAATTCCATCTTAGAACAAACTAACAAAAGAAGAGAGAAATAAAGTGGAAATATTGGACTTTAAGCTACTTAAGGATTATGTTCAATCTTCAAAAGGCTTAGATTTCCTCAATTAAGCTAAAGTATTAAACTAGACTTTTGAAGTTCTACATGCTAAGGCAAGTTATAGTCTTGCAATGGCCCTTTAAAATGTTCTTTCTATGTGTAGCCAACTTAAAGAATTAGAGATGTTCTCCTATTGTTTTGGTTTTAGGGGTATTATTTACTTAATGAACCAAATACAAAAGCATCCTCATTTCTAAATGATATATGCACTAGTAACATGGAAACTAAAATATTACTTATTCAATATAGTTACCTTCGAGTTGATAACGGTCCACTATATTGTGATTTTAGACATTTGAGATCCACGTACATGAATTGCCTAAGTGATGAATATGGCTCCTAACTTAAAAAAGAATTAATGAAGTATGATTTACAGAACTTTATGAGCAATATGATTTTAAAACATGAAAATATAAATATATTGCAAGGTTAAAATGTAATTCCAACTTGTTTATATGTAAATCTTAAGAGGCCTAAGTGCATTCTTCTTTTATCTTTGTAATTAGCTCAAGAATTTGCAATTGGCAAACCACTAATCTGCGTAGTGTAATTGTGTACCCTGGAAAATGAAGTGTCATTGTAAGCTTAGGATACAGGAAAAGAAACAAAACTTAGAATCACGCAAATCCTTCGACGCGGAGTTGCAAAACTTTGGAATATTCCTTAGATATTAGAAACTAAAAAGATGCAATTTTTTGTCTGTTCGGTAATGACGTCTAGTAATCAAACTTGAGCGATTTTAATAAGCAGATAATTTATTAATGCAAATTTATATCATCTCGTTTCTTGCAAACCTCCTTTTAAGTCATTACTGTTAAAGAAACAGAAAATTTAAGAACAATGAATCCCAGACAAGTGGTGGACGATTGTGAGGAAAGGAATAATAAAATTTTGTTTTGAGAGCTTGTACTATTGTCCTATAATCTATAAAATTGTCCTTTTATAGGTCATATAACGATATGTTTTTATTTTCCCTCCCAATGATTTAATGAGCAAAGCTTCTGGTTTATCATTCCCCGCCTTCCTGCTCTCATACACCCTGATACCATTATACTCTATCATCATTTTCTCACTTGGTATCAGAGCTAATCCTTCAAAATGAGTGACCTCAGCTCTACATTGTCCTCATCACAATTCTCTGTCATAAATTTCAACTTCACTATTCCCACAAAACTGGAGTTGAATAACTATAGAGTCTAGCCAACCCAAGTTGTACCACTCATTCTGGCAAATTATCTTGAAGGATTAATTGATGGAAGCAGACCATGTCCAAGGCGCTTCATCACCCCAAGTCTTGAATCCATAGAAAATGTAAACCCTCCTAACCCAGACTTTTTAATTTAGAGAAAACTAGATCAGACCTTACTAGGTTGGCTTTTGTCTGCTATATCAAAAGGAATCTTGAAAAAAGTTTCAGGTTACAACTCGTCTTATGAATTGTGGTCATCTCTTGAGCAACTGTATGAGGCACAGTTGTAGTCTCAGATTCTCAATCTCAAAATGTAGTTGCAAAATACAAGGAAGGGACAACTCACGATAACAGATTATTTTGACAAAATGAAAGATATGGCAGATGAACTAGCTTTTATTAGATATCAAGTTCCAGAAACAGAGCTGGTTTTTTAGATACTTGTAGGCTTAGGCATCGAGTTTCAGATAGTAGTATCAATAGCCACCTCACTCAGAGAAATGCCGAACTTTTAGGAAACATTTACATTAATTTTGAATCATGAAGCAAGACTCGCTAGAATGCATACCAACTCAGCCATAGAGATACAAAATAATCAGTCAACGCAAGTTGCATTTAACAACAATGAGAGGAACTTTTATCCTCACTCTGGTCAGAATCAACAAAATCGTGGAATAGGAAAATCCAGAAAATCAAGTGGCAGAGGAAATGCAGAAACTAAACCAACTTGCCAAGTATGCTTTAAGTATGGACACCCAACTAATGATTGTTGGCAAAGGTTTGATAAATCATTTACTCCCTTAAACTTGTCTATTCAAACTAATTAGAACTAGAAAAAGCTTAAGTTCTTGCAGCAAACTCAAGCCACCAAAACACTGATCCTAGCTATTCTCAATCTAATTACTCAAGTGACAGTAACTGGTATGTTGACAGTGGAGCAACCAGCCACATCACAAATGACCTGAACAACCTATGTGTTAATTTAGATTATCAGGGCTTAGAAAAAATCATAGTTGGACATGGACAACCTCTATAGATAACACATTTTGGTACAGTTGTCCTAAACTCAATTCCTCTCAATACTTGTAGTTGAAATTCCTTGTGTATCTTTCAAAGAGATGAGATCAATCACGCTCACTCAGATTTTGATTCTCACTCGATTGCTTTATACACGCAATGCATGAATTGAAATTGCAGCAGAGAACTTTCTGAGATTAGAAATTCTGCAAATATCATTCATATATTCAACATAAGGTTTTACACACTTATACATAAACATAGAAACTGACGTTTGACAGTTACAACACACCATAACCTACTAATAAAACCAACACAACCATAGAAAACTGTTTTGTCTGATCCTAACTTGATAACTGCCCGAACCTTGACTTTAAGACTTCATCTTCTCTAACACCAATGATCTTGGATCACTTGATTATCCCAACAGTAGTTCCTGGAATTACCAAAAATTGGTTAAGTGTGTCTAAACTGATTAATGATTCCGGCTGCTTTGTAATATTTCATTGAAAATTTTACCTAACGAAGGACAAGAGGGGGAAGGATCTTCTCAGAGGAGTAGCTGATTATGGTCTCTGTAGGATTGAAGTTCGAAGTAACCAACAATGACAACTCATAACTAGTTCTCGTGACAAAACCACTCTATTTGCTTTTTAAGAAGTTGCATTGCAACATGTAAATGCTCAATCCTCTGAAAATGTCCAACAAAATACTGATGATAGTCGTTGTTCAAAAAACCAATCTATATGGCAGTTAAATGATTTAAACGAAAAGCCAAGTTCATCAAAAACAACCCTCTCATTTGTCCAATATAGACATTATTCATAGAAAACTAGGACATCCAAATGAAAAATACCGCGAGAATCATTCTAAGCTCTAACTCCATTATACCTAAGATCAGTGGACATAACTATAAAATCAGTTTCTGTGAAGCATGTCAACATGGAAAACTTCATGAACTACATTATCCAACCTCTAAACTTAAAACGTAACAGCCCCTTGAAATTGCATATACTGATCTCTGGGGACCAGCACCCATACCTGGAACCAACGAGGCTAGATACTATGTCAACTTCGTAGATGATTTCACCAAATTTACTTAGATCTATCCCATTTACCGTTAATCCCAAACTCTAGACACTTTTAAACCTTTAAAAATTTGGTTGAAAAACATACTGGGTATGTGATTCGAGCCCTTCAGACTTATATGGGAGGTGAGTTCCTTCCTTTCACCAATTACCTCAAAAACTTTGGCATTAACCACAGACTTACATGTCCTCATACTCACTGTCCAAATGGAAAAATTAAGCGTAAACACAGGCACATCATAGAAACAATACTCACCCTACTTGCTCAAGTTGATATGTCACTTGATTACTGGTGTGAAGCTATGTACACTGCCACATATCTAATAAATAGATTTCCTACGCCAACTCTGGAAAACATGTCACCATTTGAAAAACTTACAAACATGAAACCTGACTATAAATTTTGTAAGACTTTTGCCTATACTTGCTACCCAAACTTAAAACCTTACAATCATCACAAGTTTAATTTCCATACTATCCGTTATGTCTTCATTGGAGATGGTCCTCAACATTATTGTTGTTTACATAGCTCAGGAAGAGTCTATATTGCCCGAGATGTTGTGTTCAATGAACAAATCTTTCCTTTTCCAACCATGTTTCCCTCTCATATTCCAACATATCAGTTGAGTCATTAACTACATAGTTTTTGTCCATACCACTCAATAAACCTGTCATTCAATGTGAACGTAATCTTCAGAGACCAACATCAGCATCCTTACTGAGTGGACTACCTCCAACTTCTCATCCTATTTAAAATTGCCATCAACCCATCATCACGTCAGAAGCACCTTGTTAAGCGACCATTTCACCACAATAGCTTAAGTTGTTGTTTGAGGCCAACTCAATTAGTTTTATATATTTTTTAACATACCCCCTCAAGTGAAAATCCTTTGAGCTTGAAACTTGCACAGGTCTATTTTATCTCGTGCTTAATTTTTATAGATAGGTGGTAGGATTTGAACTCACAACCACTTGGTCATAGAGGCTCTGATACCATGTTAAGCGACCATTTCACCACAATAGCTTAAGCTTTTGCGTGAGGCCAATTCAATTGGTTTTATATATTCTTTAACACACCTCAACCACAGTCCAATCCCCTTCATAACACTGAATTAAATACTATAACTATCTCTCATATTGAGCTGCATAAAGTAAGAGGTAAAAACATTCCTAATCCAAAATAGTGACAGTATTAGCAAAACTATGGTTCCACAATAGTTGAAGAAGCCTTATCCAAACTTGAGTGGAAGGCAGTTATGCGAGAGGAATATTAGGTTCTCATGAAAAATAGGACATGGTCGTTGGTACCCAAACAGAGTAACAAGAGAACTATCGCATGCAAATGGATTTTTAAATTGAGGACAAACTCAGATGGAACTATATCAAGACATAAGGACAAAATTGCGGTAAAGGGGTTTCTCAAAACTGTAGGAGTAAATTACTTTGAAACCTTTAGTCCTGTGGTAAAATTCAGCATCGTAAGGTTTATTCTCAGTCTTGCTGTGACAATGGATTGGAGCCTTAGACAAATAGACATTAACAATGCCTTTTTAAACGGTGAACTTGAGAAAGAAGTATTTATGGAATAACCCGATGGTTTTAAAGACAAATTACTTCCAAATCATGTTTGTCATTTGCATAAAGCCATCTATGGCTGGAAGTAAGCACCACGTTCCTAGTTCCAAAAACTCAAGGAAGTCATGTTGGAATTGAAGTTTGTAAAATCAAAATGTGATACATCTATGTTCTACCATCATGAAGAAAACAACATTGTCATCCTTCTCATCTATGTTGATGGCATCGTTGTCACCGGAAATAATACTACTCTCATTGAGCAGATTATTTTAAAATCAAAGTCAAGGTTAGCACTCAAAGACCTTGGTGAACTTTCCTTTTTTTTGAGTATTGAAGTTGATCATGCAAAAGGCTCTCTTAATATCTCACAAATAAGGAACATTCTAGACATCTTGAGGCAGACACACATGCTCAAATCTAAACTGTGCCCAACAACAATAATCAAAGGTCACAAGTTTGTGAAAGGAGGAAAACTAATGCAACACTTAACCATTTACAGAAGTGTCATTGATAGTCTCCAGTATGCCACAATTACAGGTCTTGATATTGCATATGTGGTAAATAAGCTGAGTCAGTTCACGCAATCACCTTCAAAAGACCATTAGCGAGGAGTAAAGTGTATCCTACGATATTTAAAAGGAATATATGAACTAGGATTATGTTACACTACTGAAAAGGTAGCAAGATTACAGGGTTTTACAGATGCTGATTGGGCTACTAATTCAGATGACATAAAATCTACAGGCGGCTATCTAATCATGTTTAATAACAATCCAGTTGCTTGGAGCTCCAAGAAGCAGCAAGGTGTATCATAATCTAGCACTGAAAGTGAATATTGAACACTTTCTCAAGGATGCGCAAAAATGATATTGTTTAGATCACTCGTGAAGAAATTAAAAATCAGTACATAAAAGACTGCAACCCTATGGTATGATAACAAGAGTGCTATATCTCTCTCCCATAATCCAATCCTGCATAGTAAATCTAAACACATTGAAGTCGACGTTCACTTCATCCATGACATGGTCAACAATGGAAAAGTCTGTGTGGAATATATACCTTCATCAACAACCAGTAATGTGTTTATTGAGGCTATCTCTTCTCAGCAATTCCATTATTTGAGAAACAAACTGAAACTTCAGAGGAAGTTCAATTTGAGGGGGAATGTTAGAGAAATAGAAAATTTAAGACTAATGAATCCAAGACAAGTGGTGGACGATTGTGAGGTAAGGAATAACAAAATTTTGTTTTGACAGAGTGTACTATTGCTTATAATCTGTATAATTGTCTTTTGATATGTCATAATTTGTTACAATGATATGTATTTATTTTCCCTCTTGATGATTGAACGAGCGGAGCTTCTAGTTTCTCATTCCCCAGCTTCCTGCTCTCATAAACCCTGATACCATTATACTCTATCATCATTTTTTCACTATTACCACCATTTTGTGTCTTACGCTCTTCATCACCTCGAACTTTCCTTTGCCAACTGTGATTTATCCAATCCATTATTGTTGTTATTAGTTATTGAAGCGGTCAATAGTTTCAATCTTTCACATGGCAGTAAGGAGGATCAAGCTAGGATCACAAAGGCTGGAGGTGTCAGCACAAGGGCTTGGTTGTATAGGCATGCTCGTCTTCTAGGGTCCTCCGAAGATAGAATAAGACATGATTGCCCTCCTCCACCACGCCGTCTCCAACAATGTCACTTTTTTGTGGACCTCACACCAACGAAATCCTTCCGGGCAAGGTTAGCTTCTTTTAGGACGATGATTACTACCAGTCACAACTTAGTCTTTTTTAGGCTTTGATTATTTTCTGGTTTCATAAAATAGCTGACTTAGTGTGTCTCTTACTGTCTGTTTGGTTAGCGTCTTCAACATGCAGAGACGAGACGAGACAAAAATTTGAAGACAGAACATAATAGAAATTGAAGACAGTGGGTGTTTGGTTGCGAAAGACAGAACAGAGAAAATTGTCCCCGTCCTCAGGATAGAAATATGTTTGGTTGCGGTGGACAGAACAAGAAACAATGTTTAATGACAAAAATGCCCCTGCAGTATAATATATTGGAAAGATGTATTTCATTG
>JAOSBN010000001.1:20517776-20532608 GCA_027563595.1 Erythroxylum suave | reverse complement strand
ACTGTAGAGAAGTGGTCGAAAAGGCAGTACCTAAGTTCATGATCCTGCGTTTAAATACTGCCGTTAGCTGGGCTTGATATTGCGTTCTAAGAAAGTATCCCCAACATCTGTCCATTAATATATAATGTAGCTGCCAAAGTTGAATTGGTCAGACATCATCAAATAATAGGTTACCTCTCACGTCAGTCAGATTCAACGACTGGGAACTTTTCTTAACCAATGTTTCAGGAAATTGACTTTGCAAACTTGTTCATGCACTTCGATGGAGAATCATATAATGATATTATGCTTCAGAGATGTTTGTGGCTGATGTGTGTCTTGACACTTTCTCTTGACTTTTATGTTACTAATTAACTATAATCACAGGGACGGTGAAACGGATGAGGCTCTCCCGGAAACGAAAACGTTCTGATGTTTTGCTCGTAGCTCCGTAGGGGAACATTCACAGTACCAGACCAGGGAATTGGACTCTTCATTTGCTGCCTTGAAGTTGTCGTATCAAATGTCTCAATCAAGGTAGATCATTCGTGGAAGTAGGTTAGATAGAGTGTGACATAAAATATTAGTCAAATGCACTTGAGATGAAATTACCAAAGAAATAAAACTAATTTATTCTTGCGATGCACCCTCAGGAACCTTGCGCACCAAAATATCTGACTTTGTACCCAGAAGTCCAGTCACCAGAAAGGGTCAAGAAAATCTAGAAACCTTGAAAATTTCCTGTAGAAAAGATAAAGATTCATGCTCAATGGCTATTTGGCCAACACGAAGAGAAAAACAAAACAAATATTAAACATTGGAAGCGTTCCCAACTTCTGATTGTACGTGTTAGCAAACTTCTCAAAGCTATAATATATATAATATCTGAGTTTGAACCCAGAGGTCCAGTCACCAGAAAGGGTCAAGAAAAGCTAGAAACCTTGAAAATTTCCTGTAGAAAAGGTAAAGATTCATGCTCAATGGCTATTTGGCCAACACGAAGAGAAAAACAAAGCAAATATTAAACATTGGAAGCGTTCCCAACTTCTAATTGTACGTGTTAGCAAACTTCTCAAAGCTGTAATAGATATAATATCTGAGTTTGAACCCAGAAGTCCAGTCACCAGAAAGGGTCAAGAAAAGCTAGAAACCTTGAAAATTTCCTGTAGAAAAGGTAAAGATTCTTGCTCAATGGCTAATTGGCCAACACGAAGAGAAAAACAAAACAACTATTAAACATTGGAAGCGTTCCCAACTTCTCATTGTACGTGTTAGCAAACTTCTCAAAGCTGTAATAGGTATAAACTACGATAAAGATTCGAAGCTTCTATATATTTTAAGTAATTTTAAAAAAATTATAACTTTTGAATCTTTTATGATTTACATTTTTTAATTTTTAAATCCAATCAAAAATTGTGGAAATAAGTCAATAACAACCTAATTTATCTCTTAAAATTGATTAGAACAAACTAGAACAAACTAAGTATGACACAAATCAATAATTTAAAATACAATAATTTAAAATAAGTACAATAAATCATTGATTTAGCTTAAGTTTAATTAATTTAAGTCAAAAACATTTAATTTATATATAATTTAAATTAAAATATTTATTCTATTTATTTTATATTATTGAAATTAATAAAAATACTTCCTACTTGACACGGACATCCACGTGACAATATTGTAGCAGCGTAAACAAAAATTTATCAATGACTCATTTGTTCGAGTGAGGATCCTCTATCTCGTCCAACCCTGTTCAGACCTATCCGATCAATTAAACGTCGTAGTCTCATTTAAAGATGGGTGTGTGACTTCTTCTTTACATTTTTTTGGATACAAAAGGAGGTAAAAACTGAAAATTAAAGTTACAGTCGACAATCACAAACTTTTGAGAAATAGAGTTCTATATAAATCCTGTGTAATAAACTGAGTATACTACTTAGGTATATCGCTAAGAATGTGAATACTCAGAACTGTAAATGAGGCTAAATGCACCAGCTGATCTGCATACTGATTGCCTTCTTGTAAGCAATGTTGAACATGAGGCTTCTTCTTTACTTATTTCTGTTTAAGTAAATTCTTCCTAACATCACATGAGATGACGACGGGTTTTGACTGAACTGGTCAGGGTTGGATGATATAGAGGATCCAAACTCCATTAATCCATATATCTACAACTTACGAAATATGACCCTCTTTGCCAATACGAAAAGGCTCAGCACTGTGGAAGAGCATTCACCAAACATGGAACATAGTCAAGAAGGGTTTGAAATGGGCAATCGGAAGGGGAGACAAAACCAAATTCTGGACTGACCTATGATTACACTCAGACTCCACCCTTCTCAACTCAGTCATGCAACCAATACCCTTAGAAGATATAAACCAACCAGTCAAGCGTTACACGGATGCAACAAGAAACTGGAAGTATACTGAATTAAGCACCTACTTACCTCAAACCATACTGCATGAAATCATTGCAGTACCACCATCAGATGGCGATTCAGGTCCCTATACACCATACTAGAAGTGGACATCTCTGGGCACATTCACTGCATCATCTGCGTATCAGAATATGTTCGACATGAGTTGGAATCAAGAAAACCAACTTTGGAAGCTCATATGGACACTTCAAGTACAAGAAAAAGTTCGACTATTCATTTGGAGGGCAGTCAGACAAATCCTATGGACTAATGAAGAAAGGGCTAGAAGAGGCATCTCGGCAATTTCGGGGTGCCATCTCTGCAACCAACCAGAATCAGTCCTACACATCATGCGGGATTGCCATAGAACCAGGGAAGTTTGGCACTTACTTTCTTCCAGCATTCCTCCATCTTTTTGGTCTCTAAGTTCTATACAAGCTTGGTTCTTTACTAATTTAAATTCCCATGCTCTGTAGGACAACATGAAATGGAAAACTTGGTTTTCTTTAGCATGCTGGACACTCTGGAATGTCAAGAATGAGGACGTCTTTGGCAACCCAACAACGCACACTCGCCCATATACTTTAGAATTAAAGTAATCACAAAAGAAATTGACAGATGCAACACAAAACAGCACATACAAAGTAGAAATTACCTCCAACACAGCAACACCACCCAGGGACTCCTCTGGTCCTCGCCTCCCGCACACTAGATCAAACTAAACTGCGATGGGGCAGTATGCACACTCTCAAACCAGGCGACAATTGGGGGTCTCTTCAAGGACCAAAATGACACATGGATTACAGCATACGCAAGAAGAATTGGGCGAACCATACCTCTCCTTGCAGAAATGTGAGCAATTTGGTCGGGAATCAAACTGGCAACGCTATATGGCTTCATCAACATCATCATTGAAACAAATTCCAAGCATGCAGTCGACTTACTTACCGTCAAAGGGGAAGCCGACCCTGCAATAGCTCCCTTTGTTCAAAGAATCAGATTAGCAGCGAGCAATTGCTGAGTACACACTTTCAGGCACATCTCAAGAACATCCAACACAAAAGCTGAGCCAACAATTTAGCTAAGTCGACTTTTAATAGCCAAGACTTTGCTCTAAAACTCTTCCATCATTCACCGTTGGCAACCTTCTCAGCATCCGACATCCACCATGTCCCCCACGCGGGACTTCATCCATCGTCTCCGGCAAGTCCATCGTTGTACCCATCCACGCTAGATTTCTCCGGAAGCAGGAGGGAGTCACACTCGAGGATTCTGTGATGACCTAAGGAACCCTATTTTGAATGCAACCATTAGGATTGGCTTTAGACTCTGTTGTCTTCCTTTGGCCTCCTAAGGTGCATTTTTGTTCTGAACCTTGGTTTCCCTTAAAGAACCACCACGATATTTAAAAAAAAAGACCCTTTTTCTTCCCAAAAGAACTCGCTTTCCTAAGGCATATACCCTATATTCCATCGGCAACTCAATTGTGAAGCCTTACCTCCTTTCCTGCATATATTTTCAGTGGGCAACAACGCAAATAGTCTTTACCTCTCTATATCTTCAACTCCCTGAAGTCGTAGTGTTCTCATCTGAAGTCATAGCAGAAGTCATCGGCAACACTTCATCGACGTTGTCAATCTCTTTCCATTCATTTCATATTTGTTAGTATCTCTCTTTTTATATACACGTACAATGTGTATACATGGAAATGTGACTGTTGAATTTTGAGGGTTTTGAGTTTCTTACTGCTCATAATGGTCTTTTATGCATCACTAATTTTTACAATTTTGGTATCTCTAGTAGATAGTTTGTTGCTTGAGAAAGAATTGCTCTAATGAAAGGAATGTTAATTGGGTTAGTTATTTGCATTGGCTTGCACAACAAGGCTTTCTTTCTTTTTTCCATGAATCTATTGTTTGATTGGAAACATGAGTGAATTTTGGTCTATAAGTGGTGAATTTTGGCTTTAAATCAGTTGTATTGATATGAGACATTGCCATTTCTCAAATTCCTAACGTTGTTTGAGCTTCTAACACAGAACTGGATATCGAATGGGAAGGTAGGAAAGTATTAGGTATCTTCAAGAAAGAAACGATGTTTTAGTAAACAATAATCCCCCGATAATTCTCCATGAATATGCATTATCATTTTATCGTAAGCGTACTCAACAATGATAATTGTACCCGTATTTATATTAAATTTGATTTTGGTTTGTTATTGTACTGATATCGATACCAGATTTAGTTTTAGCTAATATTATGAATTGTTTTGGATGATTTCTTAAATTTAGGAAATAGTTTCTGAATTATCTTAAAATTACAAAATAATCCATTAGTATTTTGTATTGTATATTTTATAATATTACACCAACCCTAACTTAAAAAATAATAACAATAAAAATTTAAAATTATAACAATTTATTTATTTTTATTAACATTAATTTTACATATAAATAATAACTATAATTAATGTAAAAAAGATCATTTAATCATCATACAAATATAAAATTAATAACAATACAAAGTATTTAAAATATTACAATTTCATTTTATAAAAAATAATAATTACATTAAATAAAAAGAATAATAAATATCCATTACTTTCTAACAATTATAATTTACAACAAGAGTTCGTGTTAAAGAATCAACTAGAAGTGAAACTTAAAATAAAAATATTTACAATTACATTGCATGTATGAAATTTAACATATACATCAAATATAAATAAAATTAAAAGAAGAGGGAGAAACAAAAACCTGAAACTTCATTTAATCAAATATGGAATACTCGTTATAATTGCATTAACCTTAATTCTCATTTGGTACAAAATTTTCATCATTAAGAGAAGTCTCATCATCTCCGTCATTCAAATCACTCACCAAATGATATGTCAATGATTTCCTATCCAAGATTATATTCCAGGTCACTCTCATCTATTAAACTCAATTTCTTAAAAACATAATCCATTAAAAGATAAATATTGTCAAGGCAAATTAGATTTACAAAACTACTTGTTTTATTAAGATTTCTAGTAAACAAATAAAATTAAATTATTAAAAAATTACAAAAAATTATTTTCAACTTATGATAATAACACATTTCTCGGAGCTTTAAATTGTATCAAATAAAGACTAAGTCGTTTAATCTTTTATATTCCAATCTATTCCTTTTTTTGGAATGGATGAATTAAAATGTGCTTCAATTTCTTTCATACCTTGCTGCACTCACTCATTGACTCATAATTTGAATTGCAAACTTTTGCAATTCAAAAACACCGCATCTGGATTGGTCTCTTCAAACAACTGTGACATAATAATAAGTAACCTTATAAACAAAAGAAAATGATGATTAATTCTCAACGAATAACAAAAGCGAAAAATGCATACTTGCATTAACTTTATCTCCTTGATGAATATTAATAGACATCCCAAAATCACCAAAAACATCCTTATAAACCTTCATTTGTGAGCTTAAGAGATCTTACATCATCTCATGGGTAGCTAATATCATTTTTATGTTAACTTCAACATTCTTTGTAAAACTTACTTTAAAATAGACACTAGAATTCAAAAATACCCCAACTATAAACAATAGAGAGTAGCGTTGCTTTTCTCATCTCTTATTAAAGACTGCAAGCTAAGATATGTACAAAAAAAAGTCTTATTTTTCATATTAGCCTTGATCGCTTCATTCATTCTCTCCATAACATCATAAAAGTAACCCATTTTTCCTTCTTATCATTATCAGTCAGATGAAGTATTCTTATCAAAGGCTCATAAACTTGAATTATAAAGTGACACTGGGACCAACATTTTTGATCTTCAAGTATAATTCTATAAATCTTTAATCTAACATTAGACTTGGTATACTAAGATGTGACTACTTATCACTTTTAAATATTTGCCTCAACTCTTTTTTCATTAGAACAAAACAATGAAATGATAAAAAATTAGTTATAATTCTTGTAATAGTAGGATGACCAAATTATTACTATTGTACTATTGGTGAAATCCTTCCTTGTCAAATTCAGGACCTTGCACGATTATAAATAGAGTTGGTCACCATTTTTCTTTTTGTATAGTTTCATCAATGATAAGGAAGTATATACATCTCCTATATTTTTCAATATCAAATCAATGTAATATGCAATACAAAGAGTCAAGTGGAAAATGATTATACCAGCTTTGCAATCTTTTTCCAACTACTTTGTAAGTAGAATGATAAGTAGAAATTATAGCATATTTTACCTGCATTTTAATATTGTTTTAAATTATTTGTCTAATACATTTAGACAAAAATTGCTATATATTACTATTATTAACTTAAGTCATTTTGTTTCATATTTTATTTATAAAAGGGGTTAAATTGTACTAAAATTTTTTTTGTAGGCTTGGTGGACTTAAAGAAAGGAATCTAGAAGAAAATCTGGCCCAAAATGAAATTCAACCCATAAAGAAAGCCTAAAATTAAGTAGCAACCCACTGGAGAAACAATCTAGTAGAAAAATAGTAGCCCAAAATTCCTACCCGTGTCCCAGCTCAGATCCAAAACACACAGTAAAAGAAGGAAAAGAAGCAGCCCAATAGACAAAAAGCAAAAAAGAGATCAACAAAACATCGAAAACATAAGAGCAAAAAAGAAAAAGAGGAAAAAAAAGAAAATGGAAAGAAAAATCCCAGTAAAATAAAACGTGGCATGTTAATAGAATAAAACAACGTAGCATCAATTTTTATTACATGATTTTGTAAAGGTTGGTTATATTATTTGCCTCTTAGATCCATAAATATATGGGCGAAATTGGATAGAGCTTTTCTTGAAAAATAATTTCCTGCTAGTAAAACAGGATCTATTAGGAAAGAAATATATGAATATGAAGTTAGGCAAAACATGAATGAGTTACTATATGAATACTGGGAAAGATTTGAAATATTGCGGGCTAGTTGCCCCAATCATCATATTAGTGACCGATTATTAGTACAATATTTTTATGAGGGACTTTTACCATATGATAGATGCAGCTAGTGGCGGGGCATTAGTTGATAAAACTCTGTACAAGCTAGATAATCAATCCCTAACATGGGTGAAAATTCACAACAATTTGGAACTAAAAATGAGATTAACCAAATTAGGAGAGTTAACGAAATAGATGTCCACACTATTTAGGATCAATTAAAGGAAAATTCTTAACAAGTAGCTCATTTGACTACTTTATTGTCGAAAATTGTAGTTGATGGTATTACCCAAGCTTGTGCTTGTGGAATTTACACTGATTTTATTCACGTTATTGATGCTTGTCCTTCTTTGCAGGTTCAAGTTGTGAATGTTGTGGGTAGTTATCTTGGAAAAACATAGAGGAGATATGACCATTTTTCAAACACATATGATAAGGGTTGGAAAGATCATCCAAACTTTATATATGCACCTTGGACAAAACCCACCTAATTTTTTTAGTAACCAAAACAATCCTAGGTCTTCTTTTATAACTAACTCACCTCAAAACCAACCTATTGGTCAATCCTTATAAGATATGGTGAAACAATTAGCTAACTAGATTAGGCAAGTACACACACACAGGGGTTAGAATATCAAAAGAACACAGATGCACATTTACAACACTTAGAAACCTAAATAGGATAAATTTGCACTAGTCTATATAAGGTGGAAACTAAATTATCTAGGAAATTGCCTGCTCAACCCATCCCAAGTACTAAAGAAAATGCTAGTGTGTTATTGCTTAGGAGTGGGAAAGACTAAAACTTTACATGATATGAATAGGTAGGAAATCATTAACCATAAGACAAAACGTTCTTTTATTTAATTCAAAGCTAAATTTGTTCCCTGGTAAACTTCAATCTAGATGGCTAGGTCTTTTTGTTGTTACTAACGTGTTTGAGCATGGTATAATAGAAATTAAAAGCCTACAAACTAACAAATTTTTAAGGTCAATGGACGTAGATTGAAGTTATATTATGATCATGTTAAAGTAATGATGTTTGAAGAAATTTTGCTAGAGGAACCTTGACAGTGGAGTAGGACGTTGAGCCAAAATAACAAAAGTCATACTTGAATTTCTTTCTCTTTAGCTCTTTATATATATATATATATGCTATTTATTTTCCTAAAAAATCGATCAAATCAAAATATTTTTGCTATTTTATCTGTTTGTTTTCTTGGATATTACTTTTTTCTACATTTTGTTATTACATTGAGGACAGTGTAAAGTTTAAGTGTGGGGAGAATATAAAGACATGATCAGGTTGTTTTGCGTAAAAATTGAAAATTGAAAAATGAAAAAATAAAAAATATTGTCTTGGAAAATGGATTACTTGCTTAGGCCAACTAGTTTTGACATTATTTTGATTTATATGCACACATCTAGTTTTTATTACCATAATAAAGGAACAACACATTTTAATCTTATGGTTGATCGATTAGCAAGTTGCATAGGTTATTTTCTTTAACATAACAAGTTTTAAAACTCTTTTGTTTAATTTTAGGTTCACAGTTACTCATTTGACAAATTTAGCTTATAAGCAATTGGAAGTCTTATTCTAATTCTCTATACACATCATTAAGGTCAGACTTTTAATCAGCTTAATAGTGTCTAGTATCCTTGGTGATTTTCATTTAATTTTATTACTACAGAAATACATGATGTGACCTTGAAAATTTAATTTCCTATGAAAATGTTATTGTTAGTAATCAAGTACCCCTTTGAGACCAAAAAATGGTTACTATGGAAACTCTTAAAGACAAGGAACCAAATACTCCTTTGAGATCACAAGTAAAGTGAGAAGATGAACCAAGCATAAAGGGTAATGCGCCTATTATGTTGGGAGCTAGTTCATCACAACAAAATAAAAATTCAAGTCAAACCAAGATACTTTATGTAGTACCCCACTTTTATAGGGCATATTTCTAAATATATCGATGGTGTTTGAGAACATACTCTATGAGAGTGGCATGCTAGGACAGTCAGTTAACTTATTGTAAATTTTTCACGCATCACAGGCATGTTCAGAAAATCGATAATCATTTTTTCGGCCCATTTATTTCATAAATATCACTTGTCACAAAAGTCATTATAATCATTGATCCATCTCACTTACAAACATTTCCAATCAGAAAAGTCATTAAATTTCAGAATTCATTTATACAAATACAACAGTTGCAGAATACAAATCCTAATACAAAAATGACTGAAGACATATGCAGATGTAAACTGATCCTGACCTTTATATCTTATTCGATTGTAGTGGCTATACTCCTATTTTATCTAACTAGATATCTTCTCTAAGTCTGAAAGACAACGTTGCAATTTTGATGAGTTTTGTGAAGTCAGTGAGATAACCATCATCGATGACTCACTCATACCAAAAAATGAATAGTTCATAATTCACATTCAATTTGCAGATAAGTCTTAGTACATACAACACATCACTTAACAGATTGATTATGTAGCATCAAATATCATTTTACACACTTATTTCACATCTCTCATTTAAAACAATGCAAACAATTTGTTTCAATTATTTAAAACATACATATCAAATGTATATGCAAAGCATATGTGACTCACATTCAATTGTTACTTTGTTGTGATTAAGTGCCTTTTAACTGTCCCATATCTACTATGGATACCAGGTTTATTGAAAACAATCTTGTATCTGTTGGAGATACCAGACTCATTATACATAGCGAGCCTTCGGCTCTTAATCACATTCTGAGTTTTAAGCTCTTTTTCGATGGCTACTCCGATCATAACTACCTTTATCTAATCATCCATAACATATAATGAAATGCATGAATTCACATACATGTAGTCAATCACATTTATTCAGTACACATTCATTTTTTCACATTTTCATTGGATCTATGTCCAGTATTCAACGAAACGTTGAGAACACTTATTTCTTTCTCATTCACATTCAATGAAGCACTTCTAATATATTCACATTTATCAAACTCTTCGGACTATTAATGTCCATAATTATTTCAATCACATTATAATCAGTTCAATACAGACATTTAAACAGATATAATTAATCAATGTGAGACCATCTAGGTTGACTCACTGTACACTTCAGATTAGCATTTGCCTTCATGATCCGAAAACATTTGGACGGTGAAGTTCAATCTTGTGTATATATGTTCAAGCAATACACACATTGTACACTTTACTTAATTGCACAATCTCATAAGCATTCATTCATATACATATGTATATGTGTAATATATAACGCATGCTCATATTGACTATTCTGGGTATGTTTCCCTAATTAGATCTCTTGATCATTTAGACATCAGCATTTGTATATGTCTAGCTTCCGCTTAAGTTCATAACTCAAATATACTTGATTATTTTTATATCATTAATCAATCATTCACCAATGTTATTCTAACATTATAAGATCACATAATATCAAAAATCTCATTCAATTACTAATACCCATCATTCTTCTTCTTTGAATAACATTAGCATTCATAGGGTTACCTTCATTCTTATAACGTCTCAAAATTTTTAGAATTTGTCTCATTGATATCAATCATCCATGCTTAAGTTATAACGTTGATTATCACCCTAAGTATATCACATATTTAATCACTTAATCCATTATCCAAATAGGTTCATTTCAAACCTAATTCAAGCCTAAATGCATCATAGGAAAGTACCTTAGCATTTGTTGTTTCAAACCTTACACAAAAGAAGTAGAATTCACGTTAATGGCCATTCTAGACACAGAAGCTAATGCTTCTGCCATTACACTTTTCTAGATTTCTCACTCTTCGATACTATGTTCAATACATCTTATATGTAGTTTATCTTTTCTACTTCATTTCCTCTTCATTCTCATCTCCATTTTAACTCAAATCCATCAAACACGTCATAAATCATTGTTCATCTTATATTCAAAAACAGGACACCTAAGTATCCATATATTTATAATTGTTTCAGCACACATTTAACTTCATTGTCAACTTCCTTTTATCTCGAAACTATCATCTTATTTCTTCTCTTTCAAGACAATATGCTTGCCATTTCTTTTAACTTAAAACTCATTCTAATTCATCTCTATATAACAACTTATAATTCACATTTCTCATGTACCCAAAACAGAACATATTTAAATCATTCATTGATTCACATTTTTGCACTCATCTTATATGCAATATTAGGTCATAAACACATCTCTTTATTTATCAATTATCAACTCTCATTCCAACACTATTTTCATTGTTAATCATCCATAAAACAATTCAAAATCTTTTGTTTATCATTATGTGAAAATAGAACATCAATAAATAATCATGTCTTCTTCAACAAATCATCATTCTTAAATCACCATTTTTACTATCAATCCATCTCTATAACATTCCATAATCTATTACTCATCATAAACATAATAATATGACATAAATATGTGATAGTTGTGCATTAGTCTATGTTTTTGTAAGTAATTGGCATGTGTTTCTTGCATAATAGTTTATGATTGTTGCATTTTGGGATTCATTTTGTATGTTTTCGTTTAGTTTGATCTTCATTGTTGTTCTTTTATGTTTGATGTTAATTTAGGGTAAGAATTGATGATTTTTATGTAGGAACGAAGATGGTGCAACTTAAAGATTGAGCTAGAGATGAAAAAGGAGAAGAGAAGAGGAAAAATTTTGTTGACAATTCGCATGATCATGGGAACTTTAATCTGAGAAATTATACGGGGTTAAATAAAACTTTAGGGTTTTGGGACATAAGAAGCAAATTAAGCCTCCACAACTAAGAGGACGAAAACCCTCTGTAGAAAAGAGCCTCCTGGAGTGCAGAACACAATTTTTAAGTCTTGAGGAAGGATTATCATCAAGATTGGGGAAAATAGCTCACCAACACCAAAATTTCCAAATTTTGGCAAAGAAGAGAAGGAGGTTCTTTATTCAATTTTCTATCAATTTTACTTCTTTTATTCTTTGTAAAATGGTTTATTTGAATTGTGATGATGTCATGGGGATAATGATTGGCTGATTTAGTTTTAGGGATTGCTTTGACCTATTCTGTTAAAACTCTTATTTTATTGAATTAAATGAAGTTGTCTTTGATGATTGTTGATTATTTTTGTGTATTGCAATAAATTGAGAAAGTGAGTAAGATTATTTGTGCAGGATTAGACAATAAGATTTGGCAACCTATAGACTTACAATCATCGCATTAATTGATTAGTTAGAAGAGAGATCTTGGCTAGGTCAATTGATCACCTCTAGAATAGTTTAATAACTAGTCAAATTGGTGGAGTGACTGGGTAGAGATCGTCCAATTGATTTCATTTAATTTGATTAGGGACAATTAATTACACCTTGAGAGAGGGTAGTTAATACATTCGAAAATCTTAGGTAAGATATAATTTGATTAATAAAATAGGGAGGAGGACAAAATAGGGAGAAAGTAATCTCTAATCTTTAAATTCTTGATTCCAATTTTCTGCATATTGGTTTTGTCTAATGTTCATTGTTAGTATTTCAATTTTAATTTAATTTTCCAGATTAGTTCCATAAACAATTTTCTTTCTTAAACAAAGATTGATCTAAATTAAGTGGTGTCTAGGCATCGATCTCTATGGGATCGATATCAGCTTTTTAACTATAAGTCACGACCGCACACTTGCAGTTTTTGAGTGTAAAACGAATAGATTGTTTTACACAAAATACACTCAACAAAATGCCCATTTATTCTTCCATGATGTAGTATAAAATCAACTTTATTTTCATTACCATTTAATCTCAAACTATCATCACATATGTTTATATTTAAACAGCCCATGAAGATATCCATTATCCTTCCATGTTACATATATTTTCAACATCATTTTCATAACCGATGGAATCACTCTATTTTTTAGCTGCTTATTTAGATACCCCACTATCTTAATTGGCTCCTCAATATATCTCAGTTTACTTGCAATTTCACTTCCCGTGTCGATAACACATATGTCAGATCATACCGATATCTCCTAAACATACTCACAAGTAACACATTGTGAATTTGAGACATCTTTGTAGATAAGACTAACTCATAAGTCAATGGTCCTATTCTCTCAATAATTTCATATAGACCAATGAATCTTGAGCTTAGTTTACCCTTTTTACTGAACTTTAGCACACCTTACCGAGGTGATATTCTTAAAAACACTTTATCTTCTGCTTAATATTCTGTATCTCTTCGATGTTGATTCATCTAACTCTTCTGTTTATCTTGAGTCACTTAAATTCTACTATAGAATCAATTTCATTTATCAACAATATCTTGAATCAATTCTGGGCCTTCAACAATCCTTAGGCCCTCTCCATCCCAATATAAAGGCGAGTGACACTTTTTGTCATCCAACGCCTCATACAATGTCATATCAATACTAATGGTTATTATAAACAATTTCAATTAGAGCTACGTATTGATACTATGTTCTTAGGAACTTCAAAACATAAGCTCTGAACATATCTTACAATATGTTGGCATGTCCAACATTTAGCCACATACTTTATATCAGTCATTTGTTATTTCAGCGTATTATACATCTTGATAGTACTTGTGCTACTTCTAAAATTTCTTTTCTCAATTTATCCACATCGGGTACACATACTCCTTACTCCAATCACAATTTATTATTTTTTTCCAATTCAAACTCAAAATTCATATTCATTTTCAATTTCTCAATAAGATTCACAATTTCTGAATGCTCACTTTAGACTTTTCTAATTCTTTCATGTAAAAACTGATCTTAATTTCAGTGTAGCTAATAATACTTCATTTTTCCATAAATTCAACTTGACATTTTATATTCTTAATTGCACTTTCTACTTAATGCATTAGATACAACACTAGCTTTATCAGGATGGTACTCAATTGTACAATCATAATCTTTAAGTAACTCTATATATCGTCTCTATCTCATATTCAACTCTTTCGGACTCAATCGATACCTCAACTCTTATGGTATTCATCAATTTATCTGAATGGTACATTTTTCCTTAGAAGTCTTGTTAAAAGGGCTAAGAACAGTAAAAACCCCTCGACAACTTCTGATACTATCCAACTACTCTATGAAAACTCTGGATCTCAAATGTATTCTTAGGAGTTTCTCACTTCATTATTACCTTTATGTTCTTTGGGTCTACCTATATGCCTTGTCCAGACACCATATAACCTAAAATTTCTACTTGATTAAGCCAAAAATTTACACTTACTAAATTTGGTGTATAATTGTTTCTCCGTCATGATATACAAGATTAATGTTGGAACCCCTCCCTGGTCGGGTACGAGTCCGACGTCTTACCTGACAGCTAGACGCGCATCCCACGAGGGAGGAATTTCTCACCACAAAAGAGAACACAAATCGGGCTTATTTCATGAACTCCAAACGGATCTCAGATTATTCATCCTAACTGTT
>JAOSBN010000001.1:20484102-20517676 GCA_027563595.1 Erythroxylum suave | reverse complement strand
CGACAATTCCTCCATACCAAAGTCAAATATGATGATGCTTCATTTGATTTTACACCAATCTATGCCAGTCCCCAAATACACTCTCAAAAAGTTCTCTGGAGAGTATTAAGTTGGATAGGTCATCTTAATCCTAAACCCTGGTTGGTAGGAGGCGACTTTAATGCTAAACTAGAGGCTTTAGATAGAGAGGGGGGGGTGCTACGGCCATTTGAGCAGTGAATAATCATTTTAGGGATTGGGTTAATCAGTGTAGTCTACATGATTTGGAATTTATAGGATCAAAATTCACTTAACGAAGAGGAACGACACAAGTAAGCTTAGACCGGGTGTTTGGATTGTCATCTTGGCTGAGGGCTTTTCCTCATACAGCCAATCAGCATCTACCTTTTTTAGAATCCGACCACCGTCCCTTATTGATCCACTTAAATAGCTCCCCCCCAATAGGGACCGAAATCAACTGGATTTTGATTTCAAAACACCTGGTTAACTCATACGGGCTTCGATGATGTGGTGACAGAGCATTGGCTATCGGTGGATGAGAATTTCAGTAAATCCCTAGCCAATTTCGCTATCCAACTCATGCGATGGAATAAAGATGTGTTTAGCAACATTTTCCATCGAAAAAAAAGATTGCTTGCCCAGCTAGGGGGTACATAAAGAGCAATGCAGAATAGCACGTCAGATGAACTTCTTGACTTAGAAGAATGCTTGAGCGTTGAACTTTTACACATGTTGTGTGAGGAAGAAATATATTGGCATCAACGAGCCAAATGTGAATGGATATTGAAGGGAGATCGTAACACCAGGTTTCGTCATACCATCACCCTAGTAAAAAGGATGAAATCAAAAATAGATCGGCTTTTAAATGACACAGGAACTTTAGTGTCTAGTACAAAGCATCTGAGACTACTCGCGAGGAATTTTTGTATCTAATTATAGACTCCCAAAACTGGGATGATTCATCCGTTGCCACATTCTGGCGGCTTTCCCCAGCTTTCAGCAGCACAGACTCATGAGCTTGCAAGTCCCTTCATGAAACTGAAGTTCGGAAGACAGTTTTTTCCATGAACCCAAACAAAGCCATGGGTATTGATGGGTTCAATGCGCTTTTCTTTCAAAACCAATGGGATAAGTTAGGGCCTGAAGTGGTCGCTTTGGTTCAAGCCATTTTTCGACTGGAACACTAGGAACATAAATTGAACCAAACGATACTGGTCTTAATTCCTAAAATTTCAGCTTCTACCAGTCTTACCTAGTTTAGGCCCATAAGCCTCTATATGATGCTTTATAAAGTTATCACCAAAGTTATTGTGAATAGGTTGAAAGCTCACATGGATTACCTTGTAAAGGAGAATCGATGTACTTTCATTCCTGGCTGACAGATTACTGAAAACATTATCATCGCGCAGGAAGTGATACATTCGATTTGAAAAAAGCAAGGAAAACAGGGATATCTTGCTCTGAAGGTAGATCTACAGAAAGCTTATGTTAGGCTTTGTTGGGATTTCATTCAAATACCTTAACTGATATTGGGATACCCCTTAACCTCATTAGTGTCATTATGCAGTGCGTGACGACGGTGTCTTTTCAGGTAGCTTGGCAAGGAACTCTTTCTGAACCTTTTAAACCTTCCCGCGACATTAGACAAGGAGATCCGCTTTCGCCCTATCTTTTTGTGCTATGCACGGAAAGATTAAGGCACCTTATTGCTCAGGCAGTGCATCAAGGTCATTGGAAACCAATTAGATTAAGTCCCTCGGGACCTCTCTTATCCCATTTATTTTTCCCTGATGACCTAGTCTTTTTTAGTGAAGCGACGAAAGCACATACGCAAGTAATCACAAGGACGATGGAAATTTTTTGTAAGGCATCAGGGCAACGCATTAATTATACTAAGCCCCGATCATATTTAACAATCCGTTCATAAAACACTGATACACATAACCGAAACTCATACGTAATTGCAAGCCGTAGAAACAAATAAACATGAAAAAACAATACAAATATAAAGAAAAGTTATTAGGATTTATCAGTGTTCGGTTGTGGGTTTGTCATGAAAGAATAATTAAACGAAGTTATTGATTAATATCATAATTAATCAATACAATTAAACTAACCCTAGAATTGCAACATACTAAATTCAGTAATTGTATGGACAAATACCTAGAAATTGTGGAATAATTGAATCCATTATTGTTTTCTGTGAAGCGAAGTGAGAGAGACACAGAGGATTGACTACTGCTATTCCAAACCCTAATTAGCAAAAGCACATACAGTTCTCAATGAGGCGACTGTATTTAAGGTCGGCTAGCAGTAGGGCCTCCTGTGCACTGCAAAATATGGGCCAAGCCTACCCATCATAGCAAGCCCATAAACACAGGCCCAATGACATATTAAAGAGAGAATTAACAAGCCAAATTATCTTGACGTCAAATTAGTCAAATTAATCAGGGTTTGTATAAAATTGTGTTTATTATGCTAGTCCACAAAATAATGACAAAATTCTATCATTCTCCCACTTGGACGGCATAACTAACATCAATGAAGAACAGAAACAAATCCCCAGATTAATATACAACAACATGTGGCCACAATAGGATGTCAAAGTAGAGCCAACAATCTCTCAATGATAAGTCCAACATAAGGTTACAAGTATCTCAACACTATAGAAATCAGACCCGATAGGAGTACTGATAACATATATGCAAGATACCCATACCTCGATGTCTTAAAAAGAATGAGTCATAAGGAAATGCACACAAAATGGTGATCCATTTGTGCAATTCCAAACAAAATGGCCCAAGCATCTACCCAAGATGCCAATTGAGATTTAACAAAATATCTCATAGCAACAAAATGAGACTGGGTACAAAATATCTCCAACAAAATGCCAAATATATACAAATATTTAAACGTATATGTGCAGTATATCAATAAAGTATATGGCAATAACAATAATAGCAACAATTATAAGCAAAAGTCTTTATACTGAATAACAAAATAGTCAAATACAATGTTGCTATAAAAAATTAACATAAAAGACAGACTCCCACTAATCTAAGACATCAAAAGATCTAAATAGACCCATACGAGTTACATGACACACAAAAGCCTTAATAGTTAAGCCTTTGATTAGAGGATTTGCTACCATAAGATCGGTGGGTATATGCTCTATGTGAGTCTGAAACTCCTTAACCTTCTCTCTAACAAACATATACTTTGTATCAAAATGCTTCAAACTCTTGGAGTTCTTGCATATTTGAGAGAAGCCCACCACAGCAGAGTTATCACAATATATGGTTAGAGGTTTGGAAACACCCTCCACAAGATGAAGCTCAGAAATGAAATTCCTCAACCATATTGCCTGTTGAGTAGCTTCATAACAAGCTACATACTTTGCCTCCATAATTGAAGTATTGAAAGAATAATTAAACGAAGTTATTGATTAATATCACAATTAATCAATACAATTAATCTAACCCTAAAATTGCAACATACTAAATTCAGTAATTGTATGGACAAATACCTGGAAATTGTGAAACAATTAAATCCATTGTTGTTTTCTGTGAAGTGAAGTGACAGAGACATAGAGGATTGACAATTACTATTCCAAACCCTAATCAGCAAAAGCACATACAGTTCTCAATAGGGCGATTGTATTTAAGGTCGGCTAGCAGTAGGGTCTCCTGTGCACTACAAAACATTGGCCAAGCCTACTCATCATAGCAAGTCCATGAACACAGGCCTAATGACACGTTAAAGAGAGAATTAACAAGCCCAATTATCTTGATATCAAATTAATCGGAGTTTGTACAAAATTATGTTTATTATGCTAGTCCACAAAATAATGACAAAATTCTATCATTTCCTCATAATTGGTCTCATTTAGCTTAACCAAAGAATATAAAGCTAGAAACTGATATAATGCAGGGAGATTTAGCAAATGTATCTACATATAGTAAAATTGGGCAAACAACATAGCTGAGTTCTCATGCAGTTGCAATCCTACCTAAGGGGTCCCGAATTACAACACAGATCACCTAGAACATTAAATTATGCCCTAAAGCTAATATCGATAGGATACTGAAAACTCAAAGACATAATTTAATGAATTAAACAAAGCATTAGAAACCACATTGATAAAGACAAACCGATAGGGTAAGTACATCATTAACATAGTATCTAATGTATGCCCAATAACAACATCACAACAGCTATTTGTAATAATTGGTCTCACGATAGGCGAGCTCACAATTACACAAAGTGAATGACAATAGTCCAATAACATTCCCCAAGATTGTTCCCATAGATTCAATTAGCACCACACTTACAAAATTAACCATAGTATTCATATAATATAACATTATATGCATAAACTATATCCAAAATTAATTTTGGTACATAACTACATAACATTAAGAGTACACAAGACCTCGCAAGCCCAAATAATACTAGAAACAAGTGCAAAAATTTTTAGGAAAAAATTCGGAGAGTACGTTACTTTTTTATTAATTTTAAAATTCCAGAAAAATAAAAATAAAATTTATAGCTTCAAAAAAATTCCAAGAAAAATACCATAAAATAGAACTAGGCAAGTGGAGCCATCTGGAAAAAAATTTGGGGAAAGATACAGTCGAAGACGACAGCACGCGCCTCCACACACCACTTCCACGCGTAGAGGAACTTCCAGCCGGGTCGGGCTGCGTCTTCCTTACCCAGCTGTCTGGTTTCCGGGTCACCCAACCCGGTTCATGCCTTGGTTCTGAAAAATCTTGATATCTTTCTCAATTTTGATCCGTTGTCAACACATTTAGTGTCATTAGATTTAGAGTTTAGCGATCTATTAAAGCCCTCTATCAATTTCATGAAAAAATCTACTGAAAAGGATCGGAAAAATTCGAAAAGGAACAGTTATGGTTCGGTTCTTTGAGTTCTTGAGGTTTACAAAAGACAATAGCAAATTTAACAAACCTACCATATGCTTTGACACCAAACCGAACAAATCAACAACAAAAAAACGATTTCATAGAAATAATTAATAAAACCGAAAACAATATTCCTTGAAAAATTAATAACTCGAAATTACCCAAAAATTAGCAGTCACAATTAGGGTCATTTAGGCTCTGATACCAATTGAAAGAATAATTAAACGAAGTTATTGATTAATATCATAATTAATCGATACAATTAATCTAACCCTAGAATTGCAACATACTAAATTCAGTAATTGTATGGACAATTACCTGGAAATTGTGGAACAATTGAATCCATTGTTGTTTTCTGTGAAGCGAAATGACAAAGACACAGAGGATTGGCTACTGCTATTCCAAATCCTAATCAGCAAAAGCACATACAGTTCTCAATGAGGTGACTGTATTTAAGGTCGGCTAGCAGTAGGACCTTTTGGGCACTGCCAAACATGGGTCAAGCCTACCTATCATAGTAAGCCCATGAATACAGGCCCAATAACACATTAAAGAGAGAATTAATAAACCCAATTATCTTGACATCATATTAATCAAAATAATCGGGGTTTGTACAAAATTATGTTTATTATGCTAGTCCACAAAATAATGACAAAATTCTATCACGTCAGTCTTGGGTTGTGAGTTGGGGGTAAACTTAATTTGGTTAGTAAGTTTAGTGACTTAATTTGTTAACATTACGTGATTGCATTCACTACGTCACCTTGCAAATAATCATAGGTGAGAAATATAGAAATAGATATTTACAAAATGAATAAAATAGGTCGTGACGGGCATTAATTGGCTCATAGTGCGGACCACACATTCACACCGAGTCCAACGTATGCATGTGGTGTGGTCTTTGTCATGTTTACGCATGTATTCTTCTTTAATTTATCTCAGGCTAACCAACGCCATTCCCACACGCGCTTTCACACGCTCTTAACCTCTATTCAGTTTTTTTTTTCCCTTACTCCTTAATTTGTTACCACTGTTATAATTACTATATGATATTGCATTTTAAATTACTAATATTTATTAATATTATATACATCTTCAAAATTTTCAATAATAATATGTTCTATTATTTGTATTCAATTTTTAATTTGTTACCATTGTTGTAATTACTATATGATATTGCATTTTAAATTACTAATATTTATTAATATTATATACATCTCCAAAATTTTCAATAATAATATGTTCTAATATTTATATTCAATTTTTATTTATAACATATTTTAAATAATTTAATTTAAATAAAAAAGATGTATCCTTTTTATAATATAAAATTATTAAATTTAAAATTACTAAAATATGATAATTATAAGATATTAGAAATATTTTCATTAAAACGAACATGAAAATAACGAAATATAATTGATCGTACAACTATTAACATGTATCATGTCTTTTGTTTGTGTATATGCATAATGTTTTGTTCTAATTTTTACTTAGAATTTAAATTTTATAAATTAAAATATAAACTATTTAAGAAGATAATTCTTGTAGTAAATATGTTATTTATAATAGGTATTGATTTCTTATTAAGATGAAAACAAATGTTATTATGCACATTAATAAAAAATATAAAATAACTTCAAATTAGATGCATTAAGATTTAAGTATGAATAAATTCATTCCTATTTACATCAACATTTAAATTTCAAAAACCTTATAAATAAATAGATTTCGATATATATTTAAGAAAAATACGTTATATAAACTAATTTAATGAAATATGAATTTATATATTTTAATGTTAGATAAATTATAATAAAATCTCAAACTTTAATTAATTTTATAATACTAGTTAAAATTGTCAAAAATAGCAATAAATTACTCTATCACATTGTTAACCTTGTAATTATCGGTGTTCATGTGACAAGTCACGTTATCAGACTTATTTAATACGTTGCAGAAATGTGGTTACTAAGAGTCGCGTTAGATCATTAAATTAAAAAAATTGTTAACTCTAGATTTGCATATATATTATCTTCATAACCTTAAAATCATCACCCATATTGCCACCGCTGCACCACTGACATCTCCCACCGCACTAGTGTTTCCTAGTAACCTGACTTCCTACCAACGCCGCCAACATCTCTCAGTAGCCGCCATTGCACGAGTGTCTCTTTTTTTTTTTTTAAACCTTCAAAATTCCTCGTCTTTGTATCCCAACGTGAGCACCATTATTGTCCCCCCTTCTCTTTTACAACTCTTCAAAATCTTAGGTACTCTTCAAAATTGTAATTCATTTTTTGTTAACTTTTCCTAGTAAAAGTAGGTAATACACCATTTATGGGTTTTAGTTGATTTCTTATTGAGGTGTTAGCTCTAATTGGCAGTTTGAGGGCCGTAACTTCTTTAAGAGGCTTAAGAAGAAAATAAAAGCGCCTAGGTTAGAAATAGTTATAATGAACATGATATCCTCAAGTTATTTTTATCAAATTTAGCTAGAATAAATTGAAAGTATGGCCTTAGTAGAATGAATTAAATGTATCTTTAGAGAAAACTTGTATTATGGAGACAATTGATTCTTAACTATTACCGGTTGCTAGTGGGGACAAATTAAATGTATCTCCTGTAAAGTCCAATTTATGATTAACAATGATTTTTAGGGTATTTTTATTTGAAATCCAATTCCATTCTTCTTGGTCACTATAAACTAAATCGATAAAGAACACTTGTCTTCTTCTTTCATTTTTAGCTTTTCCATCTTAGTAAGTGGTGAGATGAGCTCTATGTATTATTTGTATGCATGTCATTATAAGTAAGTGATTATTGTCAAGAATTAATAGTTTGAAATATTAAGATGATATTTAAAATTTATAGTAAAGTTTCAATTTTTCATTCTATTTGTCTCAAATGGTAACCTAAAGGACATGAGTTTTAAATTGGCTCGTCTTTTGATCTGATCCCATTACTTTAAGTTTTCATTATTGAATTGAGAATTTTAATTTTTGAGAGAATCAAAAGAATAGGTTGGTAATAGTGAGATTATGAGTTGGATGAGATCTTTACAATCTCATAAAGTTTAATATGTTTTCTTGAAAACTAGTACTTTAATTATTTGTAATATAGATGGTAAATTTTGAATTTCACTATGGTGAGATATTAGAAATAAATGACATTAGCAAATGTATTAGGGGCAAGATCAAAAAGAAGAAGAATATGAGTATTGATAAAATTAACATTCAAGTATTAAGAAAGGTGTTAGAGAATAAAGGACATTAAGTGGTGTCTATATTTTACAAATTTTCTAAAGAGTCAATAAGATGCTTAAAAGAGGTAAACTTATACTAAGATAAGGACATATTGTCAATGTTAACTACATCTAAGAAATGAACTACAAGAAAGTTGGAACTCTATCACAAGCATGATTATAAGATCCTTATAATAGATTATTGAGAGTTTGGTTTCAATGTCAACAATAATCGTAAAACTAATACCTAACAAAATATGGTTGTGAATGAAGAAGGGTTATTCTAAGTTCATATATAATAAGAAAATGAAGATTTCTTTATTATATATAGGTGAATTTGGAAATGATTCATTTGAAGATGAAATATATGCAATTGATGATGAAAAATATATTACTGTGAGAGAAAATGAGAAGAAATGATACAAGAAGGTTTGTAATGGGTTTGAATTCAATGATATTATGGATAAGGTTAGACGTAGTAAGAAAGAATGCAAAAAAGAGGAGACTTGTTTAAAAAATCACAAAGAGAAGAAGAGAATTCACATGGTTAGAGTAAATATTAGGAAAGTGATGCTTAAGTTCAATCACTAATTTGTAATGATGATGGACAGTATGAGACATCTCTCATAAAGAAGAAATACATTATGTTTAATCTAAACGTGAATATGAAGGATATTAAACATGAAATTGGCATGAAGCTTAAGGATGAGAAGTAGTTTAAGAAAGCAATAAACTTTTATAATTATAAATGGATATGATGTTTCAATGGCAAGATATGGTGTGAGAATAAAGGTTGTTTATGAACCACAACGTCCCTTTATGGTATATGGTAGCTAGATTGGAAATAAATTTTTTATGTGAAGATATTATAAAACAAGCATAGTTGCAAGAAAGTGCAAAGAAACAGGCAAGCTATTAGGACATGAATTTCAAATGAATTTTTACTTGAGTTTAAGAGGAACTCAAACTAGCCAATTAGTAAGATGATGAATGACTTTAGAGAAAGTATGGATTATAAGTGATCAAAAACTAATGTTATAGGGCTAAATGAGAGCTATTGTGATGATGTGACAATTTATAGAATGTTATTTTATGAAGCTATAGTCTTATAAACATGAGTTTAACGAGTTGATAAATAAGAGAATTAATTATTTAAACAAAATATGAAAAAATTATGGATAAATAATGTTTAAAAGGTTCTATATGAGATTTAATGCATTAAAGTATGATTTTCTTAGTAGAAAAATAATTGTTCTAGATGCACGTTTCTTTAAGACATTCCTTAGAGATGCTTTAGCATTTTCAATAAGTCGTTATGGAAATAATCATATGCTCTTTATATCTTGGGCTATGGTTGAGGGAGACAATTAACAATCCTAACATTGATTTCTGAATCTTTTTGGTGATGATATCAACTTAAGTGTAATCTATGGATTTTTGTAAGTGATTAATAAGTAGTGATCTTAAGTGTTTATATTGTTTATATGTTCATTTCTATACGTTCTTTGAACTATTTTACTTACATTATATTGTTATATCCTTTATTTTATTTTTATTCTTAAGGTTTAGTAGATGCATTGAAAAAATCTCTTTTCAGAAGTTAAGCATGTAAAATGTGCCTTCCATATCTATGTAAATTTGTCTAAACTATCCAAAGGTCACACTTATAAGAGTTTACCTTAGTAAGTTGTCAGTTGCACAATAAAAGTGGTGTTTAATGAGATAATGAATTATTTGAAAAAGTTATCAAAGAAGGCATATATGACTTTAAAATAAAAGAACCTCAGACATTTATGAAGGCATTTGTGAGAATAAGATCAAAATGTGAAATTGTTCATAATAACATATCTTATACATTAGTGGATTCATTTATAAAGCCCCACATAAAAAGCTTGATAAATTTTCTAGAGGATATTCAAGTTGCCTTATTGAATCTGATACAAGAAAAAAGAGGTGAAGATCAAATCCAATGATGATATATGCCTAAAGGTGAGGGAGAATATAGAATTTGCACAATGGGATGTAAGACATTATATCACCAAGACTAATGGGAATTTAAAGTTTGAAATCACATATTTTATAAATAAGTTCATTTTATTGATTTATAATGTATAACTTGCCAATGCTAGACTTTGAGATTTAACAGGGATCCTCTATAAGCATTTAATGGCTTGTATATAATAACATAGGGAGGATATCGATGCTTATATAAGTCAATACTACAAGCTTGAATATTAGTTGAAGAAACATTATGTTATAGAGCTTATCAATGGCCTATAATTTTGTCCAAACACTGAAAACCTATAGCCCGTATTATCTCCCTTGATCAAAAAGAAGCCTATAAGACCCAAAAAGTTTATAAAAAGAGATTAAGCTAAATAACAACAAAATCCAAACAAATTGAGCAAGGTAAAATAAGTTATGAGATGTCAAAATTATTATGAAATATGTAAAAAAAATTGAATGCAAAAATAATCATTAACCTTTAAGAAAACCTAAACTTGTTAAGGTGATTCCATACCTATTTCTATTTGCACCCATTTCAAATGTCGTTTAAGATTTCTAATTGTTTATTATAAATTATAAATGTATAATATAACTAAAACAAGGAAAGAAGTTGAAAATTCAAGTCCCTACATCTACATTAGAAGATATAAGATTAGAAGACCAAATAATCAAGATGTAAAGGGTCAAACATACATCACCTATCTTAAGAAGGGAGAAAAAAGTTGTTAGTGAATTTTCACCTTTATTTCCTAATATCATTTAATATTATAACTATCTAAGTTTCTATAAACAATTTAAGGATATGAAGTAACATTTAGAGAAGTTAGTAGAAACACTTATTTTATAATTTATCACTTAAATGCATTTTTATAATAATTATATGTAACTAAATCCTATTTGTTTACATTGTACTTTATGTTTATAGTATTTTATAGATATGCATAAATTAATTTCAAGTACTCGAACCTCAAGGAATAATACAAATGCAATTCAAGCTTCTCAAAATACAATTACCAATATAAATACACAAATAAACACTTAAAATAGGAGGAGGATCAAGTTAAACGCGAATAAATCATTTTCAAAATAGCCTCAAGTTGTTGATGGTGAATCTAATGCATATTAAACCATGTGTTTGTGATAATTTCGTTGAGACTTTTAACAATGTGATTGTGTAATTTAGAAGAGACTTTGAACCTTATTTTTTTGTAATCTGGATGGGATTTTGAACTTTGTGTTCCATTATGATGTTTAATGGTATTATGTGTTTTTGTTCCTGTTTTGGCTAGATAGGATGCAAAGGTGATTATATGCTTGTTTGGTCATCAAGTATTAAGTGAGTGACATTTGTGACTTTTCTCCTTTGCTTCCACGTGATCTTAACTCCTAATCTTGATGATGTAATCTTGTAATGATTGTTGTCATATTATAATCTTATGATTTATTTTAGTTACTCCTACACTTTATGCCTATGTTATTTATTGAAAAATTATGCCATACCTATATTAAAATTGATTTGTTAGCTCATATTTCAACATGAACTTGCTATTCATCTTGCATACTCTTCTTATTATGTTAGTTACCCTATTAGCAAGTCTTTTGGGACTTAAAAGATTATTGCTACACTGTTTAAGGCTAATAAAACTTTAGTTGTGATAGTTTGTGTAATGCTTGAATATCAAATGTAACACATGTTTTTTCAATAATGTGAGTATATGATAAAATGCTTAAACTTAAAAATGGTCAAATGTGTGTCCAACATTTGAAATTATGTTAATACTGAAATTAGATGTATCAAAGTCCTAAATATGTAGTCATGTAGGCCTATAAAGTGAAAACAAAAAACACAAATATTAAACTTATGTCATATTTTGAAAATCTTATGAATTAATAAACAAGATCACCTTTTACAGGCAACAATGAATCTTATGGATGAGACTCTTATCTTAACTTATGGAAGAAGTTTAACAAATTTTTTTATAATAATAAGCCTTCAAGTTATTTACCAAAACTAAATACCTATAAGGCATTTACAATTTGGATGTTCATTAATGAGTTGTATAATAATATCATTACTAAAATTATAATTGAAGCAATCATTTTTGTACTAATGGAAAAATTAAAAAATATTAACCAATATTAGGCTTAACAATTGAGAATATTTTTTCAGTTTATGCTAAATTATTCAAACAATAATAATCATCATTCTTGAATCCATTAACCACACGATTACACTCTTTCTATATAAAGTATATACCACGTGTGTAAGCAATAAAGTCACAAATACTTTATTTCTACTCGTAGTTTTCTTAATGCTATTACCATATCATCATATATGAGATAATTATAATTGATAAGCCAATGATTATAAGAACATTATAAAATGACCATTATATACTAGCTCAATATCCTTGTAGAAAATATTTCCAATAAATAATTAATGAAAATAGTTCAATTGGGTATAGTGTAAAAGGATTTGGAAACAAGTCTTAAGTATCGAGAACTTTTGCGCGTAGATCATTATCATATTGCTTTATTAATTATGAGAAAATTTGAAAACATATGTTGGTTATTTTCCAAGAACGTTTTTATCATTGTTAAGTAAGCAAATATTAAAATCTTGTCAGCCTGCAAAGAAACTTATCAATGTAAAATTCGTATACTTTGCTCATAAACTATTATCGCGTGCTTTAGTCCCTTCAGTACATCATGTATTGTCTACATCCTTACTTCTTATACCTAATTATGAGCCAAAAGCATAAATTTACACTTTCTAACTACTAAAAGCACACATAATATATTGATTTTATTCAGAAGTAATCTCTTCTTTTTTCATGCGTTGCTAATATTCTAAACAAATTGAATTTTGATGACACTTGAACATGGATTTAATTTGTTACATAATCATGACAACATAGGGACATATATATACAAATTGACATATGAAACACAACCCTAAAAATTACTTTTTAATTAAGTATCATAATTCAAGTTTATTGACTATGGTTCAATTATCAACGGGGACTACACGCATGACTTTCACTGATCATTGATTTAAAGATCCACATTCATGATTAGTCAATCCAAATGCATATCGACATTTACCAGTTTCTGATTTTTGCCTATTCGAACCAATACTGGGCAACAATAATGGTGCGGTAATTTGTGCAAGGATGATAATAGGTCGCGTTAATAATAGTACCGCTAGTCTGTGGTTCGAGTAGTGGCCCGACGGACCACGGGAGAGCCGAGCTAGTCTCATATGTTTTTTTTTTAATTTAACAAAACGGGTCATTTTGTGTCTTTCTATTGGGCCACGGGCTAGGCATAGCCAAGATAACCCCAACCTGAATTCGATTCATAGTCCAATTGAGTTAATCAGTCGCAACTTAGGACCTAATCAATTTGGGTCAAATTGAGCCGAACTGAATGGACCAGGCTATATTTGCCATCTCTAAGCTAGTGACGACAACTTGGGCGAAGATTTGAGGAGTATAGAGAAGAGAGTAGGCTTGACCATATGATAAATAGGTTTGTTGCCGTGAGAAGCTATAGCAATAACGAGTTATTTTTATGATAAATTGAAAATTGGAATAATCTATTAATAATTTTAATTAGTACTATAAATTTAAGTAAGGTTCCAAAAGTTTTTTAATAATTTACCATTTAATATTATATAAAAATTGCTTATGATTTATTTTTACAGGATAGTAAGTAAATTTATAATTCACAGTAATATAAAATTAAAATTCGTATAGTCTTAAAAATAATTTTCTCTTTTAAATTGGGATATATAATGGGATTTGACAATTGTTACTTTCAGACAACTTTTTAAAAATCAATTTGTTTTAAAAGCAGAACAAACTTGCCGTGAGCGCGTATGGAAAGGAAGAGTAGAGATTGCGGCGTGCATGCTATTTCGTTACGTCGACGCAGGTCCACTTTTGTTTTCAAAGTTTCAACGCCTCTCTGTCAGCTATTTCTCTCTAAAGCCATGACCTAAGACCTTTCACTGGTACCAGGGGACCAAATCCAAGCCCACCATTACATCCTTCTCTGAAAAGGCCAATCTTTACGGCTATCCATCTCACAAGAGATAATGACTTCGTCGGAGGACGAAGGAGGAGAAGATTACCTGTTCAAGATTGTGATAATCGGTGACTCTGCTGTTGGCAAATCTAACTTGCTCTCTCGTTTTGCTCGAAACGAATTTAATCCTCACTCGAAGGCCACCATCGGAGTGGAGTTTCAGACCCAGATCATGGATATCGATGGCAAAGAAGTTAAAGCTCAGATTTGGGATACCGCCGGTCAGGAGCGCTTCCGGGCAGTCACTTCCGCTTACTACAGAGGAGCCGTTGGTGCCCTTGTTGTTTATGATATTACTCGCCGTTCTACTTTCGAGAGCGTTACTCGGTGGCTTGATGAGCTCAAAAGTAAGTCTTTTCTGCTTTTAAGATATTTTCCAATCTCAAAGTTTTGTTCTTTATGCACTTCCCTACCTTTTTTCTTCTACAGTTTTGTGGGAAATCGAGTTCCCAGATTTATGTTAAGAGAACGTTTAGATGCTCGTTCTGTCACCTGGAAATTTGACGATTATTATTGCAGAAGCCTATTAAACATGCAACTTTGAGGAATCTTAGTTGATAGTGCGTAATAAGGCTGCTACCTTATTACAAGTGGCTTCTTTATTTTCCTCATATCGAAATGGAGTGTAAAAATTATACAATTCATGGTCTCCAATCAACCCAACATTATATGAGCCTTAGCTGTACTCAAACATGAGTCACCCGTTTATGAAGGAGATCTGGCAAGAGCTATGCAGCTCAAGCCTGATTTTGACACGTCCAAGATTTTGCGTAAAAAGGATACATAAAGGTTAATCTTTGTGGGGGGACTGTTTCAACCCATTGACGCAAATGTTAGTTTGCAGATTCGATACCTGGAATAAGAAATGATTGGGAATTATTTTTCTGTTGAAAATCATCATCCTTTCGGTGTTTGAACTCGGATGTGGATATCAGGAGCAGCAATACCTACCTTTTGGAGTGGTTAAGAAACTTCTTCAATTTAGATTAAAAAAATCTAGATTATTCACCTAAACGTTGCAATTTCTGACGGTTATGTATGTATAAAATATGTGTTAGTATGAACGCATACGTAGTCACTTGTATATACATGAACATTTCTTTGTCATTGAAAGTTTGTTGCCGTCAGCGATAGTTGAGATGAAAGTCAACTGATTCGACAGAATCTCTGGTGGAAGCAGAACATGCTTTGGTTTGATTCTGCTCTTTTAATTTCATAGAATCTCTGCTTTTGGAGCTCCTCCTTAAAAATTGAATCTCCAAAATCTTCTGAAAGGGTAGGAAAAGTTGTATATTTATTGTTTTCCTCAGCGTCATGGATATCTCTTGATCTTTTTTCTCTTCTCTGCTCATTCAATTACATCAAATGATAGGCTTTGTTCAAAATGCAATGCAGCACATTCAGATTCTAGTATGGCAAGGATGCTTGTGGGAAATAAATGTGACCTGGAAAGCATCAGGGAAGTAAGTGTGGAAGAAGGCAAAAACCTTGCCGAGTCAGAAGGATTATTCTTTATTGAGACGTCTGCTTTGGATTCTACCAATGTTAAAACAGCTTTTGAGATTGTCATCCGGGAAATATATAACAATGTCAGCAGGAAAGTGCTTAATTCATATTCACATAAAGCTGAGCTAACTGTCAACAGGGTAAGCCTTGTAAACAATGGTGGAGCAAAGCAAACTCAGGGCAGATTTTCATGTTGTTCTTGATGGGTTCTGCTAATTCTACATTTTGAGTTGACACAAATCCTTCTTCAGTTCGCATTGTTTGTGTCACTACGAGGAGCTGTTATCGTTGGTTCTTTATGAACGAATTAAGCCTGCATAATTATCTTTAACTTGAACTCCTCACCGTTTTAGAAATCATAGTTGTATATTATATATCTATTGGTTTCAAATTTGAATGACTTGTTGTAATAAAGAACATTTTTTTACGCGGTGAGTGACATGGAGGAAATGACATGGTGGCTTGCCATGAGAACTTCCTGTGCTTTGAGCGATGATACAAGAAATGCATGTGAACATGCTTATAACCAGAGAGACTGGTACAATCGACTAGGGCGGTTTCTAGCATTTGGGTAGAATATTGCATAGAAAGTGAGAAGGGAATAAATTTTTGGGATAAATATGCTGCTTTGTCAACTTCTCTTCATTCTATTTATAATTGAAATTCATATTGTTGTAACAACACATGCTAAAAGACAGACAATCAAATATCTAGATTATAAGTTGTAGTACAATTATCCTGCTAACTTGTGGAAATTGGCTCTTGGGTTCAATTGGGTACCTAAGAATTCTTGAGCTGGTTGTGTCTCCTACGTCAAGTGTCTTGTCAATCCCCATGTTTGTAACATTGCCCTCCTCTTGTAAAGCAACCTTGTCCTTAAGGCTGAAGTTGGGGAAGTCTTGATGCAATTTGTGTAGAGGCTCCTAAGTGGCATCGGATGGCGATTGGCTTGCCTGATGAACCAACACTTTTGGAATTGGTCTTATTTGTTGCAAAATTTTTTAGTAGCATAGGATTGTCAACGGTGTTAAAACAGAATGATTGTCTACGAATTGTTATGGCAAAGGGACGTACTGGGGAGGAATTCCTCCAATGCATTTTTTAAGGCTTGAGACCTGAAAGATGTGTATTTTAGCGGAAGGAAGGAGTTCAAGGCAATATGCAACAGGTCAGATGCTTTCTATGATAGCATAAAGGCCCAAAAAATCGGTTTGATAATTTGTTAGTCCATCAATTAGCCACTGACATTTGGTGACATGATTGGAGTTGCAAATAAACTCAACATCTATAAAGAAGGTGATATCGATGCACCTGGAATGATCTTCATTGTGCATTCGATTTTGTGCCAGGGGAGTGGCCAGAATGGATGTACGTGCTGTCAAGCAAGTCTTCGACAGTAGCCACAATTATGTTGCATTGAACATACTCTATGAGAGAAGGCAATGGGTGTCCATATACTGCTTTGAAGGGAGTCATTCGAATGGCGGAAAAAGTGAAGCATCTTTAGCAATCCTTGAGACACTGATCAAACACCTTCGATTCTCTTTGTGAGTGATATGGGTTGCTGTTTGTAAGTTTAGTGCCTTGAAATTTAAACAATTCTTGCCAAAAAGAGCTCATAACCATCGGCTCACGATAGGGCAATATAAGTGGGAAAGCCATGCAATTTGGCAATATCCTTCACAAAAGCTTCTTCTATTTGATAGGCAGTTAATTGAGGCCTAAGAGGAGAAAACTGAGTATGTTTTGAGAGTCAATCAACAACAAACATGATGGTAGTTTTACCAACAAATGGGGGAAGATGCGTGATAAAGTCCATAGAAATATCTAGGGATCGGAAGAGGTTGAAGAAGTCCTTAGGGTGGTGTGTTGAATGGTTTAATTGTCTGACGCAATGGCTACAAAATCCTGTATCAATTGTCACACGTTGGTCCAATATAAGACAAGGGACATTTGAGCTAGGTTCTATGAATTCTTGTTTATGTTTATCCACTTATGGGTATCTTGTGAGCCCGGTCAAGATTAAAAATTGGAATGCTGACTCTTTAGAAACTACCACTTAACTTTTATAAAAGAGGAGCCCATCTCAGACCTTGTAATCAGGAATTCGGTAGGATGGTACTGGGTCAATTGCAGCTTTTGTGTTGAGGGAGGATGTTGCCTATCAAATTCTTGCAAGGCCTATTAAAGTGGTATTACAGGCTAAGAGACTGGTTGCATTACTTGGAGGGTAGTAGACGATAACTATAATAGGGCATTGGTTGGCCTAATTTCCGTCCCCGGTCAATTCATAATTTAGAAATCATATCCCATGAATTTTGTAAGCCATCATTGTTGTTATGGGGTTTGTATGGTTTGGTTGATCATGAATTTCAAACTTTAATGGTCAATTTGTATGATAAACTTGCATCTAAGCAAATGTTAACTCCATTTACAAATTGATTTGGTGATGCCAAACATCTCGTACATAGGTAGATGTAGTTTGGAGTCTCGGAGATATCGCTTTAATGAAGTAGGCAATTGGATGCCCTTGTTGGGTGAGAATTGCATTAATGCTAAACCCTAATGCATCAATTTATATGATGAATGAATATGCAAAATTTGGAAGTGCCAACATCAGGGTGGTGGTAAGTGCTTGTTTTAAGGATTCAAATGTTGCGGTTGCCTTCAGATTCCATACAAAAGCATCCTTCCACAAAAGTTGGTTAAGTGGGGCATCTGTGGATAAGTATTTAGCCATGAAACAACAATAGTATCTGGTGATGCCGAGAAACCTACAAAGGCTTTTTGTTAAATTTGAAAGGGCTTATTATTGAATTACTTTGACCTTGTTAAGATCTACAACTCTCCTTGTTGCTGAGACATAAAGGCCCAAATATTTGAGTTTTGTGAAACCAAATTCACATTTGATAACTTAACAAATAAATAACAAGATTAGAGAGTGAGAAATATTGCTTGTGGGTGTTCAAGATGTTCCCAAAGAAAAGCTATAGATGAGAATATCATCAAAGAATACCAAGACAAATCAACGTAACATGTCTTGAAACACATCATTCATCAATGTTTGGAATGTCAATGGTATGTTAGAAAGATTGAAAAACATTACAAATTTCTTGTAATGACTTCATGTGTCTGAGAAGCTATTTTCTTTATGTCGGGTTGGTGGATGCGCACCTGATGGTAACATCCCTCGAGGTCTAGCTTCACGAAATCCTTTTCTCCATGGAGTTCATTAATTATGGGAATTGAAAATCGATCTTTAACTATGATGGCATTGAGAGCCCAATAATCGACAAAGAATCTCAAAAAATTGTTTTTGTTTTTAACTGGTAACATTAGAGACAAAAAGGTGCTGGGACTTGATCTGATTATGCCTAAAGCCATCATCTCACCAATCAACTTCTCAAATTTACTTTTCTAAAAATACGACATCTATATGGTAAAACCTTTACTAGGGTTGTGTTTGGATTAGTTTGGGTGTTGGTAGGTGAACGGGGTTGGGGAAAACAAAAATGAAGTGTGATAGTAGGTTTTGTAAGGAGTAGTTAAAGGAGGGTAGAGCCTGTGAGCCAATTATAGGTTTATTAGGTTGAAAATTAGTTTCCATTTTAACAAGGAAATATTGAGCTACTGTTTGTGTTTGGAAAGCATATTTAAGAGGTTATAGTGAAATATGAGATAATGTGGGTTATTGAAGACTCATAAGCCTCATTTTTTTCTCGACCCATTCGAACTCCATATAAGGGGTCTTATAGTCAAACAAAACTGGCCTAAGTTTGAAAATACATTGTACACCTAGCAAATTCCACATAAAATACAGGCAAGAGAGGAAGATCTACAGAGAATTTAGTTTGGTCCAAACAAAGGGGTGTTTATTTACACATGCTTATGCATTCGAAAAAATATCCATTATTAAGTGTGACACACAGGTGGGGAGAGAGTTGGATAGAGAGGTTAAGGTGGGTAGTAAGTCAAGTTTCGATGAAATTATGGGTAGACTCGTCATCAAAAAGAACGATGACCTTGTGGCTACTGATAGATCTCACTAATTTTAGTGTAGAGGGTACTAGTTGGTTGGTTAGTGTGTTGAATGAGATCTGTGCTACCTTAACATCCTTTTTAATGTTCGAAAGTTTCTCGCTTGCCTCTTTGTCTATCTCAGGGGTAGGTGGATACTCAACTTCCTTTTTTGTTGAAGCCATAAGACAGAGGAACTGTGGAGGTTTACAATAGTGACTTGAGGAAAAATTTTTGTTACAATTGAAGCATGAAACCTTTTCTTACCTTATCACCATTTCTACTAGGCCACTTTTTGATAGGAAAGGGTGTTTTGGACTTTAGTGGGAAGCTATATGGGGTTTGTGTGGCTTGACTTGTGGAAGGTGGATTTGGTAACATTGCGGTTGATATTACACTTGTTGAGCCATTCCTATGGCATCATATAGGCTCTATGATTTCAACAAAGCAAGTTCTCTTTAAATGTCATCTCTAAGCTCATAGATGAAGCATTTTAGTAGGTTGGCTTGATTTAAACATGTGGTTTGTGTGATAATTGCCTCAAACTCATCTAGGTTGGCAGAAATAGTAGTGTGTTGGAATAACATGTAAAGTTGAACTTCATGGTTAGTAAATTTAGGAGGCGTAAATAACACTTTAAGTTGTTAGATGAAAGTATCATAGGTAATTAATCGGGATGTCATAATACAACCACTAGAACCATTGGAGGCAGGTCTTGTCATATAAAAATTTGTTATGATTATTTTTTGATTATTGGGAGTACTGTGGTACAAGAAGAAATACTCTATTTGGAAAAGGCATCCATAAATATTTTCACTTGAGAACAAGGGTATTTCAAGTTTTAGGAGTCTTGATTTAAGTTGAATTAAGGCATTTTTAGTGGTGGTGAAATGCGCTGCAAGTTGTTTTGGTCATGTTGAGGAAGGTAGGCTTGAATAAGAGCGGATGGTGTGGGCTTGTGAGATAATAGGTGAAGATGGGTTGTAGGTAGGTAAGGTAGTTGTGATGGGTAAGGGTAATATGGGCGATTATGTGACTAGTTTGGCTAGCTTTTATATTATGTTGACCATAACAATTTCTTAGACGATAGAGGACTTTTGGACCGTGTTATACTATTCAAGTTGGTTATTAAGCCAATATAGTTGTTCATAAAAGACCTTCAATTGAGTGACCATACCTTCTGTTATCATGTCACACTCTTAATTAAAGCACTAAATATTGGTGCAATTGATTAGGGTAAGTGCTAAGTTTGAGTTAGAATATTGCACATAAATTTAGGAAGGAGAGAGAAAATTTAAGGGAGGGAAGAAATTCTTAGGGTAAACTTGTTACTCGATCGACTTTTCTTTATTATATTTATAATAGAAATTTATACTGTTGTAACAATTATGCACATTACTCATCTTTGTACAATATTATAAATATTCCTTTTCTATAATTATTCTAGGATAACTGTATTACAACTTATAATCTTGATATTTAACTGTCTTTATTATTTTGCATGTGTTGTGCCTTCTATTGATTGCCTGACTTATGGAAATTAGTTCTTAACTTCAACTACGTGCATAAGGATTCCCAAGCTGGCTATATCTCTCGAGTTAAATCCCTTGTCAACCCTTGTATTTGTAACAGAGATCCAAGAAATGGGGAAGTTTTACTTGTTTTTACTTCCTTCAGTTCGCATTTAAATAGGAAGTGTTTCATGATAGAATAAGAAAACATAGTAGTAACTAACATAGAGATAAAGAAAATTATAGGATTGCATCAAATGCAAAAGGTTTACAAATTTTAGAGAGCTTTTTTAGGCCCTTATTTCTTGGTGATGCGGAACCCCAAGGCTAAAAAACCTGAAACCCTTTAAACACAGACACTTTGGGTAGAACATGAACAAGACGAAATCCTCAAACCTAATAAATCTCTAATTAATTAAATGAAAGGAAACGCATACAATAAGGTTGATTTGAAAACAATAATAGAAATTCTCCAAAAATGTTTACCTTAATAAGAATTATATTCTTGATGCAATAGAAGAAGATAAGAAATCCTTCCGTATACAATTCATTATTCATCCATTCTAACCCTGAACATTATTTACTATAATGTATTTATACCCTTAAAAGAAACCTTAACTATGAAAAAGGCCTTTAAATATGGACCTCCTACCAAAATAACTAAAGTCCAAACTAATATTTCTAAAATATGGCCCATTAAACCTAAAAAGATTTAATCTAAAACAATCCCAAAGCACAAACAATGGGCTGCCTAACTTGATTAGTTATGATACTATTGACCCTCATTGTATCTTAAGATTCCATGTCATCTACAATTTGATCCATGTAGGATTAAAGCACTTCTTTGAGTTGCTTAACTCTTAATCTTATTATTGATCCCTCTAGCATTACTATCTCATCTTTGGTTTCATTTTCTTACAGAGTGCCATGGTCGTACTCATATCATCGATTACCTCTTCAAAAGGATTCGTCCTCGAATCTAAATCAAGGAAAAAAGGAGATAAGTCAAAAACATTAAAAGTAGCACTAACATTATACGCACCTGGCAAGTCTATCTTGTATGATAAAAGCAAACATATGCAAGAGGGGGTGAATTTTGTGTGACTTAAAATTTTCTTGCAAACTACTTTCAATTCAGATAAAGATAGGTGCTTGTTAAAAATTAAAAACAATAGGAGACTATCAAATGATAGCAGCTGGTTAAACGACAAGAGCTTGCTAAAGAATAAGATTGATAAGCGTAAATTGCATCATGTTTTAGGGCTTAGTTTGATATGTGATTAATGATTAATTCAATCATTTAGTATGTGTTTAGGTTAGAATTGTGTTAGTTTGTTAATTAATTGTGTTTTAAGTGTTTTATAGGTTAGTATAAGTTTTTGAGCTTAAATATTATGTTTTTGAGGTACCTTAATGTGTTTGTTAGTGTTTCAAAGTCAACATTGAAGAATGGAGAAGTTTCGGAGGCCCACGATCATGGCACAGTAGGCCACGATCTTGACAGAAGCACCAGAGTTGACTTACGATCACAGCCCACATGCTACGATTGTGACAAAAACCTAGGACATGGCCCACAATTATGGACAAAAGACTAGGATATGGCCCGTGATCATGGTCTACGTCGGGCAGACGCGTAGACACTAAAAAACGTCATATTTTGAGGTATTTTTGGACCTTTTAGACCCCAAAAAACCCTCAAGCTACTTAGAACACAAGCGATATTTAAAGAACAAAACAAAGAGGTAGAGGGAGCGTTAGACATTAGCCACCTTAAAGAAACCTTAGAGAGAATTCATAGAGAGATTGAGAAAGGGAAGAAGGAAGAGAGTAAAGGAGAAGAAGTTGACTGGACATACTTCCCAGATCAGGAGTTTCCTAATGTTGCTTCCTCCCATCATTCATTTAGATCGTATTTCCCGTTTATTTTCACTTTTATTATTGTATAGAATTGGAATAACAGTTGATGATAGGATTTTTGAATGTTGAAGATGTTTTAAACTCACCTTCTAAGTTTTATCTTTGAATTAATGAAATATGAATGTTTACGTGTTTATTGGATTTGTTGTGGTTTAATTATGCAAGTGCATAATTTGATAATAAACTAAGAGGATGAATCGAATGAAAAAAATTAAATTGGGTTAATGAGAGTTACATGATTTAATTAAAAAAAAAATCAAATCGGTAAATTGTGCGAAGAGATCTTGCATAGGTTTCCGATAGTTTATTAGACAACTTCAGAATTAATTAGGCTTTGTATAGGTTGCTAATTGAGAGATTGCAACTTTCATAATCTGATTAGGGTTTATAATTTAGGGTTAATGGTTATAACTCGAGAGAGAGTAATCAACCCTAGGATGGTCTAGAACCAACAATCCAGTAATTCATAACGAGTTAGATTAACATTAAGGATAGGCAAAATTTCCTTTCTCTTAATTGGTAGTTTCCTTAGGTTGATTCTTGGGTGTGTGTTGCAACTGCTGAAAAATTAATATTTTGATATTCTATGTTTAATTTGATTGATTGAATTAAGTTCTCGTTTTTAGTTTCGTATATTTTGAATTTCTGTGATTTGTTCTGACCTTATAATTTAGGATTATATTATCTCTCCTTGTGGGATCAACACTTTAGGTACTACGCTAACGAACCATGTGCTTGTGGATTATCGAGGGTTATTTATTAAAACTTGCACACATTAAACACTCAATCAAAGACCAGTTAAAAATAATTTAAAAATAAAAGATGCCTATTGAAATAAAAGGAACTTCTAGTAAGTTATAAACTTGTTTTAGAATTGAAGGATTCTCTTACTGAAATGAACACACACAATATAATGTGAAAATACAAAAGTTAAGAGAAGAGAGAGAAGGACACAGTCAATTTATACTGGCTCGGTTTATAACTTAAGCCTACGTCTAGTCCCCAAGTTTTCAACTTGAGTATTTCACTATTAAGACTAAGTAGTAATTTGACGAGCCTCTCCAAACTCACAAGTTAATATTTTTCAATGTTCTTCAACCTTCCAAACTAGTAGTATTTAGCTAATCTTTACAAACTCTCAATAGAAAATGAAGTTTGCTCGATATGAGCAACATTGATCTCTCTCAAAAATATTTTCACTTTTTAAAGAACAAGAGATTTTTCAATAATATCACTTTCAAAAAAATTTATGTTATAGCTATATCTCGAAAGTATTATATGTGTTCTTAACATTCGTAAAAGTAGTTGCTCTTCCTTAAGTAGGCTTTTCTTTCAACTAGTCATTACTTCACCTGCATCCTTAGTCAATTGGATGGATTTAATTACAAATAAATTCAATTTCATCTTTGCCAAAATATCTTCCAGTCATCACGTGGCTAATATATGAGCTTCATAATAAGTAAGATCCTTTCGGATAAATCATTTTTTAATAAGGTAAGTTCATAAAGAAGGTTCCTACAATAAGGAAAGCAATTATTCTATGATTTTATTTCTTTTTAAGAATTATATAGTTCTTTATATATAAGGAAATAAATCCAATTTGAAATTTCAAATATTATAAGGTTATCATCAAAATCATTAAAAATGAAACTTGAGCTAACAACCTTCCCTTTTTTGATCATGACAAGCAATAATAGACATATTTTCAAAATTAAAAAAATAATGGATGGTTTCGAAAGATACTTAAGAATTTTATATGTTCAGACGTAATTAGGAGGAGTTTGCCTCTTAAAAAAGGAGCCTATCAATTATGCATCACAAATTTTCATAACAAAATCAATTACAGATATAATTAAGGTAGCATCAATTAATCATATCATATATATGCAAAAAAATATGCCCATATAAACTCTCCCCTTTTGTCATTATCAAAAACACAAAAAAAAGAAATGGAGAGGAAGTGAAATAAAATAGAGTATAAGTAAAGAAAGTCGATGGTCACTGCTAGGAAGAATTTATCCTAATATGAACTTGCAAATCCAAGATTTGGTTTTGGATGCTGTCGATTTGTTCGCGCATTTGATCCAGGTTAGAGTGAATTTCCTTTAGTAGTTGAAGAAATTGATCATTCATGTTATTTTTGTTCTGAGGGGGAACAGGAGCCTATTGCTCTAGAGTAGGACTTGTAATTTCTGGTATCTTTTCAGACCTTTGCTCTGAGGTAAGACACAAGAGGCCAACTACTCTATCAGTTTTCTTATCTACCCAGATACTTCCCTTCAACTTATAACCGAATTGATAAGGAATTAAGGAATGAAACTTTCCAGCCTTATACCACATCACATTGTCGGAACACCAAAATAGGCAAAGATCTTGGTCAACAACATTATGTAAGGTAGACCTCTAGTAGTGTTCTTATGGCTTTCCTTGTCTACCATGAACTTAAGGATCATTGCTGGGAGATTCATTTTGTTTCCCTTCTGTAGATTGTATGCCATATAGGTATCTAGGAGACCGTATCTTTCTATTGAGTTACTTCTTGGAAAAATTAAGATAATCGATATTGATGCAAGGTATCTAGGCAGTAGATCCAAATTTCTACACATTGGTTTCCCTTTATGGGCATTTTCATTATGCAGACATATAAAGTTTACAGGTTTGTCCAGATCAATGTCAGTAATGTCCTGATTATGAGATGGAATGTCAGTTCTACCAACTAGAATGACACCTAGAATGTTCCCCAAGATTTCTTCTGTAATCAAGATCTCGTACTCACGTACCCACGAGATGATTGGTAACTTCCCATTTATTTCCTTTCTTCTTATGTGTGTAAAAACTCCTCACCAATTCATCACACAGTTTCATCCAAATTTAAAAGTTTCCTAACTAACAACATCAAAGAAGGGGTGTGATAAGAATACCTATATCATCAAATAGGTTAGGAGGTAAGATATGTCCTACTACCGCCTTTTTCTTTTTGTAGCGCATTTTGTACCTTACTTTTGCTACCATTGATTAGAACAACTTTATTGGTGCTGGCAATTCTCCCTTCTTTTGTACAACAATTTTCATTTTCTTCGACCTTTTTTCCTTTAGAACTTCTTCAAAGAAAGGTTTTTCATAGAAAATCTCATTTTCAGCAATAGGGTCCTCAAGATTTTCTTAAGCTATAGATGCTTTAGCCATAGGCTCCTTCCCTTTTCTTATTTCTTCTATTTTCCTTTTCCTTGATTCTTCTTTTTTGTTTCAACAGTTTCTTTTTGTGGAGCTTGTTTTGTAGAAATTTCTCTGGTTCATGGTCTTCTTTCCAACCAAGAAGATTCTTCATTTAAACCATCGTCATTTATTACCCACTGCACTTTAGGCACTTTCTTTTCCTTGAAGCTAGGTTTAGGAATTATGGAAGTTTTTAGAGTAGGAATGGGTAGGGAGAGAATCGGCAAATGGAATCTCACATTTTTCAGTAACTCCCCCTCACTGAGAGTCTCTTCTTCTTCTTCACTTTTTTCCCCTTTTTTGCTTCTTCTTTTGAGTCGGAGGCATAAAGTTTTTCAATTGTTTCTTCTTTTTCATCTGAAGGGGAATCAGAATAATTTAGAGACATCATAGTAACAATCTTCCTTTTCCTATCTTATAAGGTCTCCTAATAGGGTATTTCTGACGTTTGGAGCTTTGAGGAGACAAAATAGGTTTAATGGAAGTGTCTAGATAACCTACTATGGGAGACAAAGATGAGGAATCAAAAGAAAGAAATTTGTTCATGACGAGGTGTTTCGTTATGGTTAGGAGTTGAAGCCAAAAATTTCTTCTGTCCTTTTGATTTTATTCTTTCCATTAAAGATTGTTGGGAAGAGAAAGTTAAGAAAAATATGGAAATTTTGGATGTAGAAAAGGAGGAATAGAGAGAAAATAGAGAGTAAGTGTGCAAGAGAAGCGTCGCTTCTTAGAAAGATAATGATTATGATTATGAGAATAGGTAGTCGTACACGCTAAAAGAGGGAGTGTGATAGTTTGCATTTCTTCTGTCAATCACGTATGGATAGTTGTAAGAACAATGCGAGTTTTTAAAGCTAAAATAATGCCATGAATCATTTCCTTTTAGGACAGATGTATCTTGTTCTGTTAAAGCGAAAGGAGCCTTTTAAAATTAGAAGGAGCTTATTAGACCGAGGGAGTTTCTAAGGAAACACAATAGAAGGAACTTGTGAAATGTAATGACAAGTAGCAGAGAAAATTCATACAGAAATAATATTAGAGAGTTTGCACATACCAAGCTCTTTTCTTAACATGTAAAATCTATCCTTAGAGAGTGACTTGGTAAAAATGTCAGCTACTTGATTTTCAGTATTAATATGTAAAAGATCAGTGGTTTCTTCGCAAACAAGATCTTTAAGAAAATGATGTTTGACTTCTATATACTTAGTCCTAGAGTGATGTATAGGATTTTTAGAAAGATTTATAACACTAGTATTATCATATAATATGGGAATATGAGAAAAGCTAGGAGAAAAATCTTGTAATTGATGGTTCATCCATAAGATTTGAGCACAATAGCTAGCAGCTGCTATGTATTCCGCCTCAGTCATCAAAAGTGTTGTGTAATTTTTCTTCTTGCAAGACTAAAATACCAATCATCCTCCAAAAAATTGACAATAATTTGCATCACAATAGCCCACTATGTCAAATGAATTAGTTTTTGGATACCATAGTCCAAAATTCATAGTTCAATAGAGATATCAAAATATTCTTTTCACTTCTTAAAGGTGACTTTTTTTTTGGATTTAATTGAAAGCATGCGCAAAGACACAAACGAAGTAATGTCTGGTTTTGAACTTGTAAGATATAGTAATAATCCAATCATTCTTTTATATTTTGTCTCATCAGCAGTTTTTCCTTCTTCGTCTTTATCAAGTTTATTTCCAGTGTACATGGGAGTACTTGTTGGTTTGACATTCTCAAAGTGATATTTCTTAATAAGTTCTTTTGTGTATTTGTCTTAGTTAGTGAAGATTCTTTTTCTATTTATCTGATTTGTAATCTGAGAAAGAATGATAATTCTTCCATCGTGCTCATTTCAAATTCCCCCTACATTAGTGCTAAGAATTCATGCTCGAGGAACCTACTTTAAACCATACAAAGCTTTTGTTCGTAATCTAGATGGTTTTCATCTTCAAAACCTTCCTGTTGATTGTAACCTTGAGCTACAAGTCTAGCTTTATTTCTTATCACCTTACCATTTTCATCATGTTTGTTTTGAAAAACCCTTCGAGTCCTAGTAATTAACTTCTTTTAAAGATGAGGTACTAGATTTCATACTTTATTTTTTGTCAAATTGATTCGGTTTGTCTTTCATGGTTGAAACCCAAAGGGCCTCTTCAACAATCTTTGGTTCTATTTAGGAGATTAGAGCAACAAAGTTGTTTTTAAATGATGATCTTGTTTTTAGACTTTTAAAAGGATCTCCCACAATGTCTTGGTATGTATCAAGACCTTTCCATTCTTTAGGTGTTTTTCTTTTCATAGGCTCCTGCTTAGAGGGAGGAGCTTGCTCTAATCTGGTTTTAGAGGGACCTTTTTTATTTTTTGATTCTGCAATTAAAGTCTCTGATGTATTTTTAGGAACCATGGGGTGCTCTTCACCATCTGAATTAATTGATATTGTTGATGGTAGTGCTTCATCAAATGCCACATGTATTGATTCTTCTATTTTCCTTGTTCTTTTATTATAGAATCTGAATCTGTTACCGCAATACTATAGCCTAGAAAGATGACTTCATCTGATCTTGCATCGAATATTCCAAGATTGTCTTTTCTATGTTTAGAACAAAACATTTGCAACCAAATGTTTGAAAGTAAGCAACATTTGGTTTTCTTCCTTTCCATATATCATAAGTAGTCTTTTTTAGAATGGGTTTTATGAAACATCTATTAAGTACATACATAATGTGGTTACTAGTTTTGCCTAATATCCATGATGTATTCCACTTTCACACAGTAGGGTCCTAACTATATTGACCAAAGTTCTATTCTTTCTCTCTACAACTCCATTTACTGAGGTGTCCTTGGACATGAGAAATTATGAGTTATACAATTGTTGTCATAGAATTCTTAAAACTATCAAATTCTCCTCCATGATCACTTGGAATTGAAGTAATGTAATATCCTTTTTCAATCTGAATTTTTCAATTTTACCAACTACAATGACCTTTGCTTTATTTTTATCTACAAAGACAACATTACCTCTGTCTTTTCTTTTAAAGTAGTTGAAGTGTGAAATTTCACCTGTCATGTGTCTTGAACAACTACTATTAACTATCCATTAATTTTCTCTTGTCTTTGTTTTGAAACATATATGAAAAATATTATTTCATTTTACGTACCCAAATTTTCTGGGTCCTTTCAGGTTAGTAGCTTGACCTTTTCGTCTCTAAATATACATTTGAGATAATTTCTCCATTTTATGAAAGTTGTAAGAATGACTAATGTGACCATGTCTACTGCAGTAGAAACATAAAATAGAAGAATGAGAATTGATATAATTTATACCATGTATCAGGTTCCTACTATTTTAACTATAACTATTGCTTGATTTGATAAAGAAATTCTTATAAGGCCTGATATTATTATTATTTTCATTGTATCCTATTTTGACCTTATCAAATGTATATTTACCACTTCCAATTAATGCATCAAGGTTGTTCCTTCCATCAACGAAATTTTCTAGATCTTTTTCTAAAGTTAAGATCTTTTTAACACTTTTCTCTTTCTCAAGTTCTAAGGTGGCAAAATTTTCTTCCAAGTGACTCACCTTTTCATAATCATTTTTAGCAACGTATTTTCCAACTTGGCTATTCTTTCTTCTAGTACTTCCTTTTTACAGATCTTTTGCTTATACTTAACACCGAGATACATATTCTTGGTCTCCAAATTCTCATTAATTGATTTTAGTCATTTAATCTTACTCTTCAGAGATGTATCATTGCTCTTAGACTTCTCAACTTCTTTGAAATATTTCACTGTCAATCTTTTGTATTGATCATACAATTTATGATATGCATTTTTAATTCATCAATTTCAATATTGGAGTCAGAATAGTATACCTCATCATCTCCTAATTCAACCATGAAGCAAACGTTGCTAACTTCCTTAGGTTCATCTTCTTCAAAGCTTTCAAAATCCTCGTCAGACCAAGCTAAAGTCATAGCTTGCTTTCTAGGTTTCCTGTTCTCTGTTTTATAATTTTAAAGGAGAGGAAATTAGGTCTAGTGTGACCAGGATTCTTGCAGTGATAGCATATGATTTGTGTATTGCTACTCTCGTTGTTGTCTTTTGATAGGGGCCCACTGTTTCCAACCTTCTTATTTCCTTCTCTTATCTTTTTTAACTTATTTTTGTAGAAGCGTGCATATTTTTTGACCATCAAATTAAATTCATCATCTCTATATATTTGCAACTCAGTGTCACTTTCATCATTGTTTGATTCGTTAGTTGCTTTTAGTGCCATTCCTCTTTTGTAGGAGGATCTTTCATCTCACCTAAGCTCGGTTTCATGGATCATCAGATTTCCTCGTAGTTAGTCAAGTGAGATAATGTCTGGATCCTTTTCCATTTCTAGAGCTATCACTTTAGGTCTCCATTCCTTTGGTAGTGACCTTAGAATCTTTGTTAGGAGCTCATCATTAAGATATATTTTTCCTAAATTCTTCAAGGTGGTGATGATGTTACTGAAGCATTCGAAGAATTTTTATATGGTCTCTCACTGTTTCATGCCAATAGTTTTTTGTTGATGTACCAAAAGACTTATTCTATATTTCTTTACCTCATTCGTCCCTTCAAAGGTAACTTCAAGTTTGTCCCACATTTGTTTTTGCTGTAGAATAGTAAGATTTCTTTTCATATTCTTCTAGAGACAACACACATATCAGGTGATGTTTTTCCTTAGCATTTAGTTATAGATTTTTCCCGTCAGCATCAGTTCATACTTTTACAATATCAGAAGTGAGAATGATAGCTCCAAATTTAATCGCTTTCCATACTTCGATATCTATATATTGAAGATATATGGTCATCCTATCTTTCCAGTATGAGTAGTTGTTTCCATTGAAGTAAGGAGGCTTTATGACATATTTCCCTTCAAAGCTTTTAAAGGTGTTTGCCATCATCTATCATGTGTTGTAAAACATAAAAAGTGAAACCTCACTCTGATTCCAAATGATTAAATCAAATACATGCAAGAGAGGGTTGAATTTTGTGTGACTTAAAAATTTTTCGTCAACTGCTTTCAATTCAGATAAAGATAGGTGCCTGTTAAAAATAAAAATAATAGGAACTTGTCAGACAATAGTAGCTTATTAAACGACAATAGCTTGCTAAAGAATAAGATCAGTTAAAAACATTTTAAAACAAAAGGTGCTTGTTGAAATAAAAGGAACCTTTAGCAAGTTATAAATAGAAGGAACCTAATTTAGAATTGAAGGAGCCTCTTACTGAAATGAACACACATATAATATACTACAAAAATATAAAAGTTAAGAGAAGAGAGAGAAGGATGTAGTCAATTCATACTAGTTGGCCTTACAACTCAAGCCTATGTTGAGTCCCTAAGTATCTAACATTAGTGTTTCACTATGAAAAACTTAGTAATTTGATGAGCCTCTCCACGCTCATAAGTTAACATTTTTCAAAGTTCTCCAACTTTCAAAACTAGTAGTTTCTAGCTAGCCTCAATATGCTATCAATAGAAAATGAAGTTTGCTCGATATGAGCTATGTTGATCTCTCTCAAAAATATTTCCACTTTTTAAAGAGTAAGAGATTTTTCAATGATATCACTTGCAAATGAATTTATGCTATAACTATATTTTGAAAGTCTGATATGTGTTCGCAACTCTGATATGTGTTTATAAAAGTAGTTGCTCCTTCTTAAGTAGGATTTTCTTTCAACTAACCGTTACTTCATTTGCATCCTTAGTCAACTAGATGGATTTAATTCCGAATAACTTCAATGTCATCTTTGAAAAAAAATATTTTAGTGATCACGTGACTCATAGGACCTTCGTAATAAGTAGGACCCTTTCGGATAAACAAATTTTTAATAAGGTAAGTTTATAAAGAAGGTTCCTGTAAGAAGAAAAGCAATTATTCCATGATATTTCCATTTAAGAATTATACTGTTGTTTATATATAAGGAAACAAATCAATTTGAAATTTGAAATATTATAAGGTTATCATCAAAGTCGTTAAATATGAACATTGAGCTAACATTGTATGCATTGTCATTGATGCGTTCCAACACCTGGAGTGCTCCATCACCCTTGGCATCAAGTTTTGACTTCCTTTGCTATGGAAACCTTTCTTTTTGCATACGCTATTGGATCCTGATTTATTTATTTATTTATTTTTGTGCTAAATTACTTATTAATTTCTTAACTATTTATTTATGTTGTTTTTGGCTAATTATTTATTTTTAAAATTGAGTCATTAATTTAGTAGGCATGAATGAAGATTGAAGATTTGATGGAAATATTGGAACTTAGTTAGAATTAATGTGGTGTTAAGTGGATTAAAGGAGTTAGAGCCATAAAAGACAAAAGAAGGACAAAATTGGAGAGGCTAAGTAAGTGAGGGGTAAGTTGGACTTTTAACTCTCATTAAGGGACAAATGGGTAAAGGAAGTATTGACTTGGTTATTAGAAGAAACAAAAAAATGAAAATTTAAGGAAAGAAAGAAGGGAGAAATGAAATAAGGATAGAGAAGTGAGAAAGAGTTGTGAGAGAAGTTAGGGAAAAGGAGGAAAATTTGTGGGAAACTTGGAAGGAAGAAGAAAAGAAGAGGAAATCAACTTGTTAGAGGTAAGTTTTCATCTTTCTTCTTGTTTTGTTAAAAAATCAAAAGGGATTAAATAGAGACTAGGTTTTGTGTTGGGAATGAAGGATGAAGAGGAAGATGAAACAAATTTGATTTTGGATTTCTAAGCTAGGTTTTGGGTTTTCTAACCTAGATGGACTATGGGTAGGTTAAGATTGAGCTTGATTTGTGTTAATTTCGTTTTGTTGTGATTATGGAAACTTTGGGGATTTCCATTTAAATTGGAATTGAATGAGAAATTTTTTGGTTGTGTTAGAAAATCAAGAACAACCTACCCAAGAGCAAGAGGAAGGGTACAATTGATTTTGGATTTCAAAAGTTATAAGGTGGGTAAAATATTTATGGTTATTGTGTAAATGGGAAATGTGCCTATGTGTATGTGTTTATGTTTAAATTTCTAAATTGTGAAATTGCTGTGATGTGGAAAATGCATTATGATGTGTTTTATGTTATGTATGACATTTTGATATAGTTAAATTGTGAGTATGATC
>JAOSBN010000001.1:20473603-20484002 GCA_027563595.1 Erythroxylum suave | reverse complement strand
TCCAATTGAGGTGATTCTTGTTGCAAAACAAACTAGAGACATGGAGCTACAATTTATCTGAAGGGATAAATTTCCAAATTAGGCCCCAAGACCTTCAATTTCTGAATTGAAGTAGGATATAGTGTTCAGTCTCGGATTTCTAAGAGCTGAAAGTATTTTAGCTAAAACTCCTTTACTTCAGAACCAAGTTGAGTGTTTTTGGTATCTTTAGAAGCTTCAGATGATGAGGGGACAAAATATATGAAGAATCCAAGTTGAAATTCCAAATCGGAAGTTTCCCAAATCTACTCCGAAAGTTGAGCGGTGGGCCCTCAGGCCGTTTCGACCTCCGAATGTTGGGCTTCGGAAGCGGGGCCCAACAAAGTTGGTCAATCATACACTTGCCAACTTGAGGGGAGGAAGTATTAGCAGTACATCAATATATATCATGCAAAGTAGTGACTCACTCTAGCTATACCCTTCATTTGTGGAAATCCTAATAAGTTGTCTTAATTACACTAGTAAGAAGCAGCAAAAGGCTGTAGCTAAGCTAAAAAATCCTAACAAGTTGTCTTAATTACATATAGTTAGAAAGCAGCAAAATACTCTAGGTAAATCCATCATTTGTGGAAATCCTAATAAGTTGTCTCAGTTACATATAGAAAGCAGCAAAACACCATAAACTGTCATTCGTTGAACACCTAATAAACTGCTTTAATTACATAATAGTTAGAAAGCAATAAAATACCATATCAAATCCTCTGTTTCAGTTACTTTGTTCCAACTCTGCTCTTTTAAATCTTATTCATACATTTATATAAGGTCCACGTAAATGTGTGGATGAGATTTAATGAAACATGATAGGAGCATCATAATCAGAACAAAAGATCTGATCCTATAAAATACTATAGCAAAACACTCATTTTGTAACTTTTATAAAACACCATTGACTCTCTAATGGATCACCAATTAGTATATTGTCCAATGATCTATTTGGTATCAAATCACCCATTATGTTTCTATTTTGCTGTTAGGTAAGCTTAGATTAGTTGATCTCCTTCGATGACTTTCAAAAATACTTTAACTAATTAATTCTAAAGCATTAAAATTCTAATTTTAATAAAAGTTTGATCGAAAATTATTTAAAATTTTTTAAAAGTTGTTTTGAAGATTAAATGTTTTCTTTAATTTTTAAAAAAATTCTTCTTAGAATATAAAAAATATTTATGAATTATACCCCACATATAAACGATCATCCAATGATTAATTTTTTAACTATTAAAATGATTAAAATAAAGTTGTAAGAAATATTATAATCATATAAAACATTTCAAATAGTTTCATCCTTCTTGTTTTTATCTATTAAACTTGTATTATTTTGAAATTGTTTTGAATTACCTATGTGTTAATTTTACTTATTTTTGAGTGTTCAATTAATTTGATTAATTTTTTCATCAATTTTATTTTTATTGAATACAACAACAACATCTCAATAAAAATCTTGCATGAGTCTCGCTGAAATATGAGATTTGAAGAAATTTAAAAGTATACATGACTTTACCTCTAACTAGTAGGTAATCAGTTACATATTCTTTAAATTCATTATAATAAAACTAGTAGGTAATCAGTTACATATTCTTTAAATTCATTATAATAAAGTTATCAAGAAATAATGAATTTACTTATCATCAAATCAGTTATATATTCTTTAAATTCATTATAATAAAGTTATTAAGAAATAATGAATTTACTTATCATCAAAAATATTATAAGGTTGAATTTGACTTGATGGAACGAGGGAGAGTTGACAATGGAAATTTGAAAACATATACACCCAGTAGAATGTACTTAATTAACTAGTAATATCATACAATAAAGTATTATTCAAGTACGTCATATCCCTTTTCTTGTGCGTGAATTGCCCCAGGTAATCTTCCACCGATTCCTGCAAGAACAGAAACCAAACAAAACAAGAAGAAAGAAAATATATACGCATACAGCACCACATTTCGCCGCCCATGCGATTCCCAGTTAGGTTAAAAAGCAAGTGCATGATCTACATCCATCCAAGCTCTCCATAGCCCCACAAAACCCGTTGGATGATACCAATAGGTCGAAAAAGAGAAATTAACGACACTATGAGGAGAGGATGAAATACCAAGGCACACCATGCACAGACCCGGACCCCACAGTTAAAAGCAGATTGGCCTAGCCCAGAAAGCTCACGGTATTAAAAGAAGAAACGCAAGAATGAACTAGAGAAACAAGGACATGAAATAAGTACTGCCCACATAGCTAGTGCCTAGTCATCTCCATGGATATACCAGCAAAGGAGCATGGTTGCGCAGCGACGAAGAACGTAGATCCTCGCACGTTGCTCTTGAATTAAAGAAGCATACTTTCTTGTAAGACCCTGCTTGTTATTCTTTGCTTGGAATTTATTGAATCTCTTGTGATTTACGTACATCTCTGCCATTTTATTGTTTGACTATAAAAATTGAACTGTAAATAGAACCCAGGAAAAAGAAGAGAAAAAACTAAGAAAGCTCACTATTAAGGAGCTACACCTACTGTTCCCTGGTGGGTGCACTTCCATATTTATAGTCATCCACGCAGATATGCATTTCCCGAGCTATCAGCAACTAGAACATGGTGGTGTGTGGAGAGTGGAAGATTCAACATCAAAAAGATGGATTTTCCTTGAAACTAAAAAGAAAGATTTTTGCTTGCCATTAAAGCGAGGCAGTGAACTTGGCTCACCATTTCACATGAAGGATGGCAATGGCCGGATTGCAGAGATCTACAGGGGAGTTTTCCAAGAAGGTAGGACGAACTTGGTCCAGTTCTGAGGAATAAAGACATGGTCTTAATCTTATTATTGTTCTTTAAGCGATTGATTTAGGAAGACGAGGTAGGTTTTCTTTGATCTTTCTTAGGGACTTGCAAGTTCGTACCTTTTTCGGGGAAGACATTCTTACCTATATGTGTGTGCTTGCGTTATTCTCACGTTACTTTTTAACTCTTTTTCTGATCAAAGCGGTTAAAGGAAATTGTTGAGACAGTGGCATACAGGCATATACGGAGTTCATGGTCTAGTTACACCAGACCACACTCAATTAAGTGATAAAACTCTTTATTTTAGCTCTTGGTCATTCTGTATAATATTCCAACCCTTCGATCACTACTCGTTAGTCTACATTCCATTGTTACAAAGTAATTCACAAGCGAAAATAACTTAAAAATAATCAAAACAAAATCGTAAGTTTCGTTCTATGTTCATAACTACCACAGATTTGGTGCCATTGGAGGTATCATATTTGCACCTCTGAAGCAACAAAAGTTTCACCCAAAAAGAAAAGCTGAAAGGAACAAATCAAACAGGGAAAGTACAAGTGGATCTACAAGTCTATCCTCCACAGTAAACGTGCTTAGAAGATTAATGAAAACTATTTTTACCAGTTATAAATAACTGATCAATGGAGAATAACATTTTTGGAACGAGAAATGGGTAGCATAAGGAAAAATTATTAATATCTAGAATGATGAGAGATAGAGGAGCAGTAAGTACCTGCAAAATAGTAAATGATGGTATGTATTCTTCCACTTCTTGTCAAACCTGTAATAAGCGGAATAATGTTGTAGATGAATGGAATAAATTGATACACAGAAATATGACATTCAATGCAAATCCTGGGGCCAGTTTTTCAATAAATGGTCTAATATTTTGTCATAATAAACTCCCTAGAGAACTGTCATTTTGATAAAGGCATTGAAGAATGTTATTCTAACAAAATTTTCATTGTTTTGCTCATTCGTAAGGATAATATTCTATCAAGTTAGTTTGCTAAGAGTTTAGAGGAATCCAATCATTAAGCCTGCTTTTACATCATTCAAAATCAGATTTTTGTGGTTTTTCTACAGAATATAAGGCTTATATTGCAATTTGATAACTATATCAACGGTCGGAGGCTAATCTCCTTCAATTTTCAGTTCCGCACTAAGTCTACCATGTATATTAAGTTTCTTATATATATTATACTTAAATTAAGTTTGTTTTCAATTTTATTGGAATCAGTGATTATTTTTTCCTTTCATTTTGTATCAGAGCATGATTTTTGCCTTTACCTGGGTATAATTCGATGTTTGGTTTTCTTTGGGAAATTTTGATTTGAATGCTCGACCTATCATTAATAATTTGCAAACTGATATTTGAAGCAAGTTTCAAATTTGCTCTTCAATTATAATAAATGCTTTTATGTGTATAAATCATGGAGTTGTTATATGTATTTGAATCAATTGATTTATGAACTTTAATGCCTATTGATCTGCATTTCGTTAATTAAAGATTACATCATCGTTAATTAATCTTATGCATTGAGAACTTTAAGATCCAATATAGTAAAAAGGGATTAGTTTATAATTGATAATATCTAGTGCAATACGATCATCCCACGTGAATTTCATTGCATTTGTATGGCTATCGATATGAAATATCATGTTATATTTCTTAATTTACCCTCAATGATTAAGAAATGGAATGTAATTTGATTGTTTCAACATAAATGCATATGAATAATTTGAGTTAGAAATATAACCCACAAGCAATTATTGTTGTTGATTAATTTTATCACATGATTTATATTGGTAAAGCATGATTATCTTTGTTTGTCTTAATTTTGTGACATAAGTATGTTTATAATTATTTTGCAATCATTCAACATGTGAATTTTTTGGATATGAAATATGAGGTTCTTGAGTTAAAAGGTGATAACTATAAGGAGAAAACTCTTCTTCACTTATGGTGAATGGACATTAATTATGTTATTAGGAAGGACGAACTAGCTTTTATTACTAAAACTAGCCTTTTAGATAAGTTTGATCTTTATGAAAAGTTAGAGCGATTTAATCGCTTTATTGTAATGTTCATAAAGACTAAGATCTTGGTTGATATTTAGGGTTCAATTGATCGACATGATAATGTCTATGCTTTTTTAAAGGCTACAGATGAGCAATTCTTTTCATTAGGCAAGGCACTTGCTAATACCCGGACTATAAGATTCTCAACGCAGAAGCTCACAAGTATTAGAGGTATGCGTGAGTACATTATACAAATAGGAGATATTGTGGCTAATTAAAGGCAATTGAAGTTGATATGATAGAGCTTTTCTTTGTGCACTTCATTTTGAATACCTTGTCACCTCAATATGGACCTTTAAAATTCTCTTAAAATGTATATAAGGATGTCATCAATTAATGAGTTGATGGGTATTTATGTGCAAGAGGAAGGAAGGTTGCCTATGGTGGTTGAGGAATGTGTTCATCTGGCTCCTCAAATAAAGAATAAGGATCAATCCAAAGGAAAGGGAAAGATAAAGATACCTCTCCATGATAAAATAGAAAAGGAGTCAAATTGTTTCTTTTGCAAGAAGAAGGGCAGGAAAAAGGACTATCCCAAATTTTAGGCTTGTTTTAAAAATAAGGGTAATTAGCTTTCTCTTATTTATTATAAGTCCAATATGGTTGATATTTTTCAAATACTTAGTAGATTAATTCTGGTTTTACAATCCATGTTACAAACTCCTTATAGGATTTGGGAAATCTAGGAAAACTAGTAGGAAGTGATTGGTATATCTATTCAAGCAACAAGATTAGTTCACATGTGAAAGTCATTGGAACATGCTGATTAGGTCTTAGCGGTGACTTGGTTTTAGTGTTAGAAAAGACCTTTTATATTTCATATTTTTCTAAAAATTTGATATCTATTTCAAGACTTTTACCTTTTGAATATTCCTTAAACTTTTCCGATTTTATCAACTTATTTCTCGATACTAATCTTATTAGGAATGATACATCATCTAATGTTCTTTACTATATAAATTTACAAGTTGAAGCCCTTTATGCATTGCATCTTAATAATGTTGGCATTAAAAGATATGTTATGAATAAGGATTCCTCTATTTTGTAGCATTTGAGATTTGGAGATATCTCCATAAAAAGGATTGATTAGTAAATAATGGACTATTTGGTGCTCTAGATTTTAAAAACACATGTATGGAGTAAAAAAGGAGTTAAATAGAGTTACACTTGTTGTTCAAATAAGGACTCATATCATTAAAGGTGCTTCATCACCTTCATTGATGACTACTCACGATATATGTATCTTTGTTTCCTTGAAGATAGGAGTGAAGCACTAGATGCTTTTAAGGTTTTCAAGGCAAAAGTATAGAAAAGATAAAGCATTAGGTCCTTTTGCTAAGTTTATAGCACAGTAAGTTATTATTGCTCACCATGCCTAGTTCTCTCGACCATAATAGTATAGTTGAAAGAAGAAACTAAACATTATTGGAGAAGGTGCAAAGCACGTTGGCTAGCTCCAAGCTTCTTAAGTTCTTATGGATTGAAGCTCTTAAAATGACTGTGTACATATAAACCAAGTTCCAACCAAGGTTGTTCTTGAGACACCATTTGAGTGATAAGATATTATTTGGTTATGTTTATTGAAAATATATCTTTTGTTTTGGCTATATTTTGGTGCTTAAATAGGAAAATTAATGTTTGTTTTGTTTTAGGAGATGACAAGTAGAGATTGCATCAAACTGGGATATTATTGGTCAAAATCATGAATTTTGGAAAAAGTTGATAGATTACTATAGTGGATAAGGCGAAATCACACCTAATGTCAGATTCACTTCAAGAGTTGAAATTCAATTAGGAAACTTCTTTCCATCCCTAATATATAAGTATTTAGATTTGTTTTAGATAGGAATCTTTGTAAAATAGAAGTAGGCTACATTTTGAGTAGGAACTAAGAGAAAAACACATGTACAACCTTCTCTAACCTTCTCTTTTGTTTCTTATTGTTTTCTCTTAATCTTTCTTCTTTTCTTTTATTTTTCTGTGTTGGAACTTAACTCTTTTATGGCTAAATCCAAATATTCTGATTTAAGGGAATTCAAAACTCTAGTTGTAACCTTGTGAGGTTCTGCTTTAAACTTATATTCTTGTTTTACTTCAAGTATTTCTTATTTTATGTTCTTATATTTCATAAATAATTAATATTGATTACTCTGACAAATTAATTTGATGTTAATTATTCTATAGCTATCCATGAATTCAGTGATTCATATTTTTCATAAATGATTAGTACAAGTAGAAAATAAGTTATTTATGAATTTGTATATTAACTTATGAGAAACAAGAAAACTAAGTTGAATAGTTGTAGCTATCTTAATTGTTTAATTTAAGGTCTAGTCTTTTTTACGAAACTTATTACTATCAATTAATTGATATGGAATGTTATCATACCCAATCAATTAATGGTAAGTTTTAGTTTGAATATTGGGTTTGAATCAATAAATTTAGAAAAATTTAAGACTTATTATGGTTGTCCTAATATGTTTCAGATTAACTGCTTGAATTGTGAAAATTATTCTTTTTGGACCAATGATCAATGTTACAATTAGATGAGAAATTTTCCTTAAGTTAGAGTTAAGTACTCTTGAATTTCTAGTCAATTGATTTATATTATTTTCTTATTCATTTTAGTAAATTAGTTAATTAATCATAAACCCTTATTTTGTTTTGTTAATTAAAATTAAGAAACTAGTTTTTACTTATCTTGGGATTTAACATAGTTCCATGATTACTACAAGAGTTTAAAGAATCATAATTAATTTTTAAAGCTTCAACAACCATATCAAAATCTTGATTCCATTATCAAGAACTATTTTAGTTTCTTATTTTTTGCGTTATTTTACTTTTTATTGTTAGTCTCTTATCTTGTATAACTTGTTCTTCTTAGACAAGTTGATTGCAATACAATCCTAAAATTTAGAAGACAATATGTCCTTTAAAAAAAGAGACTAACCAAGGAAATTGTCATTTGGCAAGGAAGCAATCATTCACCTCCATAAATGAAAGTTAAGATACATATAGCAATTGGTAAAGATTCTAATTTCCAAGAAGTTAAAGAAAACATGGAAAATCCTAACACTAGAACATTGAGGGGGTTAGTGACACTAAATTTGAATGAACAACCCTTATGCATATGATTCCCAGATAGTGAGATAAATTTTGAATTAAAATCTGGTTTGATTCACTTATTCACTATTTTTCATGGTCTTGCGGGTGAAGATCTACATAAACACCTAAAGAAATTTCATGTTTTCTGGTCTGGAATAAAGTTGCATGGGGTGATAGAAGAACAAATTAATCTTAGAACCTTTCTATTATCCTTGAAAGATAAGGTAATCTTCCCTTTAGCTCAGTGACAATATGGAATGAGATGAAAAAATTATTCCTAAAGAATTTCTTTCCTACATCACGAGCAACCAATATCAAAATGAAAATATGTGGGATACGACAATTCACTGGAGCAACATTATATGAATATTGAGAGAGGTTTAAGGAGTTATGTGCTAGTTGCCCACACCATCAAATTCCTGACCAAACTTGTGATTCAATACTTTTCTGAAAAACTATTGCCAATGGATAAGAGTATTATTAATGCAGCTAGTGGAACAACTTTAGTAAATAAAAAACCTGAAGCGATGAGATAATTAATGTCAAATATGGTTGAAATTTCTCAACAATTTTGGACAAGTATGGGTTAAGTTGTTAGTGCATGAATGAGGTAAGTAATATAAACCTTGAGGATAAAATTTTAGATTTAACTGCTTTAGTTCGTTAAATGGTTGTAGGTTAATATAATCAACATGAGTGTGCAAAATATGCCCATTCTTTGGCCATCTTATAGATATATGCCCTATATAGCAACAAGACTCCATTTAAGAAGCCAACACAATAGGCAGATTTCTTGATCAACCTTAATGAAAATATGCAATCACTATAATCTAGGATAGAGGGATCATCTAAAATTTAGCTATAGAAATCAAGGAGGGTAAGAAAGATATCAAGCTCAAATTTTCAATAGACAACCTCATGTTCTACATATACTCAATCTCAATCTTCAAATTAAGGTATGTATTGGGATGAAATTGTTAAGACACTTGCTACTAAAACTCAGCAATTTTAATAGGAAATAAGAGCAAGTCTTTAGAACCTAAAAAATCAGATCGCTCAATTAGCCACCTCTGTTAGTAAATTGGAAGAACAAGTGTTACGAAAATTACCTTCCTAAATGGTGGTGAATCCTATGGAGAATGTGAGTGCAATGACTTTGAGAACTGATAAGGAAATTCAATCTAGATCTCCCTTACCAATAAAAGTAGAAAATTATGATGAAAGACAAAAGAAAGATGAAGCTCCAACTCAAGAAAAGTTGGTTTACCTTGATTGATATCATTTAATGCGGATGTAGCTCCTTTCCCTAGTAGGTTAGCTAGATCAAAAGAAGAGGAACATGAAAGAAAGATCTTAAAAACCTCATAAAGTTGGAAATTAATATACCATTTTTAGAAGCCATCAAGCAAATTATAAAATATGCAAAGTTTTTAAAAGAACTATGCACAAATAAAAGGAAGTCAAAGGATAAGGAGAGAATAATTTTGGATAAGAATGTATTAACTATGATAAATAGAAAATTACTGAAAAATGCAAAGATCTAGGTTATGAGTCTGTTTACACTTCCATTTGTTATTGGTAATAAGATAATTGAGCATGTCATGCTTTTTGTTTACACTTCCATTTGTTATTGGTAAAAAGACAATTGGGCATGTCATGCTAGATTTAGGTTCATCTATTAATTTCATACCATACTCAATTTATCAACCTTTTTTGAACTCTTTTCAAGAAACCAATGTGATTATTTAGCTATTTTATTACTCGTATGTGCATCCTATTGGCATTTTGATGATGTTATAGTCCAAGTTAATAATTTAGTATTCTTAGTGGATTTTTACATCTTGAAAATGGATGGAGACAGTGTTGAACATTTAGTTTCGATTTTATTGGGAAAGCTATTTCTAAAGACAGCCAAGATGAAAATCAATGTGGATGAACGTACTCTTTTCATTTAGTTTGATAGAGAGATAGTGAAGTTCAATATTTTTGAACCAATGACGTACCCTAGTGTTTTTCAATATGTTTATCATATGGATATTGTGCATTCAATTGTGTAAGATATTTTTAAATAAGAAAGTGTTGATGATGAGTTAAAGTTTAATGCCAAACTGGAATTGAATGAGCAAGTTGATGAAACTTGTGAAGTTGTAGAATCATTATTAGCGATGCTAATAGATTCAAAAACTTTAAATATTGAACTTATTATAACTCACAAGAAAATGTTACCTTTTGTTTTGAATGTTAAGTCAGAATTGTGACTTCACGTATAAAGAGATTTTGATGACAAACAAAATAAGACAGAATGAAAAGCAGACGGAAGTAGTAAAAGAAATAAAAAGCAGACGGAAGCAAAAGCAGACGGAAGCAAAAGCAGACGGAAGCAAAAGCAGACGGAAGC
>JAOSBN010000001.1:20432440-20464301 GCA_027563595.1 Erythroxylum suave | reverse complement strand
GCCACTGAAAGCACTAAAGAATATTTATATGAACCTCTCCACTTTTCTCATTTATTAATTCTAATCTTCTAAGAAAATTTTGGGGTCCAATAGTTTTGGAACAAAACTAACACAAGCCAAACCCAATTATTTTTATAACTGGAAATGTTTATAACTTACAGGTACAAAAGTGGCCACAGTTAATCTTCTCTGCTGCATTTGCTTTACCATTCTACTTAGATCCCTCATATAAGTAGCAACTTGTTCGCTAATATTCTAAATTGAAAAGGAAAAACTAGTTTAAAAATAACCAAGTAGCAAGAAGATGTTACTCGGTTACACTTAAACCCGATTGAAAGCTTGGAACTTGATCTTGATGGCTACAGCACCAGTTGCTACTTAAGTTTTTCCCTACCATTTATCTAAGGATTTTTCTCTAAAACCAACGATTCTACAAGACAACCTCTAAGAAGGCATACAATCAGGATTTAATTATGTATAGAACATCATTTTCCTACACACACACAAAATAGTAATAAATTTTCATATGATCAATAGACAAAAGTTTGATCTTATAAGGCAAAAACAGGTTTAAAAGGTAAAGCACTTCATTTTTAAAACAAACTTCAGCATGAATAACAGTTCCATCCATCACCAACAGTTTTAAGAGCAGTCCTAAAAAAATTGAACAAAAAAAAGTAAGCAAGAACAGTGTTCTCCAATAGCAGCCAGTGAATGCTTAAACTCTTTCTGTAAAATAAAAAGTTTGTCTAGATATCATGATCAGAATGTTGGGTGAATCTCAAAGAACTATGACTCATTTCTTTCACAAACAAAAATTTATCCCACACATAAATATGTAAATATCCTTGGAATCATTTGGATGCTTCATTGAAGGTTGTATAGATTTACCTTTATAAGACAAGAAAAAAAAAACAAAGAAAACCATATTGATACCATTAATACCTATGTAATTTGAACAAATGTTTATGTATTTAACAACCATCCATCTAAAATCAATTCAATGGACATTATGATAATAATATATAAGAAATAAATTTAAACTTATGGCATACCATTTGATGATTCAGAAATCGCAGCATTCTTATCAATCAAAGCCTGAAATTAACAATAGGATTAGTGGTGAATGAAGTTAACAGAGTTGTATAAAATGCAACACTTAGCACAATACATCGGCCATTTACCTCCTGTAGTTCAAGTAGTGAATCCAAAGTCTTCTTGGATGAGGAGATGAGATCATCATATGTTGTGGAAACTCCATTTGAATCACAAAACGAAGACCTAATTGGTTCCTGCAAAAAATTCCTTCGCACTTGACTATCATTCCTCAAATACCTTACCATAAATTGGAGAGGCAAACAAGAAACATACCAGTGGAAATCTATTTGAACTTGAGAAAGTCTTTTGAATTAAAGCGCGAATCTTAAGTGCTTTATCCCAAAGAACTCTTACAAACAAAATGAGACAATTCAATTATCAATGAAAAGCAATAGTGTTTTTATCAATAGAGGAACAAAAAAATACCTTCTGGTTCTTTACTACTTGACCTTTAAGCACGTCTTCATCCTTATGTTGTTTTAGATTCTTCAATAGATCACTGAAAGAGAACAAAATTTATCCTACTTGAGAATCGCAGGGATAGAAAGCGAAGCAACGATGAACCAAAACCAAAGAACAACTTCTACATGCAGCGTCCAATTGATCGATGACATAGTCGAGATCTGGCGAGCACGAGCAGTGAAAAATGCCTATGACAAATAGGACCTTCCAGTTATACTACAAGTCCTCCTAGGGGATGGGTGGAGCGAATCGGTATCCCATGGTTTGTGCGCGAACAATGATTTCTAGTGCTTGATGTAAAAGCAGCGGATCGCAGAGAGAGGGATGGTGTGGTGGCATAGAAACATGGAGCAATAATCCCACATGAGGTTAGGTGGGACCGTGCCGATTGGTAGCACCTTGAGGATCATGGAGGATGTCTCGATGCTGACATCTCACTCCATTGTGGAATCTGACGGTTGGGGGAGTGGATGCAGGGAGTTGTGTATCAGATTGTGAACATTTGAGAAGAGAGAGTTTGATAAGTGGAAATGGATCCAGTGATCATATTTAGAAAACAGAGATAAAGAGGACGTTCTTTTGTTCAGAGATCCATTTGTCTCTTGTACTAATTCAATATGAAGAACTACAAGTCTATAAAAAACTAAAGATATACAGATTAGCTCTGATTGAAATATTTAAATTGTTAAAATCAAATTAATATAAATGTAACTTAAATTGTTAAAATCAAATTAATACAAATGTAACTTAGTAATATATTTTAAGACAAATGAATATTAACAAAGTGAAAAAAATCTTTTTATAAAAATATAAAAAGAATACGACATAGAAGGTCATGGGACCGGGGTTATTCTTAGATGCATAATTCCTACAAATTATAAAAGGCGTTAATTCTTATCCTGTCAACTAGAAATTTTAGAAGTTTTTAACTCTTTTTTAGTATATTTTTAGAAAAAAAATTTCATATTAAATAAATGTCTAAAAACTCTACCAATGCTTATATTATTTAATACACTTATTAGATGCGTCTAGGTATAAGCGTCTAAAACTTCCTTATTTTATTGTAGTGAGACTTGAATCAAGACTTTAATTGGGCCCTAATGAACTTATACATTTAGCCCATACTTAGGTTAGCCTCTCAACCCATTTAACATAACCAAAGTTTTTTGTTTAAGTTATAACTAATTTATTATTAGCCAACTAACAAACTAAAAATAATTTTCAAAACCCATAAGTTTATTTTAATTTTAGGATAAGTAACTTTATATACAAACTAACCTGATTCAAAACTTAGAATAAATGAAACTATCTAAGTTAGCAAATTAACTTATCCTTATGTCCAATTATAAGGAATTTCAGCTTTAGATTTTGTTTAACCCGGTAACCAAACATCCACCTTTTTAAACTTTGAAACCCTAAACACCTTAAAATAGAAACATACAGAGAAACTATCGTCTCTTCTAAGCATCATTAGTTATCATCTTCTCTGACACTATGTCAAAGGTTGTTGGTGACTACATTGGCGAGAGGAGGCATTGACAAATGGAAGCATAATGGTTTCAATGTCGTCATTAGCCTGCCATTCAATGTCCCATATGCTTGATGCCATTTCTGATATTGATGACAACAACGAGATTGTGATTTGTAAACAACTGTTCGCTTATGCCCTACAACTAATCGATTGATTGTAGTTTAGTGATATAATTATTTAAAATCATTCCTAGATCTATGTGATAAAGTCCATGGGATGAATATATATCGCAAACGAAATTATGATAAGGTTATAATTATGCGATTCATATTGCATATATGTATTATCCCTAAATTGTTTCTAGGCATTGTCATATTAAGACTGAACATTAATAAAACGTAAAAAAACTAACACATGTTTTGTGTTTCAAAGAAGCATTTAATCTTGTAGTATAAATTATAAAGATACTTAAACAAATATATAGGTGCTTATTAAAGAATAAGTTCACTGAACTGACTCTATATTGAAATTCAATTTGGAACATTACTTTTATGTCTGTGAAAATTTTCATTGTGATGATTGTATAAGTGATTCTTTGACTTGAGATCACCAAAGTTATCTTATATAGGAATCGCTATGTTTTAATACTAATTATGACATATTTTGGTCAAGGGTAGCTTAATTGGAAGTTACTGGATATGGAGGTAGTTGAGAGATCAATATAAGATTCATCACCCTAAAGTATTTAAGGAGAATGTTCTATTGTTCTTGATTAGTATTGACTCGAGAAATCCATGGCCAAGGTAAAATGACGCTTTACAAAATAGTTTTCAAATGTCATTAATTAAATGAACTACTAATGGTGAAGAACTAACATGATTGGACTTAATTAGAGTAGACATTACTGTTATGCTCTATATCTAATCAAAACATTGTATGATGAAAGGATTGAATTATTAAAAAAAATATGCATGGAAAGCTTAGTCAAAACCACTTTGACATTTGTAAATATTTGAGTGGTCATGATGATGTGTATAATCTTAAATATGATTTAGGATTGTAATTTATATCTATTTCCAACATATTTGGGAACCTAACAAGTCATACTATAAGAACAAGTTGAAGAGAGAAAAGTATTTTAAACAAGTTAAACTTGAATGTAAAGTTTGAGAAACTTTATGATTAAATATCTTAATTAATAAGGATCAATATAAGATATTGGATCTTATTTAGGCATAATTAGTATTTAGTTATAATTAATTGTAATTCTAATTAAAGTTTAATTGAAATTAGAATTTAGTTTTAGTTACATTACAAAAATTTCCAAAATTTATTGTAAATAGGTTTAAGCTTGACTAATCCTTTCTGTAATAGTTACAGAGTTTGCTTATCATGTTTTTTTAATACCATTAAAGGTTGGACACTTGTACTAATACAATTGTTGAGATAAGCTAGTTTCGGAAACAGATTAAGGGATACGACAAGAAAAAGACCAAGCTTCAAAATATGCTACAAATTACGATTCATTCTTTATTATGATTTATTATTAATCATTTTATAGAATTTAAAGTGATCTTGGCTTTTAGAAAACAAAAAAGAAGTTTCAAAATTATTCCATTTTACACAGGATTAGATCCCACCTTGATTTCTGACAAATCTTTATGATGCCAGTTGGTACTCAAACATAGTCATTGGGTCTTTAACTTTCAAGTTTAGATTGTTTTATGTTTTCATAACAAAGTTCAAAAACCTATAATTAAACAACCTATGGAATTTTCATGAAATTCATTAATTTTAAACTCAAAAACATTTGATGTTAGCTGATAATGAAGATTTCAAATAATGAGCTCGATGGCTTCTCTTATTTTAATGCTTTTTCTAAATCTTGTAAAACATACTAGTGACTAAATTTTTGTTTTTTGATAACTTACACTTTGTAAAACACAAATTTTGAAAACCAAGTTCATGAAGTGGCCAGTATTTGTTCCCTTAAAATGAAACTATCTAAAAAACATCATATTTTCATTTAGAAACCACTTAAATGAAAAATGGTGGCTTATGTAACACGTTGCATCAACACCCATAAAGAATCAGAGAGGAGGAACCAATGACTAATGCAAACATATTGTATTTTGTATTTTTTTTATCAAAAGAAAACATAATAAATGACTTATTAAACATAATCATCCATGTTATTTTGTTTTAAAAATAAAATTTTAAGATAAACATTTCAATTTAAACATCTAATGTTTGAATACAGTATCTAGATTACAAAAGATTTTATATAATCAAGATAATAATTTTGATTTCAATTCAATAAATAAAACTCAATTTTATCAGAATATAAGTAAAATCTTACTATAATACCAATGGTAGGTCGAAATAAGGATAGTATGATAAGATTGATTGATATTTATATTATTGATATTGAAACAAAATCAATCACAAACTTTTATTTTCTTATCCACTGATTAAAGGATCCCTTTTATGTAATTCTTTAGCGATAGTTTTTCTTGTTAATCTTCTAATACTTGACAAGATTCTTAATATTATTTCACTTTATTTTTTTTTTCACTTCCTTATCCTTTGCTTATTATCATCTTAAACTAAAACGAATAAACCCTTTTTAACATCACAAGTATATAATTGTCTTTTGATTTTTTAAAAAGTCTATGTTACTTCTTACAATAGATAATGATATCATGTCATACTTTAATATTTTTAAAATGGTAGTGGTAGCATCATAAGCCCTAAAAACATTAAGCTTTTGACAGTTTCTAGTATATAAGCCATCAATTAATTGCCTATATGATTACAAATTTAGTCCATGTGATAATATAACTAAGCAATTTGAACCCATTATATGCTAATGTGATTTTTAAAATAATTTATTTAAACATTAGCTAAAGTTATGACTTCTACCTTAACATTTCACGAAAGGTCTAAATAAACCCTTATTGTTATCTCTGTTACCACTTTTACACCATGTTTAGGGTGTAACAAATATTATTTTAGTAACATTAAGGGGTAAAATGATACCAGAAATAATGGTAGATGCTTACTTAGACCTTTTATAAAGCATTAAGGAGTAAATCACGCATTTTGTCTAAGATTATTAGAATTGTTTTAGTTATTTCAACCATTGAAGTAATTACCAATATTTAATTTCTTATCCACCGATTAAAGGATCCTTGTTATGTAATTCTTTAGCCATAGTTTTTCTTGTTAATCTTCTAATACTTGACAAGATTCTTAATATTATTTCACTGTATTTTTTTTCATTTTCACTTTCTTATCCGTTGCTTATTATCATCTTAAACTAAAGGAATAAACCCTTTTTAATATCACAGTATATAATTGTATTTTTATTTTAAAAAAAGTCTATGTTACTTCTTACAATAGATAATGATATCAAGTCATACTTTAATATTTTTAAAATGGTAGTGGTAACATCATAAGCCCTAAAAACATTAAGCTTTTGACAGTTTCTAGTATATAAGCCATCAATTAATTGCCTATATGATTACAAATTTAGTCCATGTGATAATATAACTAAGCAATTTGAACCCATTATATGCTAATGTGATTTTTAAAATAATTTATTTAAACATTAGCTAAAGTTATGACTTCTACCTTAACATTTCACGAAAGGTCTAAATAAACCCTTATTGTTATCTCTGTTACCACTTTTACACCATGTTTAGGGTGTAACAAATATTATTTTAGTAACATTAAGGGGTAAAATGATACCAGAAATAATGGTAGATGCTTACTTAGACCTTTTATAAAGCATTAAGGAGTAAATCACACATTTTGCCTAATATTATTAGAATTGCTTTAGTTGTTTCAACCATTGAAGTAATTACCAATATTTAATTTCATTATAGGTATATTTTTCTTTTTATCTCTCACTTATACATGATGAGATTTAAATGATAATTAGAATTATGCAATCCTTATACTTATCCAATAACATTTGCAGCTAACCTATGAAGAGAGTTACATTGTTTTGTATCTATTAGAAATATATAACATCTTGACGAATGAATTGATCCTTTAATGGATTCAGTATATTATATTCTTGATCATTCTTTACATCAGTAATCATCCCAATCTTATTATATAAACACTTCATATTTGTGCTACCTTATATAAAAAAAAGTGGCTCTTTTGAATAAATCTTAATGCAAATTTGGATTTATAATGATCTTCCTTGTTTCTCAATTCTTTGAATCAAGCTAACTCTCATTTTTTAAAATTCAATTCTTTGAATCAAACTAACTCTCACTTTTTTAGAATGTCCTATTATATCAAATCATTCATGATTTTTTAGTAAAAAATATACTTCAATTTGAGTTCACATAATCTCAAAAGATTATTGTACAAAATAAGTTAAGAATAAGACATATATTATCCTTATTGGTTGATAATGCAAACATGATAAGACTCTTATGTTACAATATTGATTCACTTTATCATAGTGTATATCTTTTCTCAAATACTGTATAGATAATAATTTATACATATATAATACCTAACTCTAAGTCACTTATTTATTAATTCAACTTACCTCTCGGAACTTACATTTGTCATATTAAGACATTTTGGGTGAACATATTATTTCTTTAGGTTATCTCATTAATAATAACCTTTTATACTCGTTATTACACTTCACATGGACACTAGTATTTTAAGCCTTAAGCTCTCGATTATCACATTGATAAATTACTTAAAGCTTGTCTCATCTCAATCCTTGCATAATAATGGAAGCGATTAATTGTCAGCGCCAAACCTATAATAAATTGCTTTAAAATCTTATATCGTCTTGATATTCTTACTCCACCAAAAAGTAACTAATTGGTTTAAGTTGAAGTAAGCAATTCAATAGAAAGAGCACTTACACTCCACTTAGCCCGAGTTTTCATCTTAAATAAAAGGAAACATGTTAACAACACTTGTGCTTGAATGCAATATCTTAGAGAGTAAGAAAAGAAATAAGTTACCACATATATGTTGATATAACATAAAGGGAACAAGATACATAGTTCCTGTTGTAACACGTAACAAGACCTTAGTTACATATCCCTAATTAAACGTGAAAGGGAAATAAATGAAGAAATGCGAAAAATACTTGATTTTGGTTCCATTACTTCAAACAAACTTTTCAAGGCTGAAACGAGCATGAATTCACCATGACCTTCACAGATAAAAGAAGTATTCACTGGGACGCGTTAAACCTTTTCTACAATTTTCCCGAAACGTGAACCTCTAAATAGGTTAGACTAACTTTATGTTCATGAATGACATACAACTGCAGGAGCCCTTAACCTCTTTATATAGCGTCCATGTCAGGCTTCCCCATCACAGGCCCGATATGGGTCTGGTCCACACTGACTGTGATCTATTTTCCTCTTGGACTTCAACCCAGTGACTTAGATCATTTATTAGGTCACTTCATTATCTTTATCCAAATCAAATTACATAACTTAATTTATTAAAAATTGTTAAAATGAAATTAATCGTTGTCTAACCTGATGGAAAATGTAAAAAAAATATTCAAAATTCTCCCCCTTGGACAATAATTAATTGTGATGTTGACTCAAGTTTAAAACAATTTAAGAACTTAGTTAAGCTACGCTACTGTATTGGTCAACTAGGTTTAAAATAAAACATTTGATCCAAAAATAATAAAAGTCCATTATTTCGTCCCGCAAGACTTTCAATATCAAAAAGTATCAAATACATATGTCATGTGGGACACAGATCTAATACAATCGTATATGTTTAATACCTCACTTACATAAATAGGAAACACTGTTATCCTAGACTGTGTTATGGAAAAAGTGGCCTACTTGAAAGAAAAGGGCGGGCAGCCCAGTGTTTCAACCCAACTATACTATTAATAGTTGTGGGGCACTGTGTACTTACAACCTTTACAATAAACAAGTGAATGGGGCTGGTGCGTGGTGATTCATCAAGCCATTTCTTACCTTAACCCCCTAAATAGGAGGAGGGGTACTTTACCAATAGGGGCTAATTCCTTCAAACCTGACTGTGATAGCCCTTTTGATACCTTGTTGGAGCTTTGTAACTAATGGCCAATTTCTCGTCACGTTAGCATTTTCCCAGTTCCCCCGGAGCCCCAACGATGAAGGTGTTAGTGCTTTTTCATTGGGCCAATAATGTTAATCCATCTTTTTGTTCTGTGCTAATCCTAAGGTGGGAAAAAGATAAGAAAACGCAAAGCGTTCTCTTGGTTTCCTAACCTGTTATTTCTAAAGGCTACCCTCTCTCACAAGATGTTAGTCCAGCCTACTATGAGGATCCCGTATCCAGCAACCTAACCTAATAAAAGGAATGGAGTGTGGAAACTAAGATGATACCTATATGATCTAAACTGTGTCGTCTTCATTTGTAAGTCTCGATTTCTCTAACCTTTATGATAAACTGCATATATAAAACTACACTAGAGAAATCTTGTTTTATCTCATGGAATGCTAAACAGTATTAGAGAAAACTTGTTTTCTCTCACCAAATGCTAAATTGCATTAGAGAAAACCTTTATGCTCTCTAACTTAATGCTAAACTGTATTGGAGAATCTTCATGGGATTTAAAACTTATATCCCCCTATGTCATGTCAAAATTTATACATATCTGTACTAAATTGTATGTGTATAAATGATATAGGCTTAAGGTTAATCTATATATATGTCCAATAACCTTTAAAATGCTTAAGATTGACACAGATCTTAAGAATTCCACACGTATTATGACCTTGCACAAGAACAGTTGTTACTAAGGATAAAATATGATATCTTTATTGATAAACCACTGTCCTGTCGTAATACTTCAAAATGTATAATAATACTGAGAGCAAACATAATGATCCCTAACTGACAATATCTAAGGACTTCAATACACCCATACTATATAACTGTCTTCCAAACACAAGTGGGCGAAGTCCTTTAATTAAAGGATCAGCTAACATTTCCTCAGTCCTTAAATGCTCGAAACCTTAATGTTACCTTTTCGTATCAACTCCTTTATGGTTAAATATTTGACCTCTAAGTACCAAGAATTGTGACATTCTTATTATTGTTACTAAACAACACAGTTATAAGAATATCACAGTATAACCAAATGGGTCTAGCAACTAAATTAACTATAGACAACTTAAAAATTAAGTTTCTAAGTCAAACTGCCTATGAAGTAGCCTCATAGCATGCATTCTACATGCATGGTCGAGGAAGTCACTTGTGTCTATTTGACACTCTTTTATGACGTTGTACCATCTGCAAACTTAAAACCTTATTCTGATATGGACTTCCTATCTTCTAGTCACATAGCTTAAATTTGAATATGAATTCCCTCTAAGGTTTAGACTGTGACTTTTCTATATGTTAACATATAATCTTTAGTTTTCTTTAAGTATCTCAACACTAGCTTGACTGCATTCCAAAGGTCTATACTTAGGTTAATCAAATATTGACCAAACAATCTAATAGTAAATGCAATGTCCCATCTAGTACTTACTTGAGCATACATTAGGCTATTAACCGTACTAGTTTCAGGAACATTCCTCATAGCCTCTCTTCCTATTTTATTCTTTATGCATTATGCCAAAAACAATCTCTCACTATGAGAGATTGGTGCTACAATAGGTTCACTGTTAGCCATATCAAACCTTCATAACATTTTCTCAATGTATGCTCTCTACAAGAGGCTTATTGAGTGTTAAGATTTATCCCGGTAATTCTGCATATCTAGGACAAAAGATGTTTCACCAACGTCCTTCATATTGAAATGCTTAGCCAAAAGTTGCTTAACCTCTTGCAATATGGTCAAGTTATTCAGTGTGAGCAATATATCATCCATATGCAATAATAGGAAGATAACTTTGCTCCCTTTGACCTTGTGATACAAACATCTTTTAACTTTATTTTTCGTGAAGCCAAAAGAGGTCAAAACTTCATCAAATGTATGGTACCACTTTGTGATGTTTTATTTAAACCATATATTGATTTGCTTAACGTAAAAACCATATCAATTTTATCTGGATCCTAAAATCCTTCAGGTTGTTCCATATAGACCCCTTCATAAAGGTCTTTATTTAAAAGACTAGTTTTGACAGCTATCTGATGTAACTCTATATCAGCATGAGCTATCATTACCTTAATCACTCAAAATGTACCCTTCAAGGATACGAGAGAGAAGGTAACTTAAATTCAAACCTTTCTCCCTGAGTGAACCATCAAGCAACTAAGTGAGCCAATAAACAGCTGAACTTTATCCTTAAATCCTTTATGTCTTGAACCTTATTTGCAACTGATGAGTTTGCAGTTCTGATGCAAATCAACTGGCTCCCAAACCTTACCATGCTTCATGGCTTGCATCTCATCAGTCATTGCATCCCATCACAAATCTGCATTGGGTCCAGAAATAGCTTCTATAAAAGTAACTAGATCCACATATGTCTAACACCATAGTCTTGCTCACCAAATAGACTATGTAATCAGATAGGATAACAAGTCATCTCATTATAGTGGATCTATACAACTGCATTACATCTTGCACCCCGAGGAACCTCTGTGTGTACAGGCATGGGTTCCAATTGATAGGTGTGCATTAGTATATGTTTTTCTAGGTATTTGACATATGTTTTCTTGCATAATTGTTGTTCATTGATGTAGTTTAGGACTCATTTTATATGATTTCATTAAGTTTGATTTCTATTGTTGCTCTTGTGTGTTTGATGTTAATTGAGGGTAAGAATTAACTATTTTTATGTAGGAAGGAAGATGGAGCAACTTAGAGGTTGAACTAGAGACCAAAGAGGAGAAGAAAAGAGGAGTGTATCTGTGACCAATTCCTACGATCATGGGAATCGTGCAAATCCCTACGGGTGTGGGAATTATAATCTGAGACTTAATGTGGGGCTTTATTAAACTTAGGGTTTTTGGACTATAAAAGGATAATTAAGCCTCCATCTTTAAGGGAGACAACACCCTTCTGTAGAAACATGATCCTTGAGTGGAGAACATATGTTTTAAGCCTTGAGGAAGGATTGAAGACAAGGATCATCATTAAGATTAGGCAAAATAGCACTTCAGCACCAAAATTTCAGATTTTAACAAAGAAGAGGAGTCTTTATATTCAATTTTCTGTCACTTTGATCCCTTCTTTTCTTTGTAAAAATGATTTATTTGAATGTTGATGATGTTATAGAGACCATGTTAGGCTGATTTCATTTTAGAGATTGTTTTTGAACTATTTTGTTAGAACTCCTATTTTATTGAATTTAATGAAGTTGTCTTTAATGATTGTTATTTTTAATTATTATCTTACAACAAATCGAGAGAGTAAGTAAGATAAAATTTATGTAGGATTATACAACGAGAGTTGGCGACCTATAGACTAGCAATCATCACATTAATTGAATAGTTAGAAGAGAGATCTCAGCTAGTCAATTGATCACCTTTAGGATAGTTTAATAACTAGTTGAATCGGTAGAGTTATGGGTAGGTTGAGAGAGGGTAATTAGTAAATTCAAAAATTGACTAGCCTAACCAATGACTATACTGGTTCAACTAGTTATTAAACTATCCGATAGGTGATCAATTGACTAGTTGAGATCTCTCTTCTAAATATTCAGTTAACGTGATGATTGCTAGTCTATAGGTCGCTAACTCTTATTGTACAATCATACACAGATTTCATCTTACTCACTCTCTCGATTTGTTAAAAGATAACAATTAAAAACAACAATCATCAAAGACAACTTCATTTAATTCAATAAAATAGGAGTTCAATACAATAGTTCCAAAAGCAATCAGCCTAACATGGTCTCCATAATATCATCAATTTTCAAATAAACCATTTTTACAAAGATTAGAAGAGATATAAGTAACAAAAAATTGAATAGAAAGACTCCTTCTGTAACATCCCAACATCCCATGTTCAGGGTTAGAACCTTAAAATACTGAACATGAGAGATATTATGAGAACTTAGGTTCATGCATCATTTACCACGCATATATGTTAAATTGATTATTACACACATTAAAATGATTATACATGCATTTATTGACAATTTTCGAGTATAATTGAGTTATAAATGTGATTTTTGATATCAATTGTTGCTTATATGTATTGAAAATTGAATTGGTGTGTACAAGTATTGATTTGGAATTTTTGGTGAAATATAAGAATTTTCTAATATTTTGGGTATTTTGGGAATAGGAAAAATGCTCAATGGCAGATAATTGATTTATGGTAGTAAAAATAAGAGTCAAATGGAAATAAAAATTTTGATAAATGAATTTAGAAATTATTAACAAGTGTCATTGAAATTTGGGAGACAATCGGATTAGAAATTGGAGTTAAATAGATTAGTTAAATAAGAGGACCAAGTGGAGACTTATGGAAACTCTCTCCTAGATGAAAGACTACCTTTATTGTTAATTGGTATTTCACTTTATTATTTACTCCCATTTTTCTTGTTAATCTCTCATCTCATCTTCTTCAATTTTCTTCATCCAGGATCCTTTTCTGACCTTCATCAACATGAACCTTGTCTCATCTTTCATTTGCTACTATCAATTTTGTTATCTTCTCCTTCATTTCTCACTAAAGACCCAACCTCCCACCTTTGCATGATGATGCACTTCTGAGGGAAGAAAGTTATGGATAAGTGAGATCTTGGAGTCTTTATCAAGTAAGTTTGCTTTGATCACCATGGGTAGTGTTAAATGAAACTAATTTGATGATTAATTTGAGATTGATGAGCTGATCATGAAATTATATGTGTGAATCGTGAGTGATGAAATGGGCATATAAATGTCTTATTTTTGCATATAAGATGAGTAACCTTTCAAAAGTTGTTGTAGAGATGAGTTTGAACTTGAAAGATCATTAAAAAGGTGTAATAAGAAGTGTAGAATTTCTGACTTGTAAATTGGATAATTATGTTCTGTTTTCTTAGTTTATTACATGAATTTCTTTTATTGCTTCAGAGATGAACTAAAGTTAGTTTAGAGCTCATAAAACGAGTATTATGGTGCCTTGAAATAAGATGAAATAAGGTGTATTTAGGAATGAAATGAAAGTGAAAAATTAAGTAGAACAAATGTAGAAATTTTGATAGATAAATGGAGTTTTCATGTTTTGTTTTAAAGCTTGGTTACATGAATTTTTGGGTAGTTATTATACGGATGAACTAGAATAATTTTGAGGTTAAAGAAAGGGCTAATGTGGTGTCTTGAAATTAGGTAAATTAAAATGATAAGTTAGAAGTGAAATAAAGGTATATATGAAGTTAAAATTGTGCAAAAAATTGATGATGAATGTGGATATTAACATATTCTCTTTTTTTTTGAAATAATGTGGATGTTAGTAATTGAAATAGACGTTAAGTAGAGTGAATTAAAAGATAAAGAAAGTGATAGTATAATGTCTCGAAATGAGGAAAATTAGGATGATAGTTTATAGATAAAGGGAAGGTGACAATGAAGTTAAATATGTGCTGAAAGATTGAAGAATGTATAGACATGGTTGACGTTATGTTTATGTCATTATGATCAACAATTTTGTATGATGTGTTTTGTAGATGTTTTGAGTTGGAATAGAGGTGATAATAAAGGGAAATTGAAGTAGCATTGATAAATATACTTATTATGGATTAGATGTAACTTAGGGGTTGGAAATCTCGAAATTTAACCCGTAAAGGTCCGTTGGGCAGACTTCATATCCGCTAGGCAAACATTCTCTATAATTTCAGTGTTCCAGCTCTGTTCATGTTCGTTTGGAGGGATATATATGTCCGCTGGGCGGACATCTCAGGACAATTGCATAAATGTGCACTTTTGACCCTTTAAACGGCAAAATCTCTCTTCGGGGTCTTCACAGAAGTTGTAAAAATCGAAGTGCTCTTTAAAACCGTACTCGAATGAACTTAATATGACACCTATAGTGAAAATTATGCCTATTGTCCTAAATCATGTACATATATAAATTATTAATAAGTCAATGCTTTCCTATGATGTAATTAGGCTTGAATGGTATCTCAAATGGGCCAAGTGGTTGATGAATGAGGCAATTAAAGTAATGAAAGTGTATTAGGCATTAAAGAATGATTGAAAGATGATGTTAATTGATTATGAGATGTGTATTAGGGAATGTACCCAGGATTGTCATTGAGCATGCATTGTACATAATCCATATACACATATGTGCATAAATGAGTACTTATATAATTGTGCAAAAATGTAATATGTGTCAATGTGTGTGTTGCATGATATAGAGGAGCAATTAAAGCGAACTCATCCAAACATTACCAAAACCTTGAGGCAATAAGCTATCTGGAGCAAACTATGAGTAACCTAAGATGGTCTCACATTGAATTATTGTTTTTTTACATTTTGTATTTAATTATTATTTGAACGTGATTGTGTTGATTTCGGACGATTGATCGTCTGAGGAGTTCTATATTCGGGACTGTATTGGAAATGCTACTTAACTGTGAATATGACTGGCTATTTGTTCTCAACTTTAATGTTGAATGTCGGACTAAAAGTCCGATGACAAATGTGAATAAGAAAGAGTATGAATGTGACTGAATGAGTGTAATCATTGAATATGCATGATACATTTCATTATATGAATACATGAAATGTAAAGGTAGTTGTGACCGTAGTTGTCAGTAAAAAAGAGATTAAAGCTCAGACTATAGTAAGAGCCAAAGGCTCACTAAGTAAAATGAGCCTTGTATCCCCAATGCATAAGGGACAGTATTAATGAGCCCGGTATCCACAATGGATATGGGACAGTGAAAAAGGCACTCAGTTGCAACAATAAAATAAACAATTGTGAGTCTCATAAACATTGCATACATACATGAATTATATGATTTGAATGATTGCAATTGAAATGTGGAATTGAATTGAATGAAAAATGTGAACATTTATGTACAAAGTGTTTTATGATGATACATAAGAAATTAAATGTTGTGAATTATGTGTTGTATGTATTGATGTGATATGTGTGATATGAGTGAACCATCAAGGATGGTTACTCAACTAAGTTCACAAAACTCACTAAAATTACACGTTGACTTTTCAGGTACGAGAGTGTCGACTTAGATGTTAATACCGCATAGAAGGGATCTAGTACAACTTTTTGGTAGATAACATGGCTCAGAGGTTAGTCAGTTGGGACTTAGGGTTTTAGATAAAAAAAATTTTGTATATTTCCTCATGTGTGTAGCATATTCTGTGTAAAAAGATGTAAACTCTAATTAGTTTTGAAGATGTACACATATGGATGTTAATGTAAAGCTACAATGTATATATTGTTTGTGCAATGAAATGAGGAATTTTTGGGTTTTAGAAATTGTGATATTTATATTTTAATTTATGATGCCATACGATATGTGAAATTGATAAAGTTAGCACATCATTTCCATTGGGCACGTGTACAGATGTCTAACAAGCGTATGTGTATGCGTCGAGTGGGAGTGGGGTTATACATCTTCTCTTCTTTGCCAAAATCTGGAATTTTGGTGTTGATGTGCTAATTTGCCTAATCTTGATGATGATCCTTGTCTTCAATCCTTCCTCAAGGCTCCAAACAAGTGTTATTCACTCAAGGATGGTGTACCTACAGATGGGCGTCAGCTCTCTTTGAAGATCGAGGCTCAATAATGCTTAAACAGTCTAAAAACCTAGGTTTAATGAAGCTCTGCATTAAGTCTCGGATTATAATTCCCATGCCCATAGGAATTTGCATGATTCCCACGATCGTGGGAATTGGTCACTAGTTCAACCTTTAAGTTGCTCCCTCTTCCTTCCTACATAAAAATAGCCAATTCTTACCCTCAATTAATATCAAACACGTAAGAACAACACTGGAAATCAAACTTAATGAAAACATACAAAATGAATCCTAAACTAGAACAATAAACAACAATTATGCTAGAAAACACATGTACTAATGCACACCTATCAACAAGTATGGTACTTAAACCTTGATCTACTGAACTTCTCTGTGAGTGGCGAATACGTAGTAATTGTAGTATCCTTCTTACTTTCATTTGAAGGTTCAAAAGGCCCACCACCACCATAGACATGGTATTATAGAAACTTAACTATTTTTTAGTCTACGATTCTAGCCTTTCTTCTATATGTAGCCTTTAAAGTAATTGAGATATCCTATTAAATAGCAATGACCTAAATGAACATGCAACATGTCTTTATAAGGGTTACACTAGCACATCTCAATGGGGCAGCCCCATGCACGAATGTGTGCAAGGCTAGGTTTTCATCATTTCTAGATAATCAGGTAGATAGTCCTATTTTGCATTGACTTCTTCATGTTCTTTAGGGTGTAGTTACACCTTTTGGCAACACACCATTTTGCTCAAGACTACTCGGCATAGTAAACTAAGTCACTATTCCAATTGATTCTATATATCTAGAAAATGAACCTTTTTATGTCTTGAAACACCATATTTGCTATGATACTCTCTTCCACAGTCAAATCTAACTTTCTTGATAGATTTTCCTAATCTGTTCTCATCCTTCAGTCTTTAAGCAGGAACACATAACTTGTAATGGGAATTATCATCAAAAAATGTCAAAATACATTTAAAATAACATAATGCAATTGTATAAAGTCTACTTATATCTATATAGATCATACCCAATAAGTCAAGAACACAAGTTAGCCCCTTTTTCTTATTTTAGTCAACTTACTTTTACAACAGTCAGCACATATTTCCTTAACAATCTCTGAACCCTTAAAAGTAAAATGAACCTTACAGCAAGGTTCAGTACATACATCCCCTATAGCTATTATAATTACTTCTTCATTACTGCTAATCGTCAATTTCTCCTTCCCTTTTTTTGGCTTTATCTTAGGTATGACCCTCTACATCGTGGAAGCAATATGATTAGATATTCCATTTTATGGCTACTAAGAACTTAATGCGACTATCGTAAAATTAGATTCCTAAATTAATAAGCCAATGAGTTACCTGATGGTCTCAGCCTTTCATTCCAGGCCCTTTACTAACATTGAATTAACTAGCATCAGCATGTGGAGAAGATTTAGACTTTTGACCTTTGAACTTAGCAGGTTGAAGGAAAACCTTTGTAACAGCATTTATATCAGGCTTCCTTATCACATTTCTGATATAAGTCAGGTCCACACTAATCGAGATCTATTTTCCCCTTGGACTTCGACCCAATGACTTAGATCATTTATTGGGCTACTTTACTATCTTTATCTAGATCAAATTACGTAACTTAACTAATAAGTTATTAAAAACTGATGAAAGACAATTAATCATTTTCCAACTCTATAGAAAATGTCAAACAATATTCAACACCTGATAAGAGTAATCATAGACAAATCACTAAAATTAAAGCCTTGGTACAAAGAGAAAGTGAAGAAGAACCCATATACTGATGTTAATAGATTTTCATGCAAACATGAAATAATGGTCATGTTGGAATTGATACTATGGTACTTCATGATTTTCCTTTTGCATCATCTTGAAACTTTTCTGCCAAGCCTTTAAAGGGAATTACGAAAAGCCCTCCAGTTGTAGGGAGTAGGAATCTTAAAGCAAATTTATTAAAATATAAACCACAACTTAACATCTCTTTGTAGAGCACAATTACTTCTCCTACTTTTTTGTTTGACATCTTTTTTTTATCTATATTGTTTAACATTTTTTACTTTTCCTATAAAGTTGGACAACATTTAATTGCATTTTTTGGTTTTTCAAATAACTTGTCGATTAAGTATGTAATTTGATTTAGATAAAGATAATAAAGTGGCCCAATAATGATCTAAATCAATGGGTCAAAATCTGGGTAGAAAATGGATCTCGATCAGTGTGCATCGAATTCATATTTAGCCTGTGATGGGGAAGCCCGATATAGAAGCTATATATAAAGGTTAAGGTCTTTTGCAGTCGCTCATGTCATTCATAAGCATAACGATTCTCTGAATAGTTAAAAGAACTTACCTTTTGAGAAAACTGTAGAAGGACGTTGACCACATTTCGATGAACAGTTTCATGAACATGGGGTGGATTCGCGCTCGTTTCGGTGTCGAAAAGCTTGTTTGAAGTTGTGGAACCGAAATTAGGTATTTTTCGCATTTCTTCGTTTATTACCCTTTCATGTTCGTTCCAAGATATGTAACTAAAGTATCATTATGTGTTATATGTGGTATCAGAGTGGTGACATAATCGGGTGATTAAAAACAAAGACTTTGGTTTTTTTTCCATAAGGTTTTCAAAGGGTTAACTTCTATTTCTCAGCTTTGTTCTTGTCTTTTTAATGAAAGTAGTATACATGTATTTAGCCTTGAGAAACGGGTTGAAAATGAGCTCGAGAGTGTAAAAAATTGACCTAAAACACGCCAAAAATTGCCATTTTTAGGCTAGGCAGTGGAGACCATCGAGCACATGAGGGTGTTATGTCTGGCGCTTGCACACGGTTGACACATAGATGGACAAGAGTGAGCCATGTGTCAACACGTGCAACGCAAGTGCTTGTCGATAAGCGCATGTAGGTGTGTGCATGCAAGTTGACGTGCTACTGATGTCATCAGATGACGTCAGCGCTACAGTGCATTAATGCTATGCTGACGTCAGTTAACATCAGCATGCTACAGTTTTGTTAAAAACACACAAATTTTAGATTTCCTGTAAGGGTGCACCAGGGTTTTTTGAGTCAGTTTCCAGATTCAAAAAATTCTTAAAGTGAAAATTTTCATTTTTCTAGATTTATTACATTAGTAATATATTAAACTTTAACTACATAAAAGGAATTAAGGCATTCTCAATCTGATTTCAAGTGAATTTTCATACTTCGAACATCATATGAGAGAGATATTTCAAGTTTTTGTGTCTCGAGTCTCATGTTTAGTGTTCAGGATTACATGATAATTACTCCATAAAAGGAATTAAGACATTCTGAAGCAATTTTTAAGTGAATTTTCGTGCAAGGAACTTGTAATAAAGGAGATATATGAGGTTTTAGTGTCTCGAGTGGTTGATTTAGTGTCCAGTAATGCACGATAGTCGCTCTACTGAGATTTTCTTTTATGAAAGTCTCAAATGAAGTTTTTAGAGAAATTCTTCAGTATGAGTGTGTGAAAATGAGACTATGTGTGAAAATGAGACTATGTATTCGGGTTTTTGCATATATTGACGTTACATTATCACAAACCACATACCTATCAAGACTGTGAGGATGACATAAAGATGTATCTCTCATGTTCATGGACTTTTTGAGTGTTGAAGAGGATGTAGTTACCGCAGTGGCCTTTTGAGTCAATATTTGAAATTGTTTTGCTTACATATTAGGGGATGTATCTAGTCTCATGTTTGGTTATTCTCCCTACAAGTATTGGCCTTACATGAGATTTTGAGATGTGCATAAAGACATTGGATAGAGGGAAGTCGTTGCTTGAATGATCTATTCGCCTATAGGTGGTAGTGTCATGAGAGTTGATAGTTTGTACTCTGATCGCTTTTATGTGGAGGTCTAGTTGCATATATTATGTATTCAGCCCACAGGTGTTTCATAATATATGTGACCAGATTTTCAGTAAAGATATTGTTTAATGACTTTGAGTATCACTATTATCCTAAATTTGTGTTGATTTAAACATTATCATTTTACAGTCACCTTTTTGGTGAATAAAATCATTGTCACCATTGAAGCCCTGATCGGTTCCAATATGAAGAAGTGGAAAGAGGATGTATTGAATGTTATGGAGATAGCTGAGGTTAATATGGCCATACGGACGGATAGGCCATCTCCACCTACATCTATAAGCTCAAGAGCTCATAAAGCAGCCTATGAAGCCTAGGATTGGTCGAACAGATTATGTCTTATGACCATTAAGAGATTCATATCTAACCATCTGCTTAGTGGACTTTTAGACACAGACATAGGGAAGGAGTTTCTTGGTAATGTCTCCCAAAGGTACATAGTCTCAATGTTGATACAAATGCCTTGATGAAAGAATTATTCTCCATGAGGTATATAAGAGAGTGGGGAGTAATAGAGTACATATTAAGAATGATTCATCTTCATAGAAGAATGAAGATGCTGAATATTCCTCTTCCTGATGTCTTCATAATTCACCAGACTCTGAATACACTCCGTCCAAATTTTAGTACTTTGATGATGACATATTATTCGCTAGATGAGGAATGGGACTTTAATGCTTTGATTGCCCATTGCATTGCTGAGGAGGAGAAACTCAAGCTTGCTACTCCAATAGCCCTCGAAGTAACTAAAGGGAAGGTAAAGATGAAGCCCACTAATATCAAATGTAGAAAAACTAAATCTTCTCCACATATTGATTTTGATCAATCCAATGCTGGTAAAGTTCTGTATGACATAAAGAAGCCAGTTGTATAAGGCCTAAAAAAGACTATAACCATCATATAACTCCTCAGCTTATCAATTTATGAATCTAATATTAAGTATTCGGTGGCTATATAGTGGAACATCTAATCATGGTACTTCCATAATGCAAAGGTTCATATACAGGATAAAGCCAAATAAAGGGAATGAGGAAATGATGGTTGACAGCAATGAATAAATGGATGAAATATCTATAGGGGAATGTATTAGTTGAACCTTACTGCAAGGTTCATTTTTGTTTTTTACACGACACATTTTATAAATGGTCTTTAGATCAATTTTGGACAAAGAAGGTTAACGTTTTGTATTTAATGCTTTTGTTGTATAGTTGCTGTTTAATGTAAAACATAATGTTACAACTTTCTTATCATATGGTTTGTACAGAATGAGCCTAACCTCGAATTAGATATATGCTTCTTTGTATCTTACTAAACAAGTTATGAAATGAAGGACCCTGATGAATGAAAAGTCATACATACTGTGGCATAAAAGTTTAAGATACATTTCCAAAGCTAAGGTTGAAAGATTAATTAAGAAAAGCATTCTCTCAATTCTAGGTTATGATGGTCCGGGAACATATGTTGACTACTACAGGGGTAAGTTAGCTAATATGGAAGAAGGGTCAACTCATGTTTTTAACTTGTTGAGTCTGATATATACAGGTATCAGAAGACCTTATACAGTTGCATTGTGTAATTCCAATTGTATTCTGACATTTTTTTATGATTATTCCCATTACAGTTATATGTTCTTGCTTAAAGATTGGAGGTTGAGAACCAATTGAGTAAATCCATTCAGTGTGTCAGATCTAATTGTGGAGGAGAATATTATGGCAAACATGGTGTTTGAGGACTTAAAAAGGTCCATTTGCTTGATATATGGAATCAATTGGAATAGTGACAGTTCATTATATCGAGTAGTCTTAAGCAAAATGGTGTGTTGTCGAAAGGCATAATCGCACCCTAAAGGACTTGAAGAAGTCAATGCAAAACAAGAATAATCTACCTTATTATCTAGAAGTGTGAAAACCCAGCTTGCATATATTCGTGTATCAGGCTACCCTACTGAGGTAGTATAATCCTTATAAAGAAAAATTGCATGCTCATTCTGTTCATTTCTATTTGGTAAGATATCCCAACCACTTTAAAGCTACAAATCTTAATGCAAAGAAGGAGGGATCAGAATAGTGGATTCATAAACAGCTAAGTTTCTAGAATATGATGTCTATAATGATGGTGGGCCCTTTAACCCTTCAGATGATACTAAGATGGATACCATAGTTATTATGTACACGCCAGTCCTACAGTTAGATTCTGTGGATTTAGGTCTTTGTACCGTGCTTGTACAAGAACAGGAATCCATACATGTACATATAGCGGTTCCTGGGGTTACAAGATCTAATGCAGTTTTGTAGATCCGCCAGAGTGAGACAACCTGTTATCCCATCTGATTACATATTCCATTAGGCGAATAAGATTATGATATTAGACATGTTATGATTCTAGTTACTTATATATAAGCTGTTTCTAGACCCAATGTGAGTTTGTGGTGGGATGTAATGACTGATGAGATGCAAGTAATAAAGCATAGTAGGGTCTGAGAGTTAGTTGATTTACATCGAAACTACAAATCTAGTAGTAGTAAATGAAGTTTTAAGACCTAAAGGATTTTGGGATAAAGTTCAACAATTTATAGGCTCACTCAGTTGCCTGGTGGTTCACTCAGAGAGAAAGGCTGACTTTAAAGTTACATTTTCTCTCATATCCTAGTAGTATACATTTTGAGTAATTATGGCAACTGTGGCTTATGATGATATAGAGTTACATTAGATGGTTGTCAAAACTGCTCTCCTAAATAAAGACCTTTATGAAGAGGTCTATATGGTATAACCTAAAGGAATTCAGGATCCAAATGGAACTGACATGGTTTGTGAGTTATGCAGATTAATATATGATTTACATCAAACACATTTGATAAGATTTGACCTCTTTTGGCTTCATAGAAAATAATGTTAAAAGATGCTTGTATTATAAGGTTAGGGGGAGCAAAGTAATCTTCCTTTTATTGCATGTAGATGATATATTGCTCACGTCAAATTACTTGACCACATTGTATAAGGTTAAACAATGTTTGGTCAAGAACTTTGATATAAAGGACCTTGGCATAGCATCTGTTGTCCTAAGTATTCAAATTTACTGGGAAAAATCTCAACACTCATCATACCTCTCATAGAGTACATACATTGAGTATATGTTACAAAGGTTTAATATGGTTAATTGTAAACCTGTCGTAGCACCTATCTCTCATAGTGAGAGATAATCTTTGGCCCACTATCCAAAGAATAAAGTAAAGAGAGAGGTTATCAGGAATGTTCCGTATTTTAGTATAGTTAATAGCCTGATATATGCTCGGCTATGTACTAGGCAAGACATTGCATTTACTATTTGAATGTTTGGTCAGTATCTAGTTAACCCCAGTGTAGACCATTGAAATGCAGTCAAACGAGCGTTGAGATAATTAAAGGAATCAAGGATTATATGTTGACATATAGAAAAGTCAACAGACTAAACCTCATAAGGAATTCAAATTCAAATTTAGCTATGTGTCTGAATGATTGAAAGTCCAATTAAGGTTATAGTTTCTTTTAAGTTAGCATATGGTACAATGTCGTGGAAGAGTGTTAAGTAGACACGAGTGATTTCTTAACAATTTAGCTCAGAAATTTGATTTCGGAGTTATCTGTGGTTGATTCAGTAACTAGACCCATTCGGTTGTACTGTGATAATCTTGTTGTTATGTTATTTAGTAATGACATTGAATATCACAGGATCTTAGCATTTTGAGGCCAATTATTTGACCATGAAGTAGTTGATACGAAAAGGTGACATTAAGGTTTGGAGCAATTAAGGACTGAGGAACTATAAGTCGACTATTTAACTAAAGGACTTTGCCACTTATATTTGGAAGACAAGTATATAGTAAGGGTGTTTTGAAGTCCTTAGACACTATTAGTTAGGGGATCGTTATGTTTGCTTCATGTCTATTTGTACATTTTGATGTATTATGACGATATGATGGTTTATTAACAAAGATGATCATTGTTTATCCTTAGTAATACGTGTTATCATACATTGTCATAATATATATGAAAGTCTTAAGATTTGTGTTAATTTTAAGCATTTAAAGGTCATTGGGCATATATATAGATTGAACTTAAGCCTATGTAATTTAGACATATACAATTTTAGTATTCATTAAGAGAACAAAAAGATTTTCTCTAATGTTGTTTAGCATTTGGTTAGAGGAAACAAGTTTTCTCTAATGTTGTTTAGCATTTAGTGAGAGAAAATAAGATTTTTCTAATACAGGTTAGCATAAAGTTGGAAAAATCGAGACCTACAAAGGAAGATGATATAATTTAGATCATATAGGTATCATTCTAGTTTGCCACACTCGATTTTCCCATTCATGTTCTAAGGTATTAGGTATACATGATTGCATGCATTTGATGCCTTTTGGTATCGAAAGCCTTACAGGATGGAATGATAGACTTTCATTATCTTTGGATCAAATGTTTTGCTTTTAAACTTCGTCGACTAATACAATAGCATAGTTTAACTGAGTTTTTAAACTGTTTTTAAACTTGAATCAAAATCGCAATTAAGTATTGTCCAAGGAGGAGAATGTTGGACATTTTTTACTTTTATGATAAAGTTGGACAAAATTTAATTGCATTTTTTAGTTTTTCAAATAACTTACCAGTTAAGTTACGTAATTTGATCTGGATAAAGATAAAGTGGCCCAATAAATGATCTAAATTAATGGCTCAAAGTCTGATTAGAAAATGGATCCCGATCAGTATGGACTAGACCTATATCAAGCCTGTGATGGGGAAGCCCGATACGGAAGTTATATATAAAGGTTAAGGTCTCCTATAGTTGCTCATATCATTCATAAGCATAAGGATTCTTTGACCCGTTAAGAGACCTTACGTTTTGAGAAAACTGTAGAAAGATGTTGATTGCGTTCTGTTAAACAGTTCCTGTGAAGACGGTTGTGGATTCGCACTCGTTTCGATTTCAAAAAGCTCGTTTGAAGTTATGGAACCGGAATCATATTTTTTTGCATTTTTTCATTTATTGCCCTTTCACGTTGGATCTTGGATATGTAACTAAGATATCATTACGTGTTACGTATATTTCTTTTACAATCTTACAGGGGAAACGAATTTCTCTCTTCATATAGTTGAGCAGAAGCTCTGGTACTAGCTCATATAGTTTGGATTGGGAATTCTATAGTTGTTGTAATGTATATTGGCTTATATCAAATTAAAATTATATCAATATATGTTCAACTTCTCTTGGTTGTGCGTAAGTGAATGTTTATATCAACTGCGATAGAATATTGAAGAACAGATTGGAACGAGTGCGGTAGGTTGTGGTTAGTATTTAACTCGAACTAGTACTAACAGGATTGACTTTCATCTCTTTTGATCTAAAATTGTAGACTTTTGTAGGTTTACAATCTTAAGCAACATCAAGTCAAACTGAATAAAGTTATGCTTCAAATGCGAGAGCCTTGTAAAACCAAAACATTTCCCACGATCATGGATGATCTATGTATGTATTTTTTTTCATGTAAATATCATCTATGTAAACCCAACACCTAACGACTGGTCTCCTCTTTCTGGCAATGAGTATAGTGCCTATTTACACCAAGACATGGTATTTACATCTTAGTTTTGTTAGATTGTGTTGTCAATTTTTTGAATATCTTTAAAAAGTTGTTAAGGAACTACCCTGAAAGATGGTAAAATAGTTACAGTATTGTTATATGCATGTCCTATTTTTAAAATGGGGTTAAACCTGTTATGAAAAACAAAAGAAAGAAAAATGGTAAAGAGAAATTGGATGGAATTGTCATCCTAATCTTCCCTTGTTTGTGGAAAATTTTGATGGCAAGGAGAAAAACATCATCAAGTCCAGTAACAATTTGTTGTATCCTCTAAGTGTCCAAATATGAAAGTCCATATGTTATACTCTTAAATAGGCCATAGTTGCAGTATCAACATGGTGAATGGTTTATACTTATATTCTCCAAATCTAAGGATGGGCTTGAAAGCAAAGAAAATCGGAATCAAGTAAACTAGCAAGGAGATGGGTAGACTAATTTCCTTTTCCTTTTATGCAACTAAGTTAGCTTGAATTTTGTGTTAAACAGAAATCTAGACATCTCTAGTCCACCTAAATCCATCATCTATTGTTTAAACTTTTCATTAGTAAATTCACAAGTATATTTTCAGTCTCTGAATGTTTGTTCTTATTTTAATTCTTTAATCATTGAAGTTTCTAATTATCTCTTTCTGCTTTATTAATCGTTTAACATATTAGGACTGCTATTTCATGCGGTAATTAATAGACGTCATGCATCATATCCAAATTTGAAAGACACATCATTTAAGTTGTATGTGTAATTTGAATTTTTTTAAATAATATGTAATTTGAATTTTGTTCAAACAACATCACAATTTTCTTAATGTATTTAACATAAAGTGCTTCACATGATTAGACAGTTCAAAAATTAAATTTAAAGTTTAATAATTGGAAGCTTTATTTAAAATATAGTTATTTTTAGTAAATAAAAAATTAGTTAATTTTAGTCATGTGAGTTGTATTTATTAAAACATTTGACTCATAAATAACATATCATTTTGTAAAAGTGGACCAAAAATCTTGACACCTATCTCTATTAAATGCATTAGGAGTTTGTTTTGAATGATTCATCATCCAAAAACCATTAGTATATGTTCAAATAATCTTGTTAAGGAGTTTGTATATTTAATGGATGATAATATAAATGTCATTATTAGTTTATGCCCTTGCAACCAATCAAATAGATGTGATTTGATATATGACATTATTATTTAATTAATATAAAGGCATTTTTATCTTTATGCATTAATTTAATTTCATTTGATGTTTTAATACTAAAGGTAAAATCCCTGGAATAATTATTGTATAATTGAAATTATGATGAGATCATAGTTGTGAGATTCAATTTACAATTACATATTATTACTAAATGTTTCTAGTAGTAGTTCATCAAGACGAGATATTGTTGAAACAGTAAAACTAACACGCACTATGTTTCTTTCTTATAAAGAAAGTAATTGATCTCATAGATTAAAGTATAGAAATACTTAAACTAATGTGTGGGTGATTACTAGAGAACAAGTCACTGAATTAATCCGACTATGAGAATCTCAAATAGAATATTACTTATGTGTTTGTGGATTTTTTCATAATGATGGTTGTATAGTTGATCCTTAGACTTGAGATTACCAAGGTATCTAGTATGAAAATTACTGTGTTTTAATGCTACTTATGAACTGCCCTAGAATAATTTAGTCAGTAACAATTGGATGCAATATGAACCATACAGAGATAGTTGTAAAGTTCAATAAAGGATTTGTTACTCTAAAGTAATTACAAAAAATGTTCCACTATTCTTGATTAGTATCGATTTATGGAACTCTTTAGTCATAGTGAATTGACATTTAAAAAGGTGTTTTCAAATATCAATTATAAATTAATTACTAATTAACAAGGACGAGTATGATTGGATGAAAAGAGTAGACATGATATCCGAAGGTTATTAATTTACGTATCAATTTGGAGTAGTTTTGGAGCATATTGGATAGACATTGTTATGATTATGGTGTTTTTATGATGTTTTTGGGAAGTTATGAGATATGGAGCTGTTTCGGAGAAAATAAGTTAAAATTGTCTAAATTCAAAAAGAAAACAAATAATAGTAGAAACAAATTAGCTAGAAAATGAAGTAAGGCAAACCAAATTCCAAAAAAAATGAAATGATGCAACAGATGGAAGAAACAAATCACAGAACAGTTGGGAAGATAAAACGACAACACATTAAGAAGAAGCAAGTGAGATGCACAGCAGCAGGGAAACAACATAGTGACTAGACATAGTAGGGACTAGAGAAAATAAAAGGCACAGCAGCTGGGAGAATAAATGACAGAAGAAAAGAAGAAAAATGCCTGCAATAATTGAAAACACAAAGTAGCAACGAGATCAACAATCCAAAAACACAGTGGATTGGGGGATGTTTTAAGACTACAGACGTTTTTAACATAGTTTTTTCTTAAAAAAGAATAAGACATGTTTTTGGGGAGGATAATATGCAGGCAGCAACTGCTGTTTTTGGAAGACATCTTTTAGAGGTAGTATAAGGGCAAGTTTTTTAGGGGCAACAAGCAGCAGCTACTTAATTGAGTTTTTAGTATGGATTCTTTTGGCTCTCCAACGTTTGGTTTCTCCTCTCAACTTCTTCCATAAGACTTTTGAATAATATTTACGTGTTCTTTTTTTCTCGATAACTTGTATATAATTTTCTAACTCTAGTTGGAGGATTATATTGAAGCCTTGATTAATTGATTGTAAGATAGAATAGGTTTTATTGAATTCAACTGTGCAAGGATATTTAATTATTTCCTAAATTCACTAAGTTTACGACATTTTTACATTTTGTTGAATAGATGCATACATTTAATAATCCTAAATTTATCTACTGCTAATTAAAACCGCAAATCTGTAATTGTTTATTAGTTTTGATAGGTAGCAATCGACATAATTTTATTTCCTCTTTAAGAAGTCTAATCTATGTCGTGGAATTAATTAATCTGATTGTAGTAAACCATCTATTGAGTTTGTTGGTTAGAATTGGGGTCTTTCTAAATCTTAAGGTTGTCAAAATGCTAAATCCTACCAGCTGTATCTAAGGTTGTTTTTTTATTCTAGAGTATTTATTCAATATGTTTGTGATTATTATACAAGGTAAGGAAACATTGGTTATTATAGATCTGTTATTAATAAGGAAAGATTGGTTATTATAGATCTGTTATTAATAACTAAAACCAATTTATTCATGAATATGTTAAATTACTTTTGCATCAATGATTAATTGCATGAAACAAGGTGGAAATGAATTCCTTTAACTAAAAATCTGTTTTATTGAATTTCAAATCAATTCTTTTTTTTATTTTCAATATTGCATTTTAAAATAATTTCTAAACACCTTTTTGTTTTTTACTTATTTGTTTAAAAGAGATAAATCATCATTCCCTGAGAAGACAACCCTACTCCACTATGCTACATTAATATTCTGAGTAGGTTAATTATTTTTGGTTGATTTGACACTCGCCGAATTTTGGCATCATTGTTAGGAATTGGTGTGAAGTATTTATTTCTTTTAAAATTTTGTTTTACTTTTGTTCTCATTAATGCGTCACTCTTCCCATACAAGGGAATTGATTTTTGATCCAAAGGTCAAAAAGACAATTAAGGCTAACAAAAAGTAGGGGGAAAAAGAAAATCGTCTACTTGCTTCAATATCTTGTTCTGAAGAATTAGATCGTGAGTTTGAATAGCAAAAGACTGAAGAGATGATTGTTAAAGAGCTAATCACTTAAGAAAGGCCAATAAGAGAACGACCATAACAACGAACATTAAGGGAGTTAGCAACCCCCATTGTTAACCAACAACCTTTGTGCATTGAATTTCCTAATATTAATGCACCTTTTGAGCTTAAATCTGGTTTGACACACTTATTGCCTACTTTCCGTGGACTTGCAGATGAGGATCCCTGCAAACATTTAAAGGATTTCCATGTTGTTTGTATATCAATGAAGCCACAAGGAGCATATCAAGCTTAGAGCTTTCACATTTTCATTGGTTGACAAGGCCAAGGACTAGCTCTATTATTTACCATCTGGGTCTATAACCACTTGGAATGAACTGAAGAAGCAATTCCTAGAGAAATTCTTCCCTAATTCCTATACTGCAAACATTAGAAAAGATATTTGTGGAATATGACAATTTAGTGAAAAGACACTATATGAGTATTGAAGATATTTAAACAACTATGTGCAAGTTGTCCTTAACATTAGATTCTGGACCAACTCCTTATTCAATACTTCTATTAAGGTTTGCTTCCAATGGATCAGAATATGATAGATGCCACAAGTAGAGGAGCATTGGTGAACAAAACCCTAGATGAAGCATGGAGTTTGATCGTCTAGCATGGCCATTAATGCACAACAGTTCAGAACTCGACAAGATAGCACCCAACGAAGGTTTAATGAGGTTAGTGTTTCCTCCACTAATCAAAGATTAGATGCTCTAAATTCTTTAGTGGAAAAATTTGTTGTACGACAAATTCAACAAGTCAAAACATGAGGTATTTGTTCCATAATAGGTCATGCGATAAACATATATCCAACTCTTTAAAAAGACCCCAATGAGTAAGTAAATGCAGTAGGAGGATTTCTAAGACCACCACAAAGAAGATATGATCCCTATTCGAATCACTATAATCTGGGCTGGCTAGATCACCCTAATTTCAGTTATAACAATAAGCCACCAAGATTTTAGCCACATCCACCTCACATGAGACCACCAATTCCACCACCTCAAGCATTATCATCTTCTAAGCTAGGTATGTCATTGGAAGATATTGTGAAAAGTCTGACTACTAACACTCAAACTTTTCAACAGGAAACACGAGCCAACATCTAAAATCTAGAAAAGCAAGTGTCCCAATTAGCCACAGCAATGAGCAAAATGGAAATTGGGAAAGGCAAGCTTCCTACCCAGGTAAAAATTAATCCAAAGGAAAACACTAGTGTCATGACACTTAAGTAATAAATCAGTTAAAACTAAACATAAAATTGTGATTACCCCACCTTTTTCTAGCAGGTTGGCAAAACCAAGGAAAGAAGAGAAGGAAAAAGGATCTACCAAAGTTGGGATCAACATCCCTCTACTGGATGTTATTGATCAAACACCAAGGTACACAAGATTTCCTAAGGACGTGTGTTCTAAAAAGAAAAGGCATGAGATTAAGAGTAAAATTGTAGTTGGCCAAATTGTGTTGGTCATCGTGTAAAGGAAAGTGTCACCAAAGTGTGGAGATTCAGGTATGTTTGCCATATCATTATTGGCACAACTAAAATCGAAAAAGCCACGCTTGATCTAGGATCTTCAATTAATGTCATGCCATTGTCAGTTTATAGCTTTTTGAATTAAGGACCAATGAAGGCAACCAATGTAGTAATTCAATTAGCTGATAGATTCGTAATTTATCCAGAAGGCATAATTGAATATATTTAAGTTAAAGATGATGAACTAATTTTTTGTGCTGATTTCTAATTGTGGACATGGGTCTTGATTTTAAATTTCATTCCATATCGGTCGAAGAATCATACGAAATAGGGATGCTTATGTACCTTCATAGTGATCATGAAGCCTTGAAGCATATTAATGGGCAACAAAAACTTAACCCAAGGCATGCAAAAAAGGTTGC
>JAOSBN010000001.1:20401521-20432340 GCA_027563595.1 Erythroxylum suave | reverse complement strand
TGCTTGAGTTAATAGAAAATGAGTTCTATGGTGTTTTGAAATGGGATGAAGAATGAGTGTGGTAGGTTAGAGATGAATGGGGGTGAAAGTGATGAGGAAAATGAGTTAGGAAGGTTAGATATGCATAGGATGGGTCCTAGGTAGCTTAAGGAGTTAGAAGTATAGAATTTGACCCGTAGCTGTCAGTTAAACGGACTTGATGTCCGCTAAGCGGACCTTCTCGGGTTTGCAAATGTCCCAGCTCAGTTAATGTCCCTTTGGAGGGATATTATGTCTACTAAGCGGACCTTCTCGGGTGAAAATGGCTCCCAAGCCCGTTATGTCCGTTTGAAGGTATATTATGTCCGTTAGGCGGACCTTCTCGAGATAGTTTTAAATATGTGCAAATTTTGACCCTCCAAATGGAAAAATCTCACTTTGGAGTCTTCATGGAAGTTGTAGAAATCAAAGTTCTCTTCGAAACCGTACTTGAATGGTCTAAATCTGACGTCTTTATCAAAAGTTATGTCAATCGTTTCATAATGAACTGGAGACATGGAGCTTCAATTGTTCTAAAGAAGTCAATTTGTGATTCCGCTGCCGGAATTGGTTTTGGGCCAGAGAGATCCTATGGAAACAACCTTATAGGAAGATACGTTTACGTCTTTGACATTTGCGATCGTCGGGCTCCAGAAACGGGTCGGACATGTATACTGGGTGATTAATCGATTTTGTGGTTTAAAAGCCACTAAAGGTGTGTCTCATCAACATAGTTGATATGAAAACGATGGGTGAAAGCTAACCATAGATGTAAGTAGCATGGGCAACTCGACGGCAACGATATGGCAGCATGGAGGATGGACCGTCGATGGTACGAAACCCGATAGCTGGAGCGACTTAGGGTTGGAGATAGTTGACAAAAACGTGGGAGCACTGGTTAGGAAACATGGGAAGGTGGGTTTGAGGTTGGAGGAACGTGGGAGGGAGACGATGGATGTGTGTCGGACATACGCCCCTCGTTCTGGCCAACAAGTCTTAGCAAATGCGCGCCAATCAACGCCTTGCAAGCAACGTACAGTACCCCACAGATTCTTCTAGCACTTCTCCATTTTTAATTGATTTTAATGTTTTTTAAACCTTAACTTCAATTTAATTAATTTAATGGAGATTAAATTAGTTATATTCCTAAAAAAATTGAAAATTATTTTCCTAATTTTGAAAATTGTTTTCAAGTGTAATTTTTTATAATTTAATTTAATTTTTCAACAGTTGAATTATTAAATTAAATTAAATTAATTCTCACATCAATAATTATAGGACAATGGAAGAGAAATTGTCCATCTTATGTTGCTAGCCTGAAAGATAAGAAGCTTAAGGAAGCTGTCTCTTTAGGTATATTTATGATTGAGATCAATCTTTCTACTTCTGTTCCACATACTTGGATATTAAATACTAGGTATGGTTCTCATATTTATAATAACATGCAAATGTTAAAATGGAGTAGATCGTTGAAGAAAGGTGAAGTAGACCTGTGATTTGGCAATGAAGCAAGAGTTACTATACTTGTAGTTTGGCTTTACCTTCTAACCGTGTGCTAGAAGTCGATAATTGTTATTATGTTTTAGTTATTGCAAGAAAAATCATTTCTATTTCTTATTTAGATTTTAATCAATTTGTCTTTATTTTAAGAATAATAGTTGTTCTTCTTATAAAGATGTTGGTATTATGGATATGGATTGCTTACAAATGGTTTGTATGAGTTAGATCTTAAAAGGTCGATTCTTAATATAAATAGGAAGAAAAGAAAGTTAAGTAAGAAAATTTCATCTTATCTATGGCATTGTAGGTTAGGTCATATAAGTAAAACTAAAATCACAAAATTACATAAAGAAGGATATTTGGACCCTTTCATTATGAATCACATGAAACTTATGAATCTTGTATATTGGAAAAGATGAACAAACTATCTTTTAGTGGAAAGGGATAATGTGCTAGTGAGTTACTAGAGTTAATATATTCAGATGTAAGTGGGCCTATTTCCACTAGTGCTCGAGTTGGATACTCGTATTTCATTACGTTCACAGATAATCATTCTAGATATGGTTATATATACTTAATGAAACAAAACTCTAAATCTTTTGAAAAGTTTAAAGAATTTAAACCTAAGGTTGAGAAACAAACAATTAAAAGTATTAAGATACTTACATCAAATCAAGATGGTGAATACTTAGACTATAAGTTTCTTAGTTAATTAAAAGAGAATGGGATTCTCTTACAATGGACTCCTCCTGCAACTCCACAGCATAATGGAGTTTATAAGAGAAGAAATTGTGCACTATTAGATATAGTACATTCTAGATGAGTCATGCAATTCTTCTTATCTCCTTTTAGGGATACACCCTTAAAACCGCTACATACCTTTTAAACAAAACTCCATCCAAATCGGTTGAAAAAACACCATATGAGATATGGGCTAGTAGAAGACTCGAATTGTCATACTAAAAGATTTGGGGATGTAATACTTATGTGAAACATACTGTATCTGATAAGCCTCAAGTTAAATTTGATAAATGTAAATTTGTGGGGTATCTAAAAGAGAGTTTTGGATATTAATTTTTCCATCCTGTTGAGCAAAAGGTGTTTGTCTCAAGACATGCTACATTCTTAGAAAGAGAATTTATTCTAAACAAAAGTAGTGGGAGTGAGGTAGAACTTAGAGAAGTTCAAGAGCCAAAAATTCAAATCAAGATGGAACAAGAATCTCAAGTTGATATGTATGATGTACAACGCAAAGTTTAAGAGACGTATAGCTCGCGACGTACTAGTAGGATACGTCGTCCCCCCACTAAATTAGATCTACATATTGAGTGAGGGAATGTTAACGAATCGTTGATACATGATGAGCTTACTACTTTTAAAGAAGCAATATCTGAGCCTCTTCTCATACATAATGAGCATACTACCTCATCATGTATGAGAAGAAGCCATGAGCTATGAAATAGAATCGATGTACACCAACCAAGTATGGACTTTGGTGGATACACCTAATAGTATTATATTTATTGGATGTATAGGGCTTTTAAGAGAAAAACTAACATGGATGGTAATGTATATGCTTACAAAGTTACTTTAGTGGGTAAAGGTTACAAATAAAAACAAGGACTTTATTTTGATGAAATCTTTTCGTTAGTAGCTATGCTAAAATCCATAAGGATCTTGTTAGCTATTGCCACATATCGTGATTATGAAATATGTCATATGGATATCAAAACAACATTTCTCAATGGGAATTTGCAAGAAGATGTGTATATGACGTAGCCTTTAAAGTTTTTAATCCAAGAAATTTCCCAATCAAGTATGCAAGTTGTAAAAGTCCATTTATAGACTTAAGCAAGCCTCATGGAGTTGGAACATCCATTTTGCTGAGATAATCAAAGAGTTTGATTTTATCAAAAATGTAAATGAACCATGTGCTTATAAGAAGGCTAGTGAGAATGCAATCATTTTCTTAGTGTTATATATGGATGACATACTGCTAATTGGAAATGATGTCACACCTATGCTTCAGTCCATAAAAATCTGATTATCTAAGAATTTCTCCATAAAGGATATGGGAGAGGCAACTCATATTATGGGAATAAAGATCTATAGAGATGGATCAAAAAGGTTGCTTACGTTATCCCAATCCACATACGTAGACAAAGTGCTAAAGAGGTTTAACACAAAGAATTCCAAGAGCAGATTCTTACTCATATTGCATAGGATTTCTCTCTCACAAAGTATATGTCCAAAGACGTAAAATGGATTATATTCCATATGCTTCAATAATTGGATCAATTATGTATATGAAGCTATATACTAGACCAGATTCCAGATTTTTTTATGTTTTGAGTATAACGAGCAGTTTCTAAGACAATCCAGATAAGGGTCACTGGACGGTTTTAAAAAACATCTTAAAGTACTTGAGAAGAACTAAAGATGTTCTTTTGGTCTATGGAGGAGTTGAACTAAAAGTTCAAGGGTATTTAGATGCTAGTTTCTAGTCAGATCTCAATGATAGCTGATCACAGTCAAGATACATATTCACAATAAATGGCAATATAGTAAGTTGGAAGAGTTCCAAACAAATAACTATTACTGATTCAATGACCGAGGCAGAGTATATTTCAGTGTCAGAGGCGGCAAAGGATGTGGTTTTGATCAAGAAGTTCATCACTGAACTTGGAGTGGTTCCTCGCATTATTGAGCCTACATTATTGTAATGTGACAATAGTGGTGCTATTGTGCAAACAAAGAAACCAAGGTTTCATCAACGGCCCAACCATGTACTCAGGAAGTTTCACTTGACCAGAGAGATAGTAGAATGGAAAGACATATTATTGGAGCTAATTCCCATGGAAGAGAATCTTGCCGCTCCCCTCACTAAGTCATTGTCTCAAAAGAGACATGATTGACATATAGATGGATATGGTATTAGATACATTGCGATTGGCTTCAGTGTAAGTGGGAGATTATTAGTTTATGCCAATATTTTAAAAATCGGACTGGACATCAAACAGGTCGAAGGAAAGGGTTAAGGTTTAAAGGTTCAACCGGTAGTGAACCGCTATAAAACTGGTATATAATAAATAAGAAGTAAAACTTATAAGAACTAGTAAAAATAATATATTATTTTATTGAAATAAAAAATACACCAATATCTATTATTATATAATGAACTAATAATAAATAAATATGAGTCTAATATAAAACTTAAAATAACGATAAAAATCAAAATTGTATTTCTAAAGGAGGTTGCTTCTCATCATCGTCAAAAGTTCCAAATAATAATGTATGAAATATCAAAAATCTTTTTAGACAATAATAATATCAAAAGTTTTTTTATACAATAATAATACATTAACTTACCAAACTTTTTTTATTGTCAACCTATTAATACTTTCCCTTACCCAAGCACTGCTAAAGTTTATTAATCAAATATTTAAAATAAAATATTTTTTATTATCCAAGTGTATCAGCCAACATTCTTCACGTGGAGTAAAGGACACACAAGCACAAAAGGTTTCTGTGTGTTTGCCTGTTCTTCACCATGTAGCAACTTCTCTGCCCCTTGTCTCTCCATTCTCTATCTTGTTCTGAGTTAGGAGCAAACACTCTTGAGAGAGATGACTTGTGCATCAATCAATCTTTTAGTTAAGAGTTTCCTACATACCTAAGCTTATTTCTCACTAAAAACAGAGTTTCTTTTTCTACAACTCCATAGCTTTTCTTCATTCCCTGCCTTGGAGGTCGAAGTTCAAAGCTTAATACAGCCCTCCATAGTCTACTCGCGATTGACAAAAGTTTTAACCTTTGTCATTTGTCTCTCTCTGTAAAACATTTCAAAGAACCATTATGCCAGAGAATAACAGAGTAAGCATCGCAATGGTTGTAAATAGAACAATCATTCTCCTCCTTTTCACATTTCTTTTTATTACTGCTGCGTCCACCACCACTTCCATTCACCACCACCAACATTATGTCCAATACCTCCTATCTTATCATTTCCTAACGACCCACAACAACCCAGAACCTGTTCGAAGAAATGACCGGCGGAGAAAGATAAAGAAACGCTGTAAACTTTGAACCTTATGGAAGTAGCAGAGCAACGAGGAGGAAGATGAGGTGTAGCAGACCCAAATAACATGGTTGAGAGACCCATAGTAAGAACTCACTAGACAAAGAAAAACATTGCATGGACTTTGTCTCCGAACCGGTGTAACTGGTTCGATGAAAACCGGCCGGTTTGTTATACTAAGAGGTTTTTGGTTAAAACCGAACCGGACCACTGACAGGTTCAGACTTTTTCGATCAGACCGTCCGGTTCGGTCCAGTTTTTAAAACCTTGGTTTATGCCCTTACAGCCAATCAATTAGATGTAATTTGGTGTATGACATTATTATTTAATTATAAAAAGGCATTCTTTATCTTTGTGTATTAATTCAATTACATTGAATGTTTTAATAATAAAGGTAAAATTCCAGGAATAATTACTGTATAACTGAAATTATGATGAGATCATAGTTGTGGGATTCAATTTACATTTACATATTATTCCTAAATGTTCCTAATTGTAGTTTCATCAAGACGAGATGTTATTGAAACGGTAAAACTAGCACACATTATATTTCTTTATTATAAAGAAAGTAATTGATCTCATAAATTAAAATATAAAGACACTTAAGCTAATGTGTGGATGATTATTAGAGAATAAGTCAGTGAATTAACTCGAATATGAGAATCCTAAATAGAATATTACTTATGTATCTGTGGATTTTCTTATAATGATGGTTGTATAATTGATCCTTAGACGTGAGATTACTAAGGTATCTCGTATAGAAATTACTGTGTTTTGATGCTAGTTTTGAACCGTCCTAGGATAATTCAGTTGGTAGCAATTGGATGCAATATGAACCATACGAAGGTAGTTGAGTAAGTCAATAAAAGATTATATCACTCTAAAGTAATTAGAGAGAATGTTCCATCGTTTCTTGATTAGTATAGATTTTGGAATTATCTGGCTAAAGTGAATTAACATTTGAAAAGGTATTTTCAAATATCAATTACTAATTAGCAATAACGAACATGATTGGATGAAAAAAGTAAACATTATATCCCTATGCTTTGTCCAATTAGAATATTGGATGACGAAAGGATTAAATTATACATCAGAACTATGCATGAATAGGTTAAGTCAACCACTTTAATATTCTTGATATTTGAGTGGTCATGATATGTTGCTAAACATCAATTTTAATTTATGATTATAAATTGTTTAATCGAAGAAATAAATTAAAAGACGTTTTAATTTATCTGATTATAATTATGAATTATAATTATAATATATAATCATCACTGGCATATTAGGAACTTAATGAGTCACACAATAAAGAGTAGCTTATGAAGAAAAAATCAATTTTAATTAAGTTGGACTTAATTAAAAAGTTTGAGAAACTTTAGGGATCCAATATAAAATATTTGATTATATTAAAATTAAGTTAATTATAAGTAGAATATGACTTCAATTATAATTAAGGAATTTAATTTTAATAAAATTACAAAACCATCCTAATGATTTTTCTATTAATAGGAAGAAAATATCAAAAAGCTAGCACTCTTATGTTCTTCCTTTTAAAGGTGTTGAAAATTTGTTCATTGGATACCATCAAAGACTAGACAAGTGAACAGCTCGTGGTTGACAAATCGAATAGATTTCAAAGATTTTCAACAAAAATGCATACAAGGTACAATTTCTTACAATTCGTATTGTTGTTTTTTGTAAAATTTTTATTTTTTGTTGTATCCACGGTTCGACCACGATTGGTCCAAAAGTCATTTCATCCTCATACCTAATCCTTAAGACTTAAATCCAACTCTTTCATAAAATTGCATAAAAGAATTACAAAGTTTTAGTTTTTAGAACAGAGTTTTTATTCTGAGCTAAAAGAATATTTAGAGGTTCAGAATGAATTTGTGGTCATCCCTCTGAAAAATTAACGTATGGGATTAAGTAAAGTTGTCTTAAGAGGCAAAAGCAAGTTGAAGTTAGCTGTTCAATGGCTATATACAACAAGGGAAGCCTTGAAGCCAGGTGAGGCTGCCACGTGTGTGCTTCCAACTGAAATAACTATATACATAGATAATCTCATCCTTGACTTGTCCTTTTAACTTCCACAGAGTATTGTTCTCATGCAAAAGGACCTTTCATGTCATGACTTCTGTACAAAGTTGTAATTATCTTTAATTGAGAGTTACAGAGCTACGCAATCATGTTTGTTCCTATTATATATTTTGCTGTTAACTTACGTAAAGACGTCGAAAGATAAAAAGGGTTGATGTTCTTGGGGGCAAAAGGATGCACGCCGAAGAAAACAAAAGCTAAGATAAGAAAAAGAAGGAACAAAAAGCCACCACCAGATGGCAACAATCAATAAGTTAGAACAAAAGGGTAATTATGATCTTTCTAGATGATTAAAAAGAAGAAATATGTGAAATGGTTTAAGTGTTTGCGTATCAATATTGGTGAAGTGGAGTTTTCCATATTATAAGTTATTTTCTACTTCATCGTAATAAAAAAATATTACATCTCTATACTTTCAATTTTCATACCTGAGCCTGTATGCTTTTATTTATTTTTTATTTTTATTTTTATTTTTATTTCAAATTTAATCAAAAATTTATTTATTTGAGTTTATAATTTTTGTTTTTGATTTAAGTTTCTCATGTTTTCATAAATTATAAAATCATTAAAGATAGTTTTATTTTCTATTTCTATTTTTATAATATGATTTAATATATAATTATATAATATTAGTTATTGATAAGAATTATGAATAACTTAATTTAATAACTTAAATCAATTTTTATAATTATTTTGAATTTTAAAAATAATTTAAATCTAATAATTATTAATAAATATAATTTAAATTCAAAATATATAAATTGTAAATAAAATTTATTTTAATAAAAAATAAATTTTACTTTATAATATATATTTATAAAAGATATATTATTTTTGAATTTTATATAATATTTAATTATTAGAAATTAACAACTAAAATATTTTTCTTTTATTTAAAAAATATAAATAAAAACAGGAAACTAGAAATAAAAATCATAATATAAAATAGAAGTTAAAAAAAAAGCTTCTATAATGATAATTCTTATTTCACCTAACCAATATTTAAGTTATGAACTGCATGGAGAAAAAATTAGATCTCTAGTGATTCAGGGATCAAATCCAAATCAAATTGCTTAAGAAAAAGGTGGCCGAGCAACAAATTTAATAGACGGTGAGCAGTCTACTACACAACCTACTCCATAATAAAGAGGAATCGAGATTTCAAAGCAGAAAATAAAACAACCGCCCACTAAGCATGAACCCTACCGCCACAAATGATCTCATTACTGCGTTGATGAAGAGTTTTCTTTGAGTTCTGACAGGTGGACAGATCTTTTTTGCCCACTATTCAATCCTCCTGTTTTTATAAGATATCAATCATCTAATATAATAAATTGAATAGTTAAAATATATTAAGAACAAAGGGAATAAATTAGTGGGTAAAAAAGATCTGTTACTTAATTTATATACTACATCTAATCAAAGTCTAATATATGTGTATAATAATATATTAGTTTTTATCTTAATTGACGATTAAATTATTGATTACCTCGTAATTTGGACTTATGTAATAAAATAATGATCAAAACATGGAATTGCATATGGAAGCGTGAATCAATGATTGACAGTCACGTTAGTTGAAGCCAAAGTATTGGTTTGTTTTATAATTTTGGTTAAGAATTTGTTTATTTATTGGAGAGCATCTTTGATGTGTGGAAAAGCTTTATGATAAAATTGTTGAGTGGTAGATTCCTCGGAATTCAAGAAAAAAAGTGGTAGAAATAGAAGAAAATTGATCTAAGGGTCGTATCATTAGGATTTATTAAAAAAAACGACATTAGTAACAATTAATTGCTAACACTTAATTAATATCTAAGGATTTTTTATGGTTTTTATAGAAAAGAAGAATTAAACTATTGAACGGCCCCATTGCTTACCTTCTCCGGTAATTTTGATCGAATTCTTTTTTAGAAAAAGTAAATTTAAATTCTAGATTGAGAAGAAGAAGAAGAAGTTGAGGGGCGGCGCAAAATAGTAAATAGTCGTTGTTTTTGACCTGAGAAACGGGTGACGTTATTGCTTACCAATAAAAATCAACGTTCATGCATGCATGCATATACACAAAGAACACGTTCAGAAACAGTTTGTTGTTACTACTTTTTCTTTCATGTAGGTGATGATACTACGTTTATATGCATTGGTTCAAGGTATAGTATGTACTTAGTAAAATGTCCCTTCCCTACGCAAATAATGTTGACATCAGCATGCAAACACGCATATATTAGCATACCTAAGAAACTATATATCCATTTTGCTGAGTTCCCACTCCATGGGGCTAACAACATCAGGCCATAATAGTTGGGAAGTGTTAGGTGACAGTTTGTTGTGATGATCTATGCATCTTTTCTCCTCAGTGTCATGCACGTGCAACTCTGAGGGAACCACAGAAAGTGTTGGAACTGTGACAAAGTTTCTGACTTTACTTTTGAGGGTTATGCAGATAACTAGGTATGCTTAGTTAAAGGTAATTGCTTTTATTAAAAGATAAAGAGTACGATAAGCAAAGTTCTAAAAACTTGATTGGACTAGTCTTTCAACCAAAATAACCAAGAATTGTTCATCTTTCCTACCTCGATTTGTTATAATATTCTTTATACATGCATCGACCAACTAATTATTCAATCCATCGATCGATTCACAAGTTGTGCCATCTTGTAAATTTTTTATAGATTGTCGGTGTGGGTAAAGGAAGCTCGCGAAAATCTGCTGAGCTGGGACTGAACATTTAGAAGTTGTTCGACGGAGGGTTTTGTAGTGAGGAGGTTTACAACAGGTTGTGGACGACCTCCGGCTTTCTTATCTCGTTTGGCATCATAGATTCCCAAACTGATTGTGACAATAATTAACTAGGTTTATTTTGATTTCATCTTAGAAGACTCACTTAAGTGTTTAAAGCAAAGCATGTGACTTTTGTCCAAACATTGTTTTACTAATTGTTAATTTTTCTTTGTCTTCATGTACTCTTACGAATGGAATTATGATCTACCCTTTTGTATCGTTGAAAACAGAAAGTATACGATTTTACTCGACCAAATTAAATTATTAATTTGATGTTTAAGTCCCAAGTTTTCTCGTGAAATTTATGTGGTATTATAAAGTAAATAATTAAATTAACAGAAATTAAAATTTAAGACTTAAATCAAAAGTTTGTTAATTTACATTATATTTTTTTACTTTTTAATCGGATGCTTATACCAATAAATAATCAAATAGGCCTTTCTACTTATGTTATTTCAGTAATTTGAAAACAAAATGTACAAACTAAATTAAACATAAGAATTTATTGGTAAGATAGATATATTTTGGACATATAAATTGTGAAAAAAAAAGTACCTTATGCTAACACTCTTGTCAATTCTCTACTTATGGAATCTATAATTTGTAACTTTTGTATTGTATCTAGCATAGAATTATGGTATCTCTTAGTGAGCTTACTCATAAAGCTTTTTGTTAGTTGTCTCAATAACAATGTAGGGAAGTTGTCATTAACTAACACATTTTATAGCACATATTATGTAGATAAAATATTACGTTCCCGTAACCCAATTCCAACAACACATCATTGATTTTTATCCACACATTTGTGTGGGTTCCACATAAATGTGTGAATAAAAATCAATAAAACAGAGTTGGAATTGGGTTACGAGAACAAAAAATATGTTCCTCATATTATGAGATAAGATGAGTGATAGTCATCTTACATGCGAAGTTAAGCTCCTCCCTCACTCAACATAAATATACAGTATTATACTACCTGCAACTATATAATGAGAACACTTTTTAAAGTATCCAAATTTATTTGTATTCTCTACCTTAACTCTTATTATCTTCCTTCTCTCCAACTTCCTTATAACTTCACTTCTTCTATCTACAATAATAAGACCTTTAAATCCTCAACTCATGTTAAATTTAATTTCTTATAGTTTTATTTTAGCAAGTTAGTATCAATTTATATATCATCATTTACTTTCAAGTGCACTATTACTCCTTAATTAATAGTTTTAAGCTAGAGTTTCTTATTTCTAGATGATATGATGCTACCTTATCTCTATTATTCTCTTTTTTGTTTTTTTACTATCAATTTTAAAGTTCAATTTTAAATACCCTTTATAGGATTTTTAGAGCCCAAGTATAGCATCAATTGTCTCACATCTGTCTAAAGCAAGAAACTTGAATTGTCTTTTAAATTTTGGTGGGTGGCTTTTGAAATTAAAGGAATTTCACAATCTTATCCTTTGATCTTACTTTCAAATGAGTTATTAGTCACCGCTGTATAAGCATTAGGATCCTTTCCTTCAAATGCTTTATTTAGCTTTTGAAGATCTTTCAAAACAAACTTGCATCATAAGCATTCGTGCTACAACCTACAAGTAAGACATAAAGGAGTCCAAAGATCTACAATATACTTTATGTTAGAAGATACCCACTTTATGTCTCACTTTAGTGATTTTGGTGAGTCTACCAATAGCTTTAACTCCTCCTTTTTAAGGAAAGATCTAAGGAGTCTATAATAGATATAGGCAGACTTAAGGGGATAAAGGATGCTTAATAGTCACCTCTAGTACTAGAGTCTCTTCTTTAGAGCATAGATAAGTATGAAGGAAAGAAAAATTAAGGAGGTTAAAACTTACAGATTAAGAAAACATATTGTCATAAGTTAAATGTACCTTATTATATTATAGTAAGACGCCCATTGGAGTCTAAGAGGGCTTCTCTCCCTAAACTTAGGAAAACAATGGCTATTTTAACAACTTCAAGAATAGGATATGACTATTATTTTATGACATGGTGTATAGTATCATTGAAGATACATGTATGTGCATAAGCCAATTGTATTCCCTCTCTTAAGAGATCATCATATGTTTCTTAGTGGCTTGTCACTTATGAGATACAGAGCCATCAATATGACTACTTAGATATATGCATCAAATCAGACCTACCACAAAGTATTTTGGGTGGTTTAGCATGAATTTTATGCTAAAGATGGGACTTTCATCATCTTTACAATGGGAACATAAATTAAAGAAATAAAGATGGGACTTTATGGGGACCATTAACCCTTATTTTAAAAATAGATATAAAGATCACAAGGTTGGAGTAATAATTATGAGTCCTGTTAGACAAACATGTTCTTATATCCCCTCCTTATAAATGTTATATTGGATTAAGAGGTATTGTTACTATTGGGTGTTTTAGATAAAGAAATGTGTGTGTAATGTCCTTTATATTTTTATTTTTCAAGTTTCCAACTACTTTATATGTCTCTTTATGAAAGTAAATATGACTCTCGTCGAGCTTATGAACAACTTGAAAAAAAAAAGGACTAACAAGGTTGTAACTCCTTCCAAAAAATTAAAACTACCTATCTTAATTAATACATATTTCTTTACTTGATTCCTCCTTTTTGAACTAAGATGGAACTTAATTTATTATTGGACACCACAATGTGTAAGTATAAAAGTTATTATTAGACACCACAATGTATTAGTATAATTATTCTATAGGCAATAGGGTAGACAATACTGGTAGTTTTATAAGTATTGTTTTATCTTCTCAAAGTACTTTTTACATTACTCTCTTAAGATAAATTCATCAAGTTTTCTCAAGATATAGAAAGTCATAAATAATGGTTTGCTGAACTAGATAAAATATGGGAGAGGTTATCAATTGTAACAGCCCAGACTACCCACCCACAGATATTGTGGGCTTTGGGCCTAGCCTAAACCCTCATGATTTTGCTCTTCCCAGCCCAGCTAGGAAAACGTGTCTATAGGGTAGACTTATTCATACTCTTATAAGGCATACTTCGTTCTCCTCTTCAACCGATGTGGGATTCTCACAATTCACCCCCTTTTTGGGCCCAGAGTCCTCGCTGGCCACCCCCTTTGGGCCCAGCTTTCTCGCTGGCACAACGGGTCGGGAACGGACTCAGATACCACTTGTAACAACTCAGACCACCCGCCCACAGATATTGTCCGCTTTGGGCTTTAGGCCCAGCCCAAATCCTCACGGTTTTGCTCTTCCCAACCTAGCCTGGAAAACGCGTCTATAGGGGAGAGGTATCTATACCCTTATAAGGCATACTTCATTCTCCTCTCCAACCAATGTGAGATTCTCACATCAATTCTCTCAATTAGTGTTTAAACTTCCTTTATAGACCTAGGAGGTGACATTCTAACAATACTTTCTATCTTTTGGGTTATTATAAACTCTAAAATCTTCCTTACTAATATGCCAAAGATTAGCTTCATATTATACTTTCTTAAGGCATTAAAGCATTACTTTAGGTCTATAGATGACTTTGGCCTCTTATGTTTTCATAATCATTTCATTTATGTAAACCTTTATACTTTTTCCTAATTAAGGATAACATATTTTGTTAATCAATCATTGGTAGGTAGATTTAATATTTTAGTATAAAAAGCTTATGATCCTTATAACAACATGATCCATTATAGGTAATAAACAATGTGCTTTTCTAATCATCTTTATGTATGTGGGTCTGGCTGCCTAAATATGCATAAATGAAACTCAGCATTTATACCTTGAAGTGACATCCACTAAATGATAGATCTTTTAAAGCGGATATTTATCCTTTAGGTATTCCTTTTTTCATATAAGTGAAGTAGACAAACATCATCCACTTTTTACATAGCTTTTTTAACTTTCTTCATGTTGACTAGCTCATTAAGGTATTGTACTTATATGATAAAGTGAGAATAAAGCAACTTATGCACTTTGGCATCTATAACCTATTATATATCTAGAGTAAAGACTTTTTTTCTTTATAGGCTTAGATATTAGGCAGAGGTTCATCATATATGTGATCATTAAGGGTTAATTCTTCATATATTTTAGGGCTTTTATGTAAACACACACACACACACACACACACACACACACACATATATATATATATATATATATTTGGTTAATATCACCTTCATACCTTCTTTTTCCTTTGGTTCCATTCTTTTTCTTATTATGAAAAGGCTACACGTCTCCCTATAAATAACTCCACCATTTCCTTGACAACTTCCCTTCTTAACTCTTTCTTTAGGTCTTGACTATTAACAGATTCTTATTTGACTATAATTATACACCCATATTTAATGTAGTTTGCTTGCTATTTTACTCTAAGTGCGTTTGTAGGTGATAATTACCTTCTCAGACTAAAAGAAGAAAATTTTGGGTTAAATCATGGCATAAAACGGAGATTTGATGCTACTTGGAGATACACAACCGTCTATATGGCTGTGTAAGTCTCTGTAAACGTTTAAAGCCATAATTTTAGGTATTTTTGGAGCTATATGGTCATGTAAATGACCATACTTGTCCCAAAATTCCTAGTTTTCACTATGAAAGGATGTAAACTGAGGCAAAACAAATATCGTTGAATTGCTAAGTGGTTTTGAGACATAAGACATATAGAGACGTGAAAATTTTGATCAAGGGAGGAGGAAACGTGAAGAATACATCAAGAGATCCAACAGATAACAACATCAAATCCAAACTTGCAAGAAAATTCAACAAAAGAGAAAGGAGATTTAAAATTATGATTTCTTTGCTTTCTTTTAATTTTTTAACATGTTTATCTTTGATTTCATTTTATATGATTAGTAACGAAACATGTTTAGTATTTAGTGTTTAGATAAAATGAAACCAAAGTTGGGATAACAATACGTTTTAATTTTTTATTCAATGCAATTATATTGATTCATTTATTATGATTTAATTATACGCTTTATTCTTTTCTAATATATCCATAATATCAATGCAAGATTTGATTTCATATGATTGAGATTGAGAAACCCTTTTGTTTGAATGGATCTACCATAATTGGAAGGAGGTGCATGTAAACCTAGAGATAAGCTTATATGAATCTTCTGGATTAGGGTAAAACTTAACAGTGAAAATCACAAATCGATAACGCATTCTTAAGGGTTTTAGCTAGACAGAGTTCAGTTAATTAACTGATGGATTAGTTGTTAATAGTTTCGAGAGAGTTATTACCATAAGATAGGAATTTCCACAATTCAATAATCAATAATATGATTGCAAGATAAAAGGTCAATAATTCAAGGATACCTAAGGGAATTCATCACCTAGATAATACTATTTAATATTGAATGTCCTTTATATTCTACTTGTCCTAAGTTCAAATTTGTTTAATCTTAACTTAGTTCGTTTGTTTAGCTTTATTTTTAATTAAAAATCAAAATATGATTCCTAGGCTATATATAGTAGAAAAAGGGTATTTACCGTCTTCGTGGGATCAACTCATACTTACATATGCCAGCTACAACTACATTGTGCACTTGAAATAAATTTAATATTGACATTAACCTTAGGCTTAATTAACTATCCATTGCTTGAATGCTTATAAGAGGTGATAGTTTTTTATTAGATGTTAATAAGGTTACATAATATTGTCTCACCTTATTGAAATATCCTCTATTGACACTCATCCTTAGCTTGGGGAGTGTTGTCTTCTCGCTTTTCTATGTTCAGTGATCCATTATTTCTTTTTGTTATTCCCTCTCTTGCTCTTTTCTGTCTTTTTGTAATTTCTCTCCTCATTCCGTCAATGGATCCTTATCCATTCAATCCAATTCTGAGAGAATCACATAGCCAGCATGCAGCTCCCAGGAATCCTTAGGAAACTACAATTAAATTCAAAAATTATGGACTTCTCTACCTGCTGCGAAACTAACAACTCTATTAGAAAGCCAAATTAACTACCTTCACACCCATTTTCAAGTGGATGAGATCAATCGAATGGTTTTAATTGGAGATGGGATTGCACGTGTTTATGGAGACTCGACTCTTTTCCCTGCCCCTCAACCTCTCACTTCGTTTCATTCTTCTTCTGTATTATCGCTTAAATGAAGACACCTAATCGACCTAACTTTCCCGAATGTCCATTAAAAAGCGATCTAGCAGTGCTTAGTTACAGGTAATAGGGAAGACAATCCTAAAGTCATTTTTCCTAATCCCATGATTTATAGAAAATTTCATGATCAGCATATAAAGGCATATGATAGCCTTTAAGAGACACAATGAGGATATTCCCAAAATAACATTAAAAGCTGAAGGCCTTTTACTATGTAAAACTTAGTTCTCACTGTGATTTGTTCAAGATGTACCCATAACTTAAGTGGGATAAGTGATTCCTTCTATTGGTGTTTACCTTCTACCAAAGCAACCAAAGAAGTGAGTGGTTTAAATTGTGAAAAAAAGGTAGGTCCAAAATGGTCAAAGCATTATAGAATAAGAATATTTTAATAAACTGCCACTATTACCATACTAATCACCCCTACCTTGGTAAAACTCATGGTAGTTAATTGCTATGTTAGGGCTAAAAGTGCAATCATTTACTCTTGATTTGTTCTCTTTTTTCCTTTCTTTTAGATCCTTATGTTCACGCTTAAACAGTAGAATTCTTCAATAGTTTTTGACAGCTTTATTAAGAGAAAAATAAAACTATCATTTTTTCATTAACAAAAGCAAGAGCTTTCTCGAAGATTTGATTTTTACATAACACCTATTGATGAGCTTGATAAGTGAGGATGATGTCTTTAACAAGTTTTTTGGCTCATGGCCAATTAATAATCAAGTTTATGGCTTTTGCTTATTTAAATGTTAAATCATATCTCCATCATTTTTTATGTTTTTAGTGTAACCTCCTTTCTTTGTAAATTATAGAGATAATCAATCCTAAAATGCCTAACTTTTTGGGATTGTTTCATTTTAGTGTTCAAGTTTTTAAAATTTTTTATTAATTGATCAACTTTTTAAAATCTTAATAGTTCAATTCAAAACAATAGTTTTGTTAGTAATTTGCTTTTTTGGATAATAAAATCTTTGTTTTTCATGACATATAGATGTCCACCTAAGAAAATAATGGTCATAGTTAGACTAGAGTACATACAATTTTTTCAAGTGGACACCTACTTTTCATAAATAATAAAGATTATGTTAGTCAAATCAGCAAATTACTAATAAAACTAGTTTTGAATTGAATTGTTAGATTTAAAAAAAATAGTCACCCAATTAAAATTTTTAAAATCTTGGACATTGGATTGAAAAAATCCTAAAATGTTAAACACTTTAGAATTAATTATTCCTAAGTTATATGTTAGTTCAATTGTCATATGAAAGCTTGATAATTATTCATCATAAAAGATAAAGAGAAAAGATTATTGCTCACTCTAATACTCTATATATTTGAGTTCTTGAAATGCCTATGAAATTGAATTTTTAGAAACAATCATTTGCTTTTACGCATTTGATTTTTTTTTTGTTTTTGAAATTTTTTTGGTGCATGCAAAGAGATGGTGCCACTTGTTTCAATATTTTTGGACCTAGATCAAATAATAAAATTTTGGTTGAGTTTCAAATCAAATTTGAAATAAGAAAAGGATAGAAGTTGAACTCAGACCGATATTGGATAGATCTGTTTGTTTTTGGTTATGTATAAAACGATTTAACAAGTAATGTACATTCACAAGTGATCTAGCTATATTTTTTTTTTTTTTCATTGACAAACGTTAAAATGAAGAAACAAACACTCCAACAGCCAAAATGGATAGGAGTTGAAACTTCTGAAACTGCAGATGCCTAAATTTTTAATGCCTGGGGTTGGTAGAAATTTGTCAAATAAGAATTTGTCTTGGCTTCTTTCATCACGTTCATATTAGAGAATAAAAAGTTGGAATTATAACAACCTGGTTAATTGGAAAACACAGATAGCAGAAGAGGGAAGATATGAAAAATGACATTTTTTAATGTATTTTCTGGATCTGCGGAGATTAAAAAATAGCTATGGCTTAAGCACCCAGATGCCAGAGTATAAGTGTTTCGTAATAGAAGCAACAAGCCACCTTCCTCTCTACCCATAATCACTGTGTTTCTTTATCCTAACCCACAGCTAGAAAACAACAACATAGAAAGAGAAAACAAAGTCCTGTTTTTGCCTTTCAACCAATAATACACACGCAAAAACATAAGAAATTTCAAGAAGAGACAGAAACTAAACTGGTTTGACGTTTAAGGCCCGGCAACAGGCAATTGCCACCCCAACTTCACCATCTTTTACACGGTTCTAGACAGATTACTGTAATAACAGTAAACATTGAAGAAATTGGTATTTACCAGTAGGAAAGGGCAAAGAGAAGTCAAAATAGATACTTCTTTTCCTTATGTTTGTCTTCCTTTCTCTTCTGTTCCCCTTCTTATATTCTCTTCTCATTCCTCTACTTTTTCTAGCTCACACGGTGTCTTAGCTCATTTTCTTACCGCCACTTTTCTCCTTTCTTCGTTCTGTTCCTGTGTTTAGTGATATTCGTCCTTTACGACATCAAATCTTCATCTGGGTCCTCACTTTTCTCTGATTCACTTCTGTTCTTGCCCAGTTAGTAGTTGCAAAGTTTATTTATTTTCTATTTTCCCATGGAAAAGGAGAAACTTTTCATGAACCAAGCAACCAACGGTACAACATCCATGTGGAATTCTTCCAGTTTTGGAATGGGATTGCAATCAAATGATCTCAGTTCTTGCTTTTTCAATTCCAATTGGGATAGTTCAATGGATCAGAACGATCCCTTTGAGTCTGCTCTGAGCTCCATTGTCTCGTCTCCTCTAGTTTCAAGCGCCAATGCCATTTCTTCTCACGGTGGGAGTGGTGACACTGTTATGATCAGAGAACTAATTGGGAGATTAGGAACTATTTGTGACTCCGAAGAGATTTTGCCTCGTTCTTCTTATATCAACAACACCGATAACATCAACAATATCAGTAATGCTAACAATTCATGTTACAGTACGCCGTTGAATTCGCCTCCAAAATTGAATCTTCCATTGATGGATTCCCATATCAAAGGTCGTATGCCAATTCATGGGAACAATTTGGCCAACCAACAAAGTTTAGTTCCATTTCCTACGGATCCTGTGTTTGCAGAGAGGGCTGCAAGATATTCTTGCTTTGGGAACAGGAACCTTGGAGGCTTAAGTGGGCAATTTGGACTAAATCAAGCTGAATTACTTTATGGTTTGATGCCAAGAGCTGAATCCGGTAACATCTCCACAGTCCAGAGTAGCAATTCCATGAAGGTCACTGCATCTCAGGGGATTGTTCAGGAATGCAATAAAAGCTCACCACAGGATGTGAGTTCGAATTCTGTCAAGAAAAGAAATGCTGAACTCGGAGATTTTAACGAGAAGTCTTCAGTGTCTGAGCAGATTGCGGATGGAGAAATGAGCATGAAAGGCCAGAAAGAGTACAACCCCAGGAAAAGGAAATCAATTCCCAGAGGAAAGACCAAAGAAACTCCATCTCCATCTCCATCTCCTTGTTCTTCTGGCGCTAAGGTAAAATAATAAAATGTGTTCAAGTTTGGTGCTTTTTGATGAGATCATGAAGAAACCAATGAGGAGCTCGTTGCAGGTAGTGGCAGAGAATAATGACGAACCTAGTTTGAAAAAAGGTAAATCAGATGAAGCTATTGGGAAGCAAAAGGATGCAGGAAAAGCCAAAGAAGAAGAACAAGATGGGAACCAGAAAAAGAATAAGGATAGTCCGATGCCAGCAGAGCCTCTAAAGGACTACATTCATGTCAGAGCCAGAAGGGGTCAGGCTACAGATAGCCACAGTCTTGCTGAAAGAGTAAGAATGAATACAATTTCCGTTATCCATATGATGTCGTAAGATGATTTTCATTGACCTCTCTGATTTTAAATTTGTCAGGTACGGAGAGAGAAAATCGGTGAAAGGATGAAGTTTCTTCAGGATCTTGTTCCTGGTTGCAATAAGGTCTCTGTTTTCTTTTCGTTTAATTTCTTTTCTTTTTTTCCCTGAAGATTTGCATTTAATAGAAAGAAGAAAAGATAGAAAAAGAAAAAGTCACTTTTGAAGGAGTGGAATTTTCTAAATTGGCTGGAACTTTCAACCGCAGGTGACCGGGAAAGCTGTCATGCTTGATGAGATTATAAACTACGTGCAGTCATTGCAGCGCCAGGTTGAGGTAAGTTCCATCCAGATTTTGCCAAGGTTTGTCCTTCTGAGTTTGAATGATGTACTTGATTTGATATTTGGGGTGCGGTTTCTTGATCTCATTTGCAGTTTCTCTCCATGAAGTTGGCAACTGTTAATCCTAGTATGGACTTTAACATGGAAGCGCTTCTATCAAAGCAAGTAAGTTAAAGACTTGCTATTGTTACTCTCTGTCAGATAATAAGTCCTAACAACTTGTGACATTCTTATCTTAATAATTCTATATTTTCAGATCTTTCAATCTCGTGGATCCGTACCGAACGATCTTTATCCATTAGATTCCTCAACACAAGCATTTCCTTATGGCTACCAGTCACGACAAGGATTACCCCTGCAGAGTGGCCTATCCACTAATGCACGAAACCAGTTCTCACTGAAGCAAAATCCACGTCTTCAGTTGCCTCCCCTTGATGGGTTTACTGATGCTTCTCGTCAGGTACGTACACGTGACTAACCCTGTTCATTTTGATTGGCTTTTCATTGCATAATCTTATCACTGTTTGCTCGCATTTGCGTTACAGGTTCCCTCATTCTGGGAAGATGACCTCCACAGTGTTGTGAAGATGGGATATGTCCAGAATCAGCAGAGCTTTCAAGGTGATACAAAAGATTCCTTCCTAAACTTCTGATGTTAAACAAAATGTTGATAGGCTTTTGGCTTAGAACTTAGGTCCACAATCTTGTTAGTGCAGGTTCTCTACCCGCAGCTCAGATGAAATTGAGCTGTAATTCAGAAACAACCTTACAGCCAAGTTCATAGCCAAGAGCCTCGGTGACAGAGAGAAGCCTGTGTAAATACAGCCTAGTTCCACTTTGTATCACTTTTTAGATTGGAGAAAGAATATACTTTCCCATTTTTATTTTATCACTTTAGCAGTCATTGAAGCTACCGATTCTTTGGAGAATTGTTTCAAAGAAACCCAAATTGTAAAATCTAGCAGAAATCATTACTGCTGGTGAAACAGTTCTACGGAAGGATCCATTGATGAACAATTCTTACTGTTGCGAAGGAAAGTAGTAGGGAACAGAGGGAGGAGTTTTTTAACTTTCTAGCGATCTTTCTTCTCCATGTCTTTTACTTTACCATTGATAAGTATATTTTGTCACAAGTGATTCAATCTGTTTTATGTTTCAGAAATTTCATTTTAACTAATTTCTGAACAACCAAACAAAAGAATCCAAGTTAGAAACAGTGATAATGAAAACGGTACCCTCGAACATTAATTTCAAATTTAGCTGGAAAACGTTCATTGTAGGGCCTTAACCTAAGGGAAAATCGCATAGTTTGTGGGGAAAATAGATTCTTAATTGTAACCAGCTGTAAGTGGGGACAAATGGATCTATCTTAAGTCCAACTTATGATTAAGAATGATTTTTTAGGTTGTTTTCGGCTGGAATCCAATGCCATTCTCCTACTTTACTGCTCACGATTGACCGGGCATTCAGGTTCTTCTTCCGCCTCTTTTTCACTTTTCCATCTTAGTCACGGGAAAATCAAAATTGACGACGTGGACCAATTATTTTTAAGTCAGGCAAACCCTAATTAGGGACAGCAATGGTTCGGCTCGGCAGTTGCCTACTGGGTGTAGGTTCAACCTGAGGCTTGATCAGGCTCTAGCTCGACCAAGCTAGAGGTGGCTGAGCTAAAGTCCGACCCAATCAATTTTTAAAAAAAATTATAAGTCAAAAGTGATATTGTTTTGTTTAAAAAGATTAGGTCTGGGTCTAGATAATCTAAACTCGAACCTTGTTCGAGGCCTGATTGGGCTCAGAAAATTAAGCCTATCTCGAGCCTGGCCAAGCCTGTCTGGACTCTTTTGTCATCTCAAACCTTAATTTTTAAGTTAAAATTTGACTTGATCTACTTTTATTTGACTTTTTTTCTTCCCTTTGTACCCACCCAATTTGACTAACTCAACTTATTGTATTAATTATTTTAAATTATGTAAACCCTAATTGTTAACTTACAATATAACCTGATTTATTTTAATCCAACCCTCTTCTTCCCTTTTTACTCACCCAACTCGACTCTCTCAACCTAATGAATACCCTTGTTTTATTAGGTAAACTTAAATTTGTCCTTAATTGACGAATGCCCCTAATCTACTGCAAAAATAAAGAATGGGGAAGACAAAGTTCAGAAAGTATTGAAAGGTATGCTTCAAAAAATTTTAAACTTATGAGCTAGTGTTGTAACATTTTTGCTTGTTTTCCTTTTCTCTTTTCCTTTGGGTGTTATTGAGCAGTTGTGTTAGTTGCACAAGTAAATACATTTTTGTTTCTTTTCATTGTACTGAGTTGCTGGGTTTCTTGCATAGATAAATTCATTTCATTTTGTTGTCTCATCGTAATGAGTTGCCTCGCTAAAAACAAAAACCTTTGTTCCCTCGTCGTACCAATGGAGGGATGTAGTTAAAAGGGCGCACATTTGATTTAATGTATGTATATCTACATGAAAGTGCATTGAAAGCATTAAGTTTGTGGTTGGAACTAATAGAATATCCATTCATAAGACACCAACCTCTAGTTTTCATTGGCACTTTTCAAAATTGTCTACATTAAATTTGTGTAAAGGGGATATTGTATTTAATTATACAAAACCAGAAAGATAGAATATTGCCCTAATGTGTACAGTTAACATATTTTAAAGCATTAGATGTGTGATAAGTTTAACTCACCTTTGTTCAATGTGCTAATGAGATGAAAATTCAACTCGCATGTATCAGTACAACTATGTCTTATTCCATAAGATGTAGAAAATATGACTTTTCTTATACTCACATAGTAGGTTTTGAATAAAAGCATTTCAAACTCTAGCATCCTCTTCAATTTCATGCACAAAAAGCCACCTTTATAGGATCTTTGATATCTTATATCTACAATAAGAAGGCCTATTGAAAATAGATTCATTTATTGTAGTCATAAAATCAGAAGGCTTATTGAAAATAGATTCATTTATTGTAGTCATAAAATCATCAATGTTTATGGTTTCCTTCTCGTAATTTTGCATAGCCCTCTTCCCACAACATCCCATACCTTACTTATCTGATTTTGATTCTCTATCCAAGTGGTGAGGATGTTTCCTCATTGTATCCACTAAAGAAACTTTTCAAAGTGGCGTATTTACATATTCATTACCATCATTTTAGGTAATATTCATTTGTAGTTAACAAGCAATTAAGTAATTTTGTCTGTTTTGATGGTCAATGCAAATATCAACTTCTTCATAATCTTCTTTTTCATCATTATTGTCTATATCACACTCTGCAGCATAGCCATTGTTTAAACTTTATTTTTGATGGTAACAAATTGAGTCTTATACATACTGATCCAAATGACTGAAGGGTCTACAAGATTTATATGGTCAAGATACGGTATTATCACATAATATTATGATAATCTAATTGTAATCTGATTATATAGATTGTATGAACATTATCTTAGGATTATCTCTTGTATTTGTATAAGTCCTCTTTCCTATTTGATATTCCTATTCATGTATATATGTACTACATTCTCTAAAAAATAGATATAGAGCAAAATAGCTCTTATTCACATGGTATCAGAGCCACGTGAAAGAGATAGTGAAATCAAGGAGTCAACCCCGATAAGTCAAGAAATGGTTTCTAATCTTAAGGGATCCTCCACGGCAAATCCAAACCAGACTGGAGGTCAGTCTTTGATGACCTTTCGCCTTAAAGGAGCTTCAGTTGTCATCGTCTCTAACAAACTGAATGGAACAAACTATCGGGAGTGGGCTCAAGCTAGGAAACTCACCATTGGAGGATGTGGGAAGCTGAGCTTTATCATCAAAGATGGAAATGGTCTAGACCTAATGAACTCGCAAGCTGCGCGACAGTGGGAGATAGATAACTCCATGGTCTCATCATGGTTTAGCAACGCCATGATACTGTCGATCAAATATACCTTCGTGTTTCTGCCAACAACTCGAGAAACCTGGGAAAGGGTGCGACAATCATACTCTGATGGAGAGGATGCCTCACGAATCTACAAGATATAAACAAAGTTGTGGTAAATGAAGTAAGATGACAGAGAAGTTACAAAATATTGGATCGAAATGGTAGCATTATGGCAAGATGACAGAGAAGTTACAGAATATTGGATCGAAATGGTAGCATTATGGCAGGAACTTGACCTTCTATCGGATGAAGAGTGGAGGTGCAGGGAAGATACTGTAATGTACAACCAGAAAATTGAAAAAGAAAGAATATTTAAATTTTTGGCTGGTCTCAACAAAAAATTGGACGATGTTCGTGGCCATATCAACATTAACAGCATATACTTCTTCAAATTAATCACAAATTGATCATATTTCCCGTCCTTTAAATTTTTTGATGATTATGTTTGTTGAATTTCTCTAAAAGGACAGGAATTCAACAAACATAATCATCAAAAAATTCAAAGGACAGGAAATACGATCAATTTGTGATTAATTTGAAGAAGTATATGCTGTTAATGTTGATATGGCCTTGAAGATAAATCATGGAAAATATATAGTAAAGACATAAATTGTGAATAAGAGTTGTTTTGTTCTATATATGTGTGTGTTTGTGTGTGTGTATGTGTGTGTGTCTAACAAAGATGTCTAGAAAGGCACGTTGTTGCCAATTTTACCTCCTAATTTAAATACCAAATCTTCAATTTCACTCTCCATTCATAATCTAAATTATTAATTTTAGTTGAATCAATTTTACTCAGTTGAAGATATGAAGACTACATATTCATTTGGTAGTATAGTGAATAAGATTAAGGACCACTTATATTGTTGTAACTATGGATTGATAACATTGATAAGGACTTCTTAAACCATGTTCAACCCAAGAAGACGATTTTATGGATGAGTTCAATTTATATTAAATTTTAAATTAAATTTTACTTTATTAAATTGGATTATGTGGTGTGTTATTAAATTTTCTTATGCATGTTATTTACAAAGACAACAAAACTGTAATTATTTTATGTGGTATAATGAAAAATTCACGAGAATTAGTATAAAGATCATAAATGAGCTTCCAGAGATCAATTACAAACTAACGAATCATCAAAATGAAATATTGTTATAGAAGTTGTTGTTTTGTATTTGGGTCATTTTTACTATTTTTGTTAGGTGTTACTTAGTAATTTACTTATAAAAGATTTTTGTACTCTAGAATTGAGATTATGATGTTCATTTATGTTTGAGCAACTTTAGACTTTATAGCACTTTATGGTCAATTTGTAACGATAAATTTTATATAGTGTTGTGTTCAAATATCTACCATTTTAATGAACTGATATCGTCCTATTTAGATTTTTCAGCTTGCTCCTTTTGTTTAGAATGCTAATTTGCTTTCATGCAATATTAAGACATCTATAATCAAATAATTCATATCAATTTTATCAATCAAACCATATATAAAACTCTTATCAAACTTAAGATGATTTTATGATTCAAAGAGTAAAATCTATATATAATAAAATGTTTATACACTTAAAGATGACTATGAAATTTCAATCAAACTCAACTGTAGACATAACTAACGATGCAAAAGAGATATTGTATATAAAAACCATAATTCATCTTCCAAAATAGCACTACATACAAAAGTAGCTATTTAGAATGTGCAGTATATACAAAAGGTAGTTATCTAGAATATGTAGCATATACAAAAAGTAGTTATCCAACATATGCACCATATACAAAAAGTGGTTATCCATAATTTGCAATAAATACAACAAAAATATTTCTTTTTTTCTTTTTCCTATATGATGATTCATGTGTCTGTTGGGTATTTTGGCTTTCTTAAGCATTATCATCTATTCTCATAAAACATGTCCTTGTGTTATGCCATATTGCTTATACTTTTATGACATTTGAAGTCTTTTTTTAGTAATTTTATAAGGGACTCTTCTTTGACTTCCATGCTCCTTGCCTTTTTTGGTCTTCCAGACATGCTCTTGCATTGTGGTGCAAAGGGTTTCAAAACCATAATCTTGACTTAGACTTGGCTATAAATCTTCACCAAGAATTAGAAAATTGCATCTTGCATAAACTTCTCCAAAAAAATTTTACTATGTAAAAAGTCCATATGTTATTCTGATTTGCCATCATCATGTCAGATTGCAGCATAAGTATGTTGACTAAGAATTACACTCAAACCTTATATCCTATACATGCAAGTTTTATTGCCTAAATCAACAACACATTATTGAAAATTTATATACACTCAAACCTTATATCCTATACATGTAAGTTTTATTGCCTAAATCAACAACATATTGTTGAAAATTTATATGCTCCACTTTAAACAATCTCCCACCAGTAAAGTATGGCATCCAATTGTTGGCAAGTTGCTTATATTTCTCCAAGGTTTTTTGAATCATAAGAAAAATGGATCCATTATAATTATCTGTCCCCTTTTTTTTCTTATTAAACCTATTCATCATTATTATTTTAACCATTTTAAGTATTGTGACAATTGGCTTATCCCTAACCTCTTTAATGTAAGCATTGAAGTTTTCACAATAGCTGTTCAACAACATGTCATGCTTTACTTCAACATTTTAAGTGTGCTTATACCTTCAACTGGTAGGTATCTTGTCCAACTAGTCATAGATCAATATACCAATACCTTCTAAATGCTTTATGTACCTATTGTTGGTAAAAACTTAAAGGTAATTGCTTTATGACTTCTTATCATATATATTCGAATGTAATTAAATAAAACAATTGTTTGCCTTTTGAAATTCATTGAAAGTACAAGCTCTAGTCATATTTCAAACTAAATTCTTTATAACTTTTGTTGTCTTAAATCTAGTTTGAAGGTTGGCATAGATTTGTCTAGCATAATATTTATTTTTGAAACTATCTATCTTAACATTGAAAACGTGTTCCAAAATCCTATTATAAAGAAACCACATGAAATGTTAATACAAAATAAATGAAAATAATTATATATGAATGTTCATAAAATTAAATGAAACCTAATAACATAATTTTATCTTTTTTTGATCAGAAATGAAAACTGAGTTATGATCCTAGAAATCTCCAAATGTCTTCTTGTAAACAGTTAAGAAACTATTTCAATGATAATTGATTATCAATTCTAACTACGGCCTATATGATTGGAAACATATTATAATTCATATCCAAACCAACAGCCAATAACAATTGTCCTCCGTACGTGCCCTTCAAATGATAACCATCTGTACATATTATAGGGTTACAACTAGCCAAGAACCTTCTTACAAGAATCCAAGCATATGTACATGGAATAAAAAATGCCACTTAAATACTTGATTATAAAAGAAACTATTCAAGTTGTACTTCAATATAACCAAATTATAGCTCCTCAATTTCTTAAAATGCTTTCCCTCTTCACTTGCCAATAGCTCTAAGGCAAAATTCTTCACTCTATATGGATTTTTGCATGTAATCTTAATATTAAATTCCCTTAAAATTGCTTTATTAAGCCTAATAGTATCCCATGTAGCATAATCTATAAAATAGGACAAGTATTTCTTTGTAATCCAAAGTGCCTTACAATTTATGTTCTAGTATTCTTGACCACACTCATGGTTGGACTGAAATGTCTTTATTTAAAATACAATTCGATGTTATATTAGAGAAGTATATAGTTTCTACCCACCACTATTTTTTAGAACAACAGTTACTCTATATTTCTCATTTTTAATATACACATAATCTAAACCCTTTTTCATAGCATATTGAATAGAAGCTTTGCTAAATGTATTCATATAATCAAATAACATACCAATCTTTAAATCAATTGGCCTCACCATATCAATATCTATTTCAAATTCTAAAAACCTAATCCTTTTTCTCCCTTCTTCATCTGAACTATCTTTCATGTTTTTGAGTTCATCAAAATCTTCATATTACGAATCTGTCTACATATCTGGAATATTATTTGTTGGGACATCTTGTGTACCATCACAAACTTTACTAACTAACTCATCAGATATGTCACTAGGATCAAATGAACTAGAATCATAAAAGTCATTAACTTTTTCTATATGTCAGATCATTAAATTCATTATTATTTATATGATTAATAACAAGTTGTTTACCCTTCCTAAAAATAGATTGTTGACCCTTTACAACATCACAATCACTTCCAACCACACCAACTTTTAATACAACCTCTAGAAGTAGCCTAATCACCTTCTACAATCTCGCAGTTAACTTGTTCACCACTTAGTGACATCCTTTGTTATTTATTAACAACGGATATTCAATGTTAACCAAAAGTACCTACACAATCTCATAGTCTTTCTTTTCAATTAAATTAATTATGTTCATGATGTGAGGCCCACTTTTTAATTCTCTAATGTTATCCTCAAAAGACTCTTGAGAAAATTTATAACTAAAAACTCGAACCTCTTTATAGCTGAAGTCTCTTGCAGTGTATATGAACTATAACCTCATCAAATGATCTTGCTCTACTATAAAATTATACCTTTTTCCTACTTCTTAGTGGATAATAGGGGTATATTTAAAGATCCTACCACGACAAAACTGAAACTTAATTCTAAGGTCTGTTAAATAAGAAAGAGAAGTAAGACGATATTAATAAGTTACGAAAATTAACCATTAAGGCTCTAGTAGTAAAACTATAAACGCACATTTTCTTTATATCCCCAAATGATAGAACTAATTACATATATATTTTGTGGGTGTGTGTGGGTGTGTGTGGGTGTGTGTGTGTGTACATAACTCTTTTAACACTTAAAATTGATGACTAGACATATGTTTGTGTGAAATGAGTAAAAAAAAACTATCATGGATTTGTTAGGCTAAACTTAACCTCTAAGTTGTGTCCAATTTCACTTTTTTCTGTACTTTAACCATAAATAAGTTTTTGATTTCCTTAAGTTTCATTATGTTTCTTTCATACTTTATATTATATCAATGATTGTGCTCTAAAGAGTCATACAAGCTACAAGGATGATTATAAGGAGAGGAAGTTGGTGTTATAGTGGTTACTTAGACATTTTATAAGATTAATAACATCTTCTACTTGACTCATAACAAAAGATGATTAAGATAGTACACAGTTACCAAGAGAATTGTTGCTAGTATCTACATTTAAAAAAATGAATGTTGCAGATTTTGAATGAGAGTAAATTTGTAAAAAGAAGTATATCTTCTTAGTGTTGTTAAGATCTGGCATACTATAAAGAATTCTTGTAACTACTGTTCTTGACATTTGTTAACAGAATACACATTCTACATGTATATATGATTAGAAATTTAAGTCTAATTGACTGTAACATTCACTTGAATTAGGTTTGTGCTGGTAGTAAAAGACGATATCTATGCTATGATGTATTAGTAAAAAGAAAAAGAAATTCTTGGCCTATATGGTTCTCTACCATACCCAAAAAAACCAATCATTTCATGCCTTTCATCTTATTAATAAGACAAACTTTGCCACTACATTTTCTCATAAAGCTAAAGCTAATCAGATGACTACTTACACTCTAAAGGTGAACCATTTGATGGAGGGGAACATTTATGTTTTTTATTCTTTACTAACCAAAAACAATACAAGGTTTTAAACTTTATGAAATGTTTAAGTAATAAAGTATCTAAGGGATTATCAAACTTTTCACACATATAATGTTTTAAAATCTATTGACTTATACACATTCAAGGCAATATTCTACCCTTTGGTTTCGTAAAAGTGCAAACAAACTTAAATGAATTTACCCAAGCAATAAACCTAGCAACTTAGTATAATGAGAGGACATAAAAATGGATTTGCCCAGGCAACTAACCCAGCTACTCGATAACATCGAAAAGAAAGGAGAAAAGAAGAAACATAAATGTTCCAACACTAACCCACAAATTTAATAGTTTTTGAAACATAACTTTTAGTAGTTTCTGAAATTTACCTTCTCAATTCTCCATTCTTGCAATTAAACAAAGGGCATTCATTATTTAGGGAAAATCTTAGGTTTAATTGATAGAACAATGGGTATTTGTTAGGTTAGGTGGGTCAAGTTGTGAATCACTTAACTATATATAGAAAACACTAATTATATA
>JAOSBN010000001.1:20381874-20392090 GCA_027563595.1 Erythroxylum suave | reverse complement strand
GGTATAAACATAATGGTAGGGGTCAATACTGAAAACTTAGTTCTTCCAATATTAAAACAGCTCCAAAGTCAATATATTGTGACAAGATAACCCTGCCATGCTTATGCCATGCAGGTATAAACATAATGGTAGGGGTCAATACTGAAAACTTAGTTCTTCCAATATTAAAACAGCTCCAAAGTCAATATATGTGTTCGTACATGTAAAGTAGTACAACCATGAGTGAAGTTAAAATGGAAAGAAAAAGTGCACTACTTGAAGTTACAAATATCAAAGGACTTTCGCAAGTGTCAGCATGAAGCTTATTTGTATGAACAAGAATAACATAATGCCAGTTTTACCACCAAGGAAACTGCAGAAGATCACCATAGCACATGTACTTGATAATAAAACAAATAATAGATTTACAAGCAAGTTGTTGAAACAATTTACTTAACTGCACATACAATGTAGGATTGCAAGAACAAGAAGAAAGGCATATTACACAGAAAACAGGTCTTGCCAAAATTCAAGCAATCATTCATCAACAGCTGAGCAACATCTTTCACTGGTAATGAATAACAGATTTACAAGAATGTTGTTGAAATGTTTTACTTCATGACCACTCCCTCATAGAGTTGCAACAAAACAAGAAAGACATTCCTAATATAAAAAACATAAATGTCTCTTCAATTTTAGAAAACAAACCTTCAACAAAAGCTGGGTAACATCTTTCATAGTAAAAACGTACTCCTCCCTTAAATTTTCAACATAAACGCCAGATTTGACGTCTTCTCTTATCTGGTAAAAGATATCAGACAAATGATCTAAGATAACTATATACGCATAAAAGCAAATAAAATTTACGACCCAACTTCAAGTTTACCTGCAGATTTCCCTGGCTTGGATCCAGCAAATCTGTTATTTGTTCATTATAAATCTGTAAGAATAAACAAAAGAATCAGGTTTGTGCTAAATGCCTGACTAACGATGAAGATTCCATAAAAAATGCAACAACACCCAACCTCAAGAAAAGAACACCGACACTGATACTTGAGTTGTTTGTCGGCATGCCTAGTTTCCTCCTACAGAGGAACCGGAAGAGAGTTGAAATTGACAGTAATAAGTCCAAAATTTCAATGACTGAAAAGAATATAGTCTACCTCATTTATCCGGGAAAATAGTCGCTGGAAGACGCGAGGAGTTAAACCTTGTTCATCACTGGAAACATTATCTTCCAACAAGGCATTGGCTGGGCCCCACATAGTGTAGGTCTTTCCACTCCCTGTCTGAATATGTTGAAGAAACAGATAGTTAACAACAGGAAGGGTTTTACAACCCTGGATTTACAGTACTTTGTGATTGGCACTTTGTGAGGATTATTTTTGCGCATGATTGACCAGACACCTAACAGCCCAAAAGTAGGAAGTGAAAATAACCAGAAAGGAAAGTACCTGTCCATAGGCAAATACTGAACTATTAAATCCAGCCAAACAATTCTCAACAAGAGGGGCCCCTACTTGCTCAAATATATCTAACTGCAACAAAAAAAAAGGGGGAATTTTTAAGTATATGGTAATAAAGGTAAATCAATCAATAAACTACAAATATAACACACTAGCAAACTTGCCTGTGTAGCATCTGTATCAGCAACTGCATCAAATGTAAAGGTGTGGCCGTTTATTGTCAACGAATCATTGGAATTTTTCTGAACTATCATCTCCCCCTCCTCCTCATCTTTGTTTAATGGCCGCATTCGCACAACTACCTAACATCGTGTCAAAAGAAGAAGAAAGCCAGCAGCACGCAAGCAAGAATTAACAATAAATCTAATAATAGAACAGTCAATCTAAGACCAACAAAAGATTATAGGGGGGAAACCCAAATGCATTTTAATGGTGGTGATAGAAGGATAAGTTGCTCATTTCCACATAAACTAACAAAAAGAGGAAAAAGGAACAATTGCTCATACTCGGCACTTTCTACAAATTGCGTCAGCCTGTTGGACGCTCATAGCAACATAAACACAAGAAACCATTCTGAGCAATTGGGGCAAGGCTATTGAAAAGCAAGTAAACATAGAAGAACTCAATTAAATAGACAAGATAAGTAAATTGTCAGGAAAATCAAAATATAGCAATCATGCATTGGCAGTTGTAGCTTTGCCATAATTCCACCTTTTAGAGCAACAACCTACCACAGTAGCATTTGTCAATCCAACTTGAAGAAATAAAAGAACAAAAAGATAAAAGATGATGCTCAGAATGGGAAAGACACCGGGAACGTAAATTAAGACAGATAATGAGCAAACAGACACTGAAAAAGGTGAAATGAATCTCCCTTTGATATACTTTCACCTTAGCTCGAGCACAAAGCTCCAAATTCTTTTGAAATGAAAAGAAACAGTGATTGATCCCTGCAAAAGTGTGCTTTACATTTTTTCACTCGGTTGCGCAATCCAAATCTAAACCCTAATTGTTCAATTTCGATTCGAATCTAAATCCCACACGATTTTAGCCGAACAAATAAACCTACTTTAATATTCAAGAAGCACTTGAAATAATATTCCACCAAGCAGAAACTTAAATTCTTTCAAAAGAAACGTCTTGAAAGCATTAAAAAATTACCTTGACACCAGAATCCGAGACACCGTTATCTGGAACGGTCTCGGCGCTGAGCTTGCGTTTAAGAGGATTGGATAAGGGAGGACGAGGGGGCAACGGACTTTTCATCTTGGCAGCCGGGGATGGCGAGGGTTTGGGATCGGACGGCAAGGAGTTAAGATCTGGCGGCGGAGCATTCTCCTTGGAAGGTTTAGGCCTCCTGGACGGCGACGGCCTGGTCTTGTAAGAGGCAGGGCTCGGCGACATCGACAGTGGCTCACTGTTTGTCGATGCTTCTCTCAAGATGGTGTTTCTTGGCAGCATAAAGTGCTTCATTGTTGTGGAACTTCTAGAGAGAGAAGATGATAGAGGGAGAGGGTAGGGTTTGGACAAAGAAGCAAGAGAGAAGAACAAAATGTGAGAGAAACTAGCCGTTAGATAGAGAATCGGGGGGAAAGATTTTGAATTTTGGAAGAAAGAAGTAGAGTGGGAATTGTAGATCACATGTGTCAGCCCGTCTTTTGTTTTTTAACCTGGGGCAGAGACAGAGTGATTTTGAATCGGGTTTGGATCTGGAGCGTTGGCTTGGGGATCTGAGTATGTATGAGTACGACCTCATCACCACGTGGGTGGTCCAGATTTATTTGCTTGTTCTTCGTTATTGGATTACTTGTCGGAAGATGAACGTTGGTATGTCGGTGACAGGTTCGAAGGTCCACAGTCGTTTTAACGACAGCTCGAATGAACCCTAATCAATATGCCTTTTACTTTAGCCTCTTTTTCAATGTGACTAAACCTGAAACAAATAGAACCTCTCTGTCAAAAACTTTACATATTCTTTTCACAGTAATAAAAGATTATGAAAATGTGTCCTTAAATTATAAATTTATATTATAAATAAAAAGTTAGGTGGTCGAATATTAAATAACCAATCACTTTCAAAATTTTGGATAATTCGTCCTACCTCAATAAATTATGAACAATCTCTCTTATATCACTTTTTATTTTTATTTTTACTTTCTTTGCCTTTTTTATTTTGGGCTGGCTTCAAATATTACATTTTTTATTTACTTTAACAAGGTAAGATATTAGGGTATGTATGATTTCATTTTGGTAAGTAGAATTGAAGATGCAAAAATAGTTATGTAACTTATATTCCTTAATTTTTGCTTATTTGGTTTTTAGTAATGAATAAGCTAAGAATTGATAAATCTAGAATAAATTTTAAATAATTCTCAACTTTTACTCCCAAAGTAAGTGCAAGTTATAAATTTGGAATAAATTTTAAATAATTCTAAATTTTTATTCCCAAAAAAAGTACAAATATAACCTGAAATTAGACATCAGAAATAGCAAATAAATAGTTGTCAGCAACTTCTTTTTTTATTTTTTTCTTTGTTTTTCGTCTCAATTGAAACTCTTTATTTGAGAATTTGATATTGGTTTATTTATTTAGACAAAACATTATTTTGATTGATTCTTATTACAATATTATTATCAACACAATTATTTAAAAATTAATAAATTACTGAATAATTAAAAATAATTTTAATAATTTATTTATTAAATTCAAACCTATTTATTATTTAATAACGCATAATATTTTAATTAATTATTTACCAAATCAATCACGTAATAATCAAACATAATTAAAAATTGTCATTATCATTCTTGATATTTGACATCAAACACTAGTATAACTATTAATTTCTCTAATCTTATTTCTAGTGTTTGCATATCAACACGTATAATCAATAATTTCATTCATATTCTGATTTTCACTTTTCATTGTCATCCCTATTTTTTTATTCCAATTTTTTCATTATTGCTTAGGTCATAACTCATTGATATATGCCTTTAGGTGTACACAAATTAAATCCTTATTTTAATTTCGAATTTATTATTTTAACAAAACCATAATTCAACAATTAATCATAACTTAAGCATAAAAACTAGAAATAAAGAGAGGAGGGTTTCCGAAAAAGTCATTCAATTTTTTCCCTTCATGGACCTTAGATTAGTCTTAAAGGTGTAGTTTTTTTTTTTGGCCTTAGGTTACCTCCCAAGTAGTTCCTTTGATTTATGTTATTCGCTCGACGTCCTCCTCCATTGTCAAGGTTCCTCTAGCAAAATTTCTTCAAACATCATTACTTAAATAATATTGCACTAGCATTTTCTTCAGTACTTAGGATGGGTTAAGCAAGCACTTTGACAATTGACTTTCTACATTACTTAGAATAGTGCAAATTTGTCCTATTTGGGTCTCTAAGTGTTGTAAATATGCATTTGTCTTCTTTTGATATTCCACCCCCGACGTGTGTACTTGCCTAATCTGGTTAGCTAATTGTTTCACCATATTTTCTAAAGATTGACTAGTGGGTTGGTTTTGAGGTGGGTTAGGTATAAAAGAAGACTTTGAATTGTTTTGGTTACTAATAAAAGTAGGTGGAATTGTTCTAGGTCCATATCCAAAGTTGTTATGGTATTTCCAACCCTTATTATATGTGTTTGAAAAAGGGTCATATTTTCTCTATGTTTGTCCAAGATAACTACCCACAACATTCACATCTTGAACCTGCAAAGGACATGCATCAGTAGTATGAGTAAAATCAGTGCAAATTCCTCAAGCACGAGCTTGGGTAATACCACCAACTACAAGTTTGGACACTAAAGTAGTCAAATGACTTACTTGTTGAGAATTTTCCTTTAATTAATCCTAAATGACATATACAACTATTTCGTTAACTTTCCTAACTTGATTAATCTCATTTTTAGTTCAAATTGTTGTAAATTTTTAGCCAAGTTAGAGATTAATTATCTGGCTTGTATAGGAGTTTTATCAACTATGCCCCCCACTAGTTATATCTATTATGCTCCTATCATGTGGTAAAAGTCCCTCGTATGAATATTTTATTAATAATCGGTCACTAATATGATGATTGGAGCAACTAGCACACATTCTTTTAAATATTTTCCAATATTCATATAGTAACTCATTTACATATTTGTCTAATTACACATATTTCTTTCTTAATATATCCTATTTTAATAGTAGGAATTTGTTTTTTTAAGAAAAGCTCTATGCAATTCTATCCATGTATTTATAGATATAGGAGGCAAATAATATAACCAATCTTTAGCAAAATCATGCAATGAAAATGGAAAAGCATGCAATTTCATTTGTTTTTCATCAATTCCTTTAGGTCTCATAGTAGAACAAACCACTAAAAATTCTCTTAAAAGCCTGTGAGGATCCTCACCTACAAGTCCGTTGAATTTAGGCAATAAATATAAGAAACCTGAATTCAGTTTCAAAGGTGTTTCCAAGATTGGAAAGACAATTCATAAAATTTGATCTTCTAAGTTTGGTTCTAAAAGTTGCTTCAAGATAGCTGCGACATTTCTATCCTTTTGTCTTCCTTTTCTAGTTTGATTTATACTTCAATTTCTTTCTATCTCTTAAATTCATAAAAATCACATTCTCTCTGCTTTACCTATTAGAAAACAAAAGAATTATTTGTTATAACTCAAAAATAAATAAACTAGGCTAAGTAAATAAACCTTTCATTGGCAACGACACCAAAAATTGATACTTGTCTTTAGGCATCTAAAAATTAAATCCTTAGTTTAATTTTGAATTTATTAATCAATTTAGTATAAAGCAAATAAGGGTCAATCCCACGAGGAAAGTTAATTTACTAATTTAGTTTATTAATTATAATACTTTTAAAAGAAGCCAACGACATCTTAATAATTTCGCTTATGTGAAAGAAATTTCATAACAAAAATATAAACATCATCAACACGTTAACGTATAATGTCCTCTTTAACCAAAATTATTAATATACAACATTAAAACTTAAGAAAATAAACTTGCAATACATTATTGGAACCATAATCGGAAACAACCTCTCTACTACATAGGAGTAAGGCTGCGTACTTTCGGACCTCCTCAGACCCTGCAATATGGCAGGATTATAACTAGATGTTGATGATGATGAAATTATTGGAATCACACAATCAATATTTAAAAGCTAGAAAATCAGTTTCTTTGTCAAAGAGTTGTAACTATTTAAAAGATATAATGCTAGAATTTTTAATGATGAAATCAAATTATACAAATATGAAATTTTCAATTATAAGATATGTAGAAATGAGCATACAACTGTTTATTAAACATATAAATCCAAATAACATTATGAGGCTAATAATCATATTTTGTCTACATTAAAACACTTGTAATTTAGCTTCAGGAGAGAATTATCTCAACTAATTTAGGTTGTCCATGTTCATACAACTATCCTTATATAGAATATTGACTTTATCAATGACCTGAAATTAGAAAAAATTCAAAATCATAGCAATAGCAACGAAACCCGTAATTTTAACTAAACAAAAAAGTTCAACAAAAGAGATGTGGTTTACGGTTCAAATTGAGTCAAGAAATCAAAGAAATAAAATGTAAATCTAATATAATATTTACAAATGAACAGGCATATTTTAAATTTTAGTTTAATCATGCAATTTCAACATATCCGAGATAATCCGAGACATTTAACAAATCAAATGTAGAAAACAAACCAGCTAGTTCTTACTTATCCCTTTTTGCTTTTTAGAATTGAAGCAACCCAACTCAAGTATCAAAAACACGTTAAGCATAAGGGAATACAATCAACAACAAAAATTTGTTAGATAAACTTCAAATTCCAGCCCATACAACTCTAAATGAATCACTAATTCTACTTATCACATTCATATAATCAAGGACGTCTTCAATCAAATAAGAATATGAATAAACACAATCAAAAATTCTAGCAATTGTACACTATTAAATTAACTCAGTAATTAATTCAATTAAATAAAAATAATATCCCAAATAGTCAAAATCATGTCTAAGGTAGACTTCAACAATTAAGCATAAATACTAGAAACAAAGAGAGTAGGATTTTTTAAAGACTCATTCAATTGTTCTCCCTTCATAAACCTTAGACACCCTAAAGGCTTGGAATTTCTTCCTCCACCAATCACGAATCGACTCGATCTTAGTGGTTTCTGGCTTTTTGAACACTGCCACGCCTCCTTGCTTCAATCACCTTTGACAGATGAAAAATTCTCTAAGAAATCTCAACTTTGCATTGACTGCTTGCTCATCTTTCTCCTTTCAAGTTGTTGACTTTTATAGCCATAAAAACATACCCCCATTGTCGCACATTACTAGATTCAGATGAACCTTCAATTATATTCTTTCATTTTAAATGGATTTGGATGACTTTCTACTTATCTCTTCTATTTTGAGGAGATTTGATGAGATAAAATCAGGTGGGTGAGTCTCCTTCTCCACCTCGACATTAATTTTTCCTTCTTCTCCTTTTAATTTTCTTTACACTTTGCTTCCTCTGGTTTTGCTGCGTTTTATTTCCTTTAGGTTCTTGCTTCTGCGCTACCTTTTCCTCTTTCTTTCTCTACATTCTGGCTCTTTGTCTTGACCCTGCATTTTGCTTCCTTTGGTGCATTTTCTACTTCTGGTTCTGTGTTTTAGTGGTTGTTTTCCTCTTTTGGATGCTGCATTTTAGACTCTCTTGGTTGTTGGAATTTGGGCTGTTTATTTTTCTGTTGGATCCTTTTTTGGTTTGGGATTTTCTTCTAGGCTGAACTTCATTTTGGGCCAGATTTTCTTCTAGATTCTTTTCTTTAAGTCCATCAAGCCTACAAAAAATTATTCAGTACAAATTAAACCCTTTTTTAAAAATAAAAAATAACTTGAATAATTAATAAGAAAATGCAGTAATTTAACCTAAATGTGCTATGTAAGTAATATAAAATAAACACACAAAATGCGCTATAATTTTTACTTACCACTCCTAACTTTTCAATTTGTACAAAAGAACCTTATTGTTCTAAAACTATCTAAGTTAATCTCCTAAACAACATAACATTTAACTCTATCATGTTTTGTCAATTAAGTGTTATGTCAATTTTGATATGACTTTTTAATTTTCTTTTTTTATATGTCCCACTAATACTGTACAGAGCCTAGGTGGCATTGGTGGTCCTATTTTCAAAATTAATCATGTCTTTAAAATACTTAATTTTTTCATCCTCTTTCTATATTGCAATTGTAATTTGCTAAAGAAAATAAATTCTTAATCAAAAATTCAAACTAAAAAATTTGCAAAATTCAAACTAAAAAATTTGCATAAGACTTAAACTTAGTTTTCCTTTCTTTTCTATATATAATATGATAATAACTTTTTATGGCATTTATGTCAATGGATATACTATATGATCCATTGCTGGAAATCTCAAGTAAAATACTGATGAAGTCTTTATGATCTTTCTTATCCCCTTCGTAGTATACCATGTGATTATTCAAAAAATTTTCGAAAAAATTATCAAATTCTTTGAAACCTTTTGCAATATAACATTTAAGTTAGTGAGTAAGCAATGGAACAAAATAAAAAATATTGAAAGCTCCCACCCACCAAAAAAACAAACTTTTTCAATAACTTTTCTTTTTTTTATAGTTCTTGACATCCTCTCCTTCATTATAGTTCATTCTAAAACAACCTTGCATGTTAGATCATGCATTACTAAGCAAAAAATTCACATAAATCAATTAGCAACGAAGTTAAGCAACATTTCTCAATTATTTTGACTAGTAAATTTACCTCTCGTTCTCTATTGAATCAAGATGATCAAAGACTTTTAACATTGAAAAACTACAATACAGATATATACCTCAATTGTCTTCAATACTCTTCATACTAGACAAAATGTCATGCCCCTGTAATTATATATATCTTTTTGCATTTACAAATTAGATATATTTGATAAGAAGAAATCATAAGTTTTTATAATTCACAAAGCTAAATTTTACAGACAAGACCACTGGGATCAGTGTGTTATTAAAATGTAAGATCATGGCAAGATCATAAGTTGAGCTAAGGATTGGAGAGAACAGTGAAGTTCTTTCTATTGCTTTCCAATAAGCTTATTTTTTAACCTCTTGTTATAGTTTTAGGCATTTTCAATACAGGAAGAGGAAGAAAGTTTTTAAACCATCTAAGTTAAACTTTACTTGATGGAATTTTAACCTCATTAGATTTTATCAGTTAAATGTCACTTCAACTAACGTTAAAATATGATTTATATTTTAGTACAAATATTAGGGTTCAAAAAGGGTCTATTTACCAAAAATTAAATGCACTCAAACTTTAGAATGCATGAAGATAATATTTGAAATTAATTGCATTTTTTATATGGACATTTATTTTTTATGTTATGTTTTAAATGCTATAATAAAATTTTAATATTTTGTAGGTTCAAAATTAAACTTATCGTTTCATTAGCAATCATGATAGTTTTCTTGATGATTTTGCATGTATTTTGTGTGTATCTCACTGCTAGCTTTAAAAAATCACCTGAATTGACTTAAGTTATAAGTGTAGTTCTTGCTATATTGACTGTGTCTTTTGGCGTAACTATTTATCCTTTACCTTAAGACCAAATTGGTTATTGGATGGTAAAAATTGTAACAGGTGTGCAATATATCACAGGGTGTTTTTGTTAAGTCAGAATTTTGACTTCACGTATAAAGTGATTTTGATGACAAACAAAGATAAGACAGAATGAAA
>JAOSBN010000001.1:20362375-20381774 GCA_027563595.1 Erythroxylum suave | reverse complement strand
ACGAAAAAGTATACACAATTCAACCCCCCTTCTTGTGTGTTGATTATCATTGTACTAATTTGTGATTTACTTCAGTTTTGAGGCTAGATAAATTCAAATCTCGTGTCATAACTTAGTCCCTCAATTAAGTTCTCAGCAAAATTCCACCAAGTAGTTTATGTGTACTTCACCTAGTAATCTTGTCAAACACTTTTAAAGCACTCCTTTGAAGCATTTCGTCAAACAAGTGTTAAGCCCCTTGGTTTCTACGTTTTGGAGGCTTAGATAAATCAATTTGGAAGATAAAAAACGCAAGAATACTTACTAGAAACTCTGTAACAAATGAACAACCAAATGAACTTATAAAAGCTCACTTCACCATTTGAGACATTTCATTAAACAAGTTCCATACGTTTGGTTTTATGACATTTTTTGGTAGTAAATAATGTGGAATAATATCAAATACATGTAAAAAACATTTATTGATGTCTCAAATGAAAGATACATGAAATGAGGTCTAAAAAGAGGCAAAAATAACCCTTTTCTAACCTACAACAAATATATATAAGCCAACAACTTTGGATAAACTTCAATAGTTTTTCCACCAATCATCATTACTTTTCATGATTGAACTTCTCTTAATTCAAATATACAAATGTTTGAAACAATATCACTCTTCAAAACACTTAACTTAGGATGAATAACTTGTGGCTAACATAACTGACAAACCAACAGTAATCAACATATGGTACAGCTTTATAGATATCCAAATTAGAAGACCTCTTCCATTCAAGAGATGGGTATGACCACCCTTTCAATCTCTCTCTTATACTAAGATATATACTAGGTATCACCATAATCTAGTTTGTATGTTCTTGAAGTTCACATATTCCAACCTCAAAGCAATTTCAAGATTTACATATATTTTAAGTTAATATAAATTATTAATAATATAAATTTATTAATAATTAACTATCTTCAATATTTATGAATTGATTTTTATTCAAAATGATTAAACTATATTAAGAATTTAGAATCTTTTGGTCTATATAAACTAAATGTATAACTTAACGTTGTATATGCACATATTTCAAAATAATTAAAATTTACTATTAATTAACTATTTTTGATATTCATAAAAGTATACTTCAAAATAGTTAAATTGAACTACTAATTAAATATTTTCAATATTTGACAGTTAGATCTTTATTATTTAGGTGAATGTATATGTATACATACATATAGATTATATATATTAATTTGCATAATGCTTTCTATTAAACATTCAAAGTTACTATATTTATAATGTTAGTATTATAGATAATATATTTTAAAAAATAATTAAAATTTGTTAAATTAATAATTTTAATATTTATGAATGGATATTAATTGTATAATTTTTATTATACAATATTTAACTTACATAAATTTTAAAAAATATTCTCATATAAATTAATAGAATGTATAATTTTAATAATGTAGATATCTATTATGCATGTATTTTAAAAATAATTAAAATAATATGAAAATTTTTTATTAAAATAATATGAAAATTTTTTAAAATTAGAGTTACTTCTCGCTGGAATACTGAATAAGGGTCCAGTTTTTGAATAGTGCACGTACATATTCGGGCTCCCTATTTGAAGGCATTAAGAACTAGCCCATTATTCACAAAAATCAATATCATAATGGACTCAAAAAAGTACTGATCGTCTTAAAAAAGATCTCATAATCATCTGGAAAAGGAAAGCCACTCGTTAAAAGAAAAAACAATAATCAGGAGACGGCTAATAATAAGAAATGCTGTCAATCGAGAAAGTATATATAAATAACAAAGAAAAAAGGAAATAAAAGAAGCCATCGGAGGGGCAGAGCGGAGAAAGAGCCACTCAATTAAAGTATTGTTATTTATCTGCAAAATCCAAGTAACCGCCGATGGCTTCGAGTTCAACAGCCGCCGCCGGTGCCGGAGCCGTTTTGATGAACTTTCCGACAATCCGTGCATCGTTGACTCAGAGAGAGAATTCTTGCTCCAGAAGCTCCTTTGCCTCCGCACACCCTCGTCGGTTTCCAATTCTTTCCACGCCCTTCGCTCGACTCCAGTCAACTCCTCAATTTAAAAGGTACCATTTTGCATGTGATGGTGATGTATGTAGTTGCGATTATTCGATGAACTTGCTTTTCTTTGAATGTTCTTTAAATGAGCGTAAAATGCTTTAGTTTAGCGTCCACAGGGAAGTCGATATCTACAAGTTAAACTAGAGCTGCTTGTGATAACTACACTGTAGTTTTGACCTTTGAATGTCGCAATTTGTTATCATAAGGTACAAGGACCTGTATTTAATGGCTTGTTTTAATTATCTGAAGGCATGGGATTCCATTGTTTCTTTCAGTAAGAGCCTGGGTTAGAACTGCTTCCTCAGTTAGGTTGTTCAAGCATTTTTTGTTCAATCAAAAGAAAAATAAATCGTCACGTGAAAAAAATAACTAACAGGTGTAATTTCGTTCTTTGGACATGTCCAGAGCAGATTAAATTTGGGCATGTTAAAAGCATATTAAATTTCCTGAAGTACATAAAGCAGTATGTATATGGGTTGAGAACCAAACGTTAACAATGAAACCTAGAGAGACAAGGCAAGTAGAGGAGTGAGTAGCCGCTTATCTTGCACCTCTTCTTAATCAAGGGCTGAATAAAATGCATGAAACGCCTCTTATACAAAATGATAAAAAGATAACAATTAGCAGCATGCATTTGCAAACTATGGAGTCATACTTTCATTAGGACTAATATGACTTTTGTTGATCCATAGGAGGTGAAGTTCCACTCATGTCTTTGTGATTGATGGCTACTTTGAGTATGCATAGAAGTTAAAGCTGAAAGGAAATAATAATCCAAGAAGATTAGTTTAGCAACATGCAGTTTAATGTGGTTGCATAGACAGTTTAGTTATGAATCAAATTGATTGTTCATTATATATTTGCTTTATTCTTGGGGATTTTTTTTGAATTGAAGGCGGCCTTATGAAGTCACTATGCATGGAGGCTGTACTGGAAAGAGGAAAAAGGCTGGGAAACAACACAGTTCCTTTTTCGGTGAACGAGTGGATGAAGCATCTTTGCCACAACAATATAAATGCAATTTGTGCTCCCTGAATCTCCGTAGACATCCTTTTAGCACCAGAAGATCCATTCTCAGGGCTTTCTCTGACAAATCTGCTTTTCATCATGGTCTTTCATTCAGTACCACTAGAGTAAGTTAAATTTTAGAACTTCCTTATATTGATGATCTGCATTGTGCATGATGTTAGTGAATATTGTTACCTCCATCAGATAATTCCATTGGCTACATGCATATTAAGAAAACTTCTCCTTTTCACCACCTCACTGTGTTTTTGTTCTTTTGAGGTTGAGCACGTGATTAAGTCAGTTGATTCTTTCTATTGTTGTTCCTCCAGCAAGTGATGAATGAACATTAGATTTATAACTGACTGGTAATAGAAAATTTCATTTTACTGTCCAGCATATTGACAGCCTATCTGGTCTATTTCTTGCTGCGTCGAGTCTATATAGATTGCTTTTTAATCCTAGTTTCATTTGCTATTTATAGTCTGAATTTAACTAAGATACACTTGAGTGTCTTTACTAAACATTCATTTTACTGTCCAGCATATTGACAGCCTATCTGGTCTATTTCTTGCTGCGTCGAGTCTATATAGATTGTTTTTTAATCCTAGTTTCATTTGCTATTTATAGTCTGAATTCAACTAAGATACACTTGAGTGTCTTTACTTGCTTCTGCTTTTATCTAGACTACAAATATTATGATGGAAGTCATGGTCATTTCCGATTAAGTGATTCTTTTTGTCTCGTGTTTAAATTTCGGAAAATCTTGTAACTATGTTTAACATAGATGTTGGCCTCAAATTGTGGCATTTTAAAGGAAGGCCAATTTCAATAACTTGGTTTGGGTGACATAAAACCCTTATAACTTCGATTTTAGCCCATATGGCTTGTTTGACTAGCCATAATTTTGTGCCGCTGACCTGATTGTTGGAGTTTGGGAATTTTCCAGGCAAAGCATGTTCAAGTTCCTTGTGCTTCTTTGGGTCCAAATGAGCCACATGCAGCAAGCACAGCATGTCCAGATGGCATTGTTGAGCGACAAGATTCTGACGCATTATTTGAAATAGATAGATCAGCTTTGGTTGAGTTTTTAAACTCTGAACTTCCTTCTCACCCGAAATTATGTCGAGGACAGTTACAGAATGGTCTTCGATATCTTATTTTACCAAACAAAGTTCCTCCAAACAGGTTTGGTCTTTGCATCTTTGTATCATTTAAATCTTTAAAGTGTGGCTATGCTTGTGATCTATGCCATTTATGGGTTATTTTTGATAAGTTATGACTACCTCGAAGAGATTCTCTTCTCAATATGTACTCCCTATGCCCAAAATCTGAAAGGTTTTCTGAGCCACATGCTTGTCCACCACAGTTCCTCCAAACACACATAAAATATGGTTGAAAAGATGTGATTGCGGCCTCGCTGTTTATTTCTTTGGGTCAAATTTTTTGAGTTTCTAGAGAGCTCCAAGATGTCAATCATACCATATCTAAGCCACAAATCCCTAGGAGATATGGAGTTTCAACTTTGTCTTTTTCTTAACAGGGCTAGATGACGTCATTCAATGTTTGAGCTGTTACATAGTGTTTATCAGCAAATTGTTCTTTTGCTGTGGTAGGCTAAGATACTAGCCCAATGCCTCAAGCTCCATCATACATGAATGGAGGTAACTGGTATGGTGCATATGCTACTACCAAGTAACCTAACAATCTTAAAGTGTGGCACCTTTACCTTTTTCATGTTGCAATATTTCGCTAGCAGATGTGAACCTACTTGAGTGAATTGTGAGGGGGATGATACAGTTTTATGACCCGGCCCTATGGTCACGTGTGTTCTTCATATGCTAAATTGCCAGGCAAATAATAATGCAACAAGCTCTCTCTCTCTCTCTTTGGCATATGTGTAATTAATGCTATTTAGGTTTGAAGCACATATGGAGGTACATGTTGGATCAATAGATGAGGAAGATGATGAGCAGGGTATTGCTCATATGATTGAACATGTTGCATTCCTTGGAAGTAAGAAACGTGAGAAACTTCTTGGGACAGGGGCTCGATCTAATGCTTACACTGATTTCCATCATACAGTATTTCACATCCATTCACCAACTTGTACAAAGGTTTGCATCCTTGTCCAAACTTGCTAACTGATTTTGGGTTCACTTCTTTTCCTTTTCTCTTTTTTGTGCTTACCTTTTTAATCTAAGTTCAAGTTGGGGATTTTTTATATTGTTCTGTATGGATTGTAATTTTCGCCTTTTATCCTCGTACTAATTACTGCTGTTTTAGAAAGAAACTAAACAGTTTAATGTCCATAACAACTAGTTCCTATTTGCCCTGTTGGAAAGTTGAAGAAATGGCCCATAAAAGGATTCGATTTGCATTATGTTGAATGGAAGTAGTATAAATATGGTATAAAACTTGGATTTGTTTCAAGAGTAGGTGATATAGATGGTTTATCTTGTAGAGGGGATATATACTGGTAGATATTTGTGTGTGTACTTGTACTTCAAATTTTGAGCCAATTTTACTGCTTTTTGGAATTATTCATACACTTATTTCAGAGAGATACACCATTTCTTTTTCAAAGAAATTTTCAATGCATTTTGTTGTTTGTTATCAAGCAAGGTGAAATATTGGAAGACTTTTAAACTTTATTTTGAAGAACAAGGTAGAGATTCAATATCTATATATCATTTTTGCTACGCTGGTGGTGTTGTATCACAACACTTTCCTCCATGGTGGTCCGATTACCCAAAAAATGTTGGAACTATTATGAAAATTGATCTTGATGTCAATTTATCTTGCTTTCGTTAATCTTAACCTATAGATTTCTGTTTGTTTACAACTCCAATATTTTCCAGGATAGTGATGCAGATCTACTTCCTTCTGTGTTGGATGCCTTGAATGAGGTATGCATAAATGGATTTTAGATATACATTCAAGTTAAATTTTCTCAGTAAGGACTTTGATTGTCAGCATCTTGGTAATTTATTCTTGTGATGTGACCTTAAGTTTTTGTTTTGCTGACATTCTTTTCATGTGCACAGATAGCTTTCCACCCGCAATTCCTTGCTTCTCGAGTTGAAAAAGAAAGGCGTGCAATACTTTCAGAATTACAGATGATGAATACAATAGAATACCGTGTTGATTGCCAGGTAGGAAATAGTGTTGTTCTTGTTTTAGCTCTCGATATTTCAAAATTTGTGGTTTTTGTCATCATTTTCAATGTGTCTTTCTTGAATGTAGTTGTTACAACATCTTCATTCGGAAAACAAGTTGAGTCAAAGGTTCCCAATTGGATTAGAGGATCAAATTAAGAAGTGGGATGCTGATAAAATTAGGAAATTCCATGAACGGTGGTACTTCCCAGCAAATGCAACCCTGTACATAGTTGGTGACATTGATAACATTGCAAAGACAATCCATCAGATTGAAGTATGCAATGAACTAACTTATCAACTGCCTTGTTTTGCTTTAGTAATTCTTCTATTTGCCCTTAAAACAATTATGACAAATGCAGACTATCTTTGGACAACATATTCTTGAAAATGAGACAGCTGCCACACCTACTTCAAGTGCATTTGGTGCAATGGCAAATTTTTTAGTTCCCAAGCTCTCAGTTGGGTTGGCTGGAAGTTCATCGCTCGAGGCACCTTCTAATGCTGCAGATCAATCAAAAATCTTAACAAAGGAAAGACATACAATCCGCCCTCCTGTAAAGCACAATTGGTCTTTTACTGGAAGCAATGCAGATGTGAAACCACCTCAGATATTTCAGCATGAGTTGCTTCAAAATTTTTCAGTTAATATATTCTGCAAGGTATGAAGCTTGGTGTTTGAATGTCTTTTTGTGTTGGCAGAGTGCTTGTGCTGGATGCATGTCCATACAGTGCTTATGTACTGGATGCATGTTTTGTAATTAAGTTGTTTGTCTGGAGTCTTGGTTAGTGAATACAGCTTGAGGCGTATTCATTGCTAGTAAAAGGAATTTACTTCTTTTAATCCGTTCTTGCTGTTGATTGCAAATAAAGAATTCCAGTCTTGAATAGTTAAGATTTTAGGTGTGGCTCCATTCAAGTGAATTGGAACCACACTTTTCATATGGAATTGATGATTCATTCTTTCTCTGTTTCTGTTGCTTTTTGCATCACTGTGGGAATCATTACATGCTGTTTGTGTTTTTGTTGCAGATTCCAGTTAACAAAGTTAGAACTTATAGTGATTTGCGTAATGTTTTGATGAAAAGAATATTTCTGTCTGCATTGCATTTCCGGATTAACACAAGATACAAGGTATGCTATTATGTTTCTTCCAGATTTAGCATTTCTTTCCACTGTTTCCTTGATTGTCTTTTTAACTTAAGACTACTATAATGTCAACTGGCTGCTCAAAATTTTCTGCAATAATTGTCTTCTAAATGGCTGAATCATAACTAGATTCTTCAGAAGATTTTAATGATGAAAGATGGAGGCCATTTAGTAGCAACTGCTCGACTTCCAAACCATTCATATTGCTTATGTTGTCTTACTTTCTTGTCTGTTTTCTTGGGGTTAAAGATGAAAATGAACGTAAGGTAAAGATGTAACTTGACTTATATGGAACATACTCTGCACTGTATCAATTACGTTGCTGTCTGTGCATAATTCTGCTCACTTGATCTTACTTTCCTGGTGGGTCGTTGATTGTGCCAACTTGATTCGAATTTCAGACTTCAAATCCACCTTTTACATCTGTTGAATTGGACCATAGTGATTCTGGAAGGGAAGGATGCACTGTGACAACTCTTACAGTAACTGCTGAGCCAAAAAATTGGCAGAATGCAATTAAAGTAGCTGTTCAAGAGGTAAGCATGTTTGGTTTGTTAGTCTTAGTGAAATTATCTTATTAAATTTGTTAATAGAGCTTTATTTAAGTTTGGTTGATTCCTATGAATTTGTTGCTTCCACATAAGACAAGATTCTATTGCACTATCTTTCTTTCCTTCCTATAATTGGTAGTTATTTTCGTATTTTTCCTTTCTTGATGACACTGAAAATGAGCAGATAAAGCAAAGTTAATGCAGAAATTGATTTAGTTTAAGGTTTAGGAATGGAGGATCCTTAAATCACCTCTTATGCGGCAAACTTTGTTGATATAGTGATATCATGTTCTTCATCTCCTTCCCAAGTATCTGCTTTTCCCGTTTGCCAGTGGCTTATAAACTTTATTGGGTTCAGGTTCGAAGGCTTAAAGAATTTGGTGTGACAAAGGGTGAATTAACTCGATACATGGATGCACTTCTGAAAGATAGTGAACACCTAGCTGCTATGATTGACAATGTGTCATCTGTTGATAACTTGGAATTTATTATGGAGAGTGATGCTTTGGGCCATACTGTGATGGATCAGAGACAAGGCCATGGGTGTTTACTTGATGTTGCTGGGACTGTCACCCTTGAAGAAGTAATTTTCTCTAATTATGATTCTACCTACAATCTACCCTTCTGCTTCCTTTTCTAGTTTCTTGATATTTGGTCAACGAATAGGGATTAGCTTTTTAAGATATCAATTTCATCTACTAGGAAGGCACACTTGTGGATTTGTATCTTAGGCTTTTGTAGATTTGATTTGGTTGATGATGTTTTGGAATACAGGGCTTGTACCTAAATGCTTCCTAAAGTGCAGGGTTAAGACGTGGACATGAAAGTTGTTTTATATTGTACACTATTAAGTGAATTTAGTTTTGAGTATGTTATTCTTGATGTAGGATATTTTTTGAATATTAGTCTTACTGTTTGTATTTGGAAATAGCCTCTCTACTAGTTAGGAGTAAGGGCTTGTACTACTGGACCTCTCGAAACCCTGCCTATTAGGGGAATTTCTACTGGGTTTTTGTTAGTCTTACTGTTGTACATTTGGAGGTTTTCTGGGTGTAGGTTTGATTGCACTGTTTACTTTTGATTCATCTTTTGTGTTGTGAATTAATAATTCTTTTGCTTTCTGTTGATTATGAAGGTTAATTCTATTGGTGCTGAGATATTAGAATTCATCTCCGATTATGGAAAACCAACTGCTCCTCTTCCTGCTGCAATTGTTGCATGTATTCCAAAGAAAGTCCATGTTGATGGATTAGGTGAAACTGAATTCAAGATATCTTCTAGCGAGATTACTGATGCTATAAGATCAGGATTGAAGGAACCCATAGAGGCAGAGCCGGAGGTGGACTTTGTACCTAGAATATTTCTATCCAAAATTTCAGCCTTTGAACGAAGTTTGTGAAAACCAGAAAGGTTGTATATAATTTTCTTTGCTTTATGTGCAGCTTGAAGTGCCACAAGAGCTAGTGTCTTTTTCACAGCTAGAGGAGTTAAGGTTACAACGCAGGCCCAACTTTGTCCCTTTAAATCCAGGAATAAATGTCACCAAATTGCATGATGAGGAAACTGGAATCACTCAGCGTCGACTTTCTAATGGAATCTCTGTAAACTACAGGGTATGCTTATTGAAGGTTATTTTCAGTATGTTAATGTGACTAAATGTGATGATGTATGTTTATGTTATTCTTATGAAATTCAGATTTGGAAATGAAATTTTAACTTCATTTTTTTTATTTGTGTGACTTCAGTTTCCAATTAGTGCATTTAAAGACAACTGATTAATCAAGTCTAGTTGCTAACCGCCTGAGAGAAATTATTTGTCACCTCATGTTCTATGGTGGCTAATAACGTTGATTAAATCTTTACGTACATTTTTTTTAATATCCATGCTTGTGCAGATATCAGAAAGTGAGTCTAGAACTGGTGTAATGCGGCTTATAGTTGGTGGAGGACGAGCAGCTGAAAATTCTAAAGAAAAAGGAGCTGTCATTGTGGGTGTTAGAACTCTCAGCGAGGGAGGTCGTGTTGGCAACTTTTCAAGGGAGCAGGTGAGTGAAGCTATATGCATTTGTCATTCGCTGCCTGACATTTTTATAACGTGTTTCTATAGATAAAGACTTGTGTTCTAAAAATTCCTTTCCTTTTCAGGAGGTGTTGGCATTTTTCAGTTGATAGTTGAAGTATTCATTTTCAAAGAATTAATAATGCAATTTGTCAATAGTTGATTCAAACTAAGAGACTGATAAAAACATATATGTAGTGATGTTAAAAACATGAGTTATAATTGGACCAACAATTAAGGATTGGGTCTTCCCAAACTCCACTATTGATTGATCGGATGATTGGACCTCATCTCTTTGCTTAACATTGCAGTGACTCTATAATACTGTGCACTAAACTTACATCCAATCTTACCATATATGTAATACTCATTAAACATCAGATTACAGTCTCATGGCATACTAGTTGCAGAGAGGAGATCATACATATTGTATGCATTTTGCCTTTGGACTTTGAAACTCTTTGTTGGACTGTCTTCTTTTAATTGAATTGTTTTTATTTTTGTATCTCTCTGCTTTTTCAGGTAGAACTTTTCTGTGTAAATCATTTAATCAATTGCTCTCTGGAGTCAACAGAGGAATTCATCTGTATGGAGTTCCGGTTTACTTTGCGGGACAATGGAATGCGAGCTGCATTTGAGTTACTTCATATGGTGCTGGAGGTAAGGCCCTCTAAAAACAATATTTGGCCTTTCATCGCAGTGGTCTAGCTTTACTTGGTTTTATTTCGAAAATGTTTTGTTTGTAATTTGGGATGCTGTTGCTTATCAATTTTTGTTGTGTTGCACAATTCCAGCATAGTGTCTGGATGGAAGATGCATTGGATCGAGCAAAGCAGCTATATCTGTCATATTACCGCTCCATTCCTAAGAGCTTGGAAAGGGCAACTGCACACAAACTCATGACAGCAATGTTGAATGGGGATGAGCGATTTGTTGAACCATCACAACAATCATTACAAAATTTGACTTTGAAGTCTGTGAAAGATGCAGTGATGAGTCAGTTCATAGGTGGTAACATGGAGGTGCGTATTTCTGCTTGTAAACCTTGAATGCTATTTAGTATTAGATTCTCATCCGCTAAAAATCTGTTTTATGTATTTTCCTTTAGGTAAGCATTGTTGGTGACTTTTCTGAAGAAGAGATAGAGTCTTGTATTATTGATTTTCTAGGCACTGTTAGAGCAACAAATGATACTGAAAGAATACAAGAATCAAGTCCAATCTTGTTTCGACCATCTCCCTCTGAATTGATGTCCCAGCAAGTGAGTTAACTCTTTTCTTTTTACTCAATAAGTTGCATTTATCACATTTTGAATTTTGTAATGCATTGGAATGACCATCTCCCTCTGAGTTGATGTCCCAGCAAGTGAGTCAACTCTTTTCTTTTTACTCAGTAAGTTGCATTTATCACATTTTGAATTTTGTAATGCATCGTAATGAGTTCTATCTTTATTAGCTTGGTTTGATTGGAGCTTATTGAAGAAATTAACCAATCTCAGCAATTGTTGGCACTACTTGCCACTCACTCCCCTATCAATATGGATAAGTAATTTGTTGGCACTACTTGCTCTGTCAATTACTTTTTAAAACGTTAAATTGCTTGTCCCTTTCCTAAGGAAGCAATGTTGGAACAAAATTCAATTTGGTAAAGTGCATGGATTCCAATATATTCAGGGACATTGACGAAAGTGGGTTAAATTTGTATGGAATTTTCATTTTCTAAAATGGCCACCGGTACTACATTTAAATTGGGTGCGGGGGAAGTCAATTCTGTGTTGTGCCTTTGGAAACCAAGGAGTGGTGCTTAAGTTAGGCTCATTGATTTGTTGGTGAATCCAGATGAAGGAAGAATTAAGCTTTCTGGGGACAGGGAGAGGAGAGGGTGAGGGTGAGTCTTGTATTTTTATATGGGAAATGGTAAGGGTAATAAAGTGCTCAATTTTGCGGTTGCAAAAATGATCATGGTGATTATAATTATTAATTGTACTCAAATAATGAGCTTCCGATGAAAGTTGAGCATTAGTTCATCAATCTTGAAAAGTCACAAAATTGTTTTATATTTTTGTTATCATAATTAATGTTTTTACTACATTATTTCTCGTAACATGCCTCTAAAACTGTTTTGGCCCTTAAGCAGGTATTCCTGAAGGATACGGATGAAAGAGCATGTGCATATATTGCAGGTCCTGCACCAAACCGATGGGGCTACACAGTTGAAGGAAAAGATCTGTTTGAGTTGATTGATGACATTTCACTATCATCTGGTATGATTATTAGCCAACATTTTGCTTTCTGTTCCTTTCTTTTCTGGGTTAGTTACGAGAGATTATGTTGGCATTAATGACCAAGAGAAAAACACGCTGGGGAAATGACAGCAATTTGACAGGATTTAGTTACTTGACAGAACTGAGTTGCAGTTGTTGGATAAATTCATTTGGAAACTGCTAAGTGAGAAATAAACTTAGAAAGTTGAATGATAGATAATTTTTGGCATTGCATTTTGAGGTATTTAATTTAATTAATCTCAATGCAAGATTTATCCTATATTCCATTGGCATATGTTCTTGTCTATGTGCCAATTTGCTGCCAAATTAGGGTATTAAATTGGGGCACCAGATGGTTACCTTTTGTTTTGTAATCCTTTTGTTTTTAGATGGTAATTCATCCTCGTAAATATGGGAAGTCAGGTGCAGTCTTGTTTCAAGAGGCTGTAAATATGAGATTATTTATTTCACTGCTCAATGACATACATAACAGTATTTCATTTTACGCCTTTTATGTGCCTTGGAATTCATCTGAGTTGGAAATTTAAAATTCTCTGTTGAAGATGACTGTTGGTATATATTGCAGATAGTTAGGAGTCCGTTTTGTTTGATATTTTTGTATTGGGTTGTCACTGATGTATCACCTAGCTGTTTGTGACTTTCCAGATGGGCAGAACTTGGAGGAACAACTGATAGATGGTAAGGATATGAGAGTAAAACTTCGCACTCATCCACTGTTTTTTGGCATTTCAATGGGACTACTGGCTGAGATCATAAATTCCAGGTAACTTGGCTAACTTTGTCATCTTTATCATAGTGTCTTATGTTTAGAACTCCGTTACTGAGGGACATAATTTAACTAAGGGAGTTGGGCTTCTTTAAAGACTGAGAAAACAACAATGGGTAGATGATATTACCGTTTGGGGTGCTTTGAACACTTCATTGTATTCTTATTTATGTTTAATTATCTGATACAAATATAGGCTCTACAGAATATCTTAATTGGGCCAGCACTATCTCTGTTCCCCAAGCTTTTTACACAGTTGGCAGTTATAAAAATAACTGGATATTATGGCTTTGTGACCTTTATTATGACACTGTCATAACATCTGCCGGATCCTTTTAATTTAGGGAACATTAGAAAGCACTCTCATGTTGAGAAATTCTGATGGCTTTTATTTGCATCGGATTATGTTTTTTGATAGAAAATCTTTGGAGATTCTTTTAATTTAGCTTATTGTCTACAGGCTTTTCACCACAGTAAGGGATTCTCTAGGGTTGACTTATGATGTATCATTTGAGTTAAGCCTCTTTGATAGGCTTAACCTTGGATGGTATGTTATATCTGTAACATCAACTCCAAGCAAGGTAGGAGTTCATATGTCTCTGTTTTCATTTGAATTCTTTTCCCATTTTCAAAGTTTTTAAGCTTCAAGCCCAACAAACATGCAGGTTCATAAAGCAGTTGATGCATGCAAGAGTGTACTTCGAGGTTTGCACAGCAACAAGATTGCCCAGAGGGAGTTGGATAGGGTTAGTTTGTACTGCCACATTATTCTTTATGCACCTAGATGTTTTGCAGCATACTTTTAACATATAAATTCTATCAAGAAAAACCTATCCACATCTTCTCTTGAGTCACTATTTGTGATGCCAGGTGGCAGGAGAATTAACCTGTCACATGGGACCTTGTTTTACTTTCTTTTTTCGTTCTTGTTTGATGTTATCAGGCATATTCTTTATGATACTTCACAGAATCAGTATTTCCTGTTGTTTTGACTCAATATCAATCATTACCTTTCTCTTTATTCCAGGCAAAAAGGACCCTTCTCATGAGGCATGAAGCTGAGCTCAAGTCAAATGCCTATTGGCTTGGGTTGCTAGCTCATTTGCAAGCTTCTTCAGTTCCAAGAAAGGTAATGAATGCCATTGGAAGTTATGGGCTGAAATTCTTTCTCGGGGGCTATGTTTATCTAACCTTTAATTTTCTGGTCTTGGTTTCAGGATATTTCATGCATTAAAGACCTTACTTCACTTTATGAAGCTGCCACTATTGAGGATGTATACATTGCATATGAGCAGTTGAGAGTAGATGAAGATTCTTTATATTCATGCATTGGGGTGGCTGGAACCCAGGCTGGTGAAGAGATCACTTGTAAGTCCCTGAGTCGAACTCATCCTCGAAATTTATTATCCAGAGTTCCTTATTTCTATACTTTTTGCTTAGTCACAATCAGGGAAAGTATGATGGAACATAAAAGAGATCTAGTTGCTGAAATGATGTCTGAAAAAGAAGTTGTGAACTCGTTAACAGGGCTGCTGAACATGTCGATGTACCCAAACTTAGATATCTGTTCCATTTTGTCATGGAAGACTACCTTCCATCTTCACATGTGTATTTTAGTATTTTTGGTTGTTTACTTCGGGTTGTCAAGTGATTATAAACTTTCTGATAATCTAAATGGTCACCTCATTAATTAGATTTTGGTGGTTATTATGGTTGAAGTTTCAATTTAGTAACATTTCTCTTTACGTGCTCAAAACACCATGCAGCTTCGTTGGAAGAGGAAGCTGATGATGGTTTTCAAGGTGTTCTACCTGTGGGACGGGGTTTATCTACTATGACCAGGCCAACAACTTGACCTTAACGTTGCCCGCTCTGAGATGCTTTTAACATTAGAAAAAAGGTGTGTATAGTATTGTAATATAGAATTTAAGTTGATTGTCTTTGGTCTGCATTTGAAGAAGCATCAATTTCAGTGCAGAAACTCAAGTAGATAGTCTTTTAGGTAAAAATGATACTGCTGTTCTGGTTGAAATTCGGAGTCAGAGTTACTCATAAGTTAAATATTTGTGTCGTTGACCAAGTTCAAGCAGTTGTGCTGTTCACTAAACTTTAAGCCCTTTGAAATTATGTTAATTTTGGTGATATAATTGTAAAGATTCACCAAAATTACTGCATCAGTTGCTAAGAAAAAAAAAATGCTTTGCATAGGACTAATCAACGATGAAAAGATTTACCAACCATTGCTAATTAATAGCTGACCTACTAGATTGAAAGAAGGGGAGGAAAAAGCTTTTCAGCAGAACTTGTTGCTCAATGATACAATTTTTAAGATAACTGAGTGGAAGGTTATGGGGTGGCTATCCTTTGTTTATCTTTTTCACCTTCTGTTTCCTATTTGTTGTTACTGAAAACTGTATCCATTTATGTAGGATGATGGTGGGAACTCCTTCTGCTGAAGTGTGAGATTCCCATGGATGAGCGAGAAAAGAATTGATCGAGTGCTCCATGAGCGTCATTATTTGCTGTCTGAAAGTGGTCAATGCCATGGGTTGATTTATACGTCCTCCTCTGCTCCTTGTAACTTAAATTGAACGTCCACATTTTTTCGGTTGCATATACGAATAAATTATTTGTCAACACATACTACATTTTAAAGTTAGGGAATTTGAAAATCTAGCACATAGAGCAATGTACAGATGTTATGTCAAATTTGCTCATCTAAAACCACAGGTCCCAAAGGTCTCAATTATTTCTTGTTATAGCTGAGCAACATTTTGGGTAGCCATGAACCAATTGCTGTACTCCCTCCCATGATTATTACTTAATGAGTTCAGTTCTCACATACGCATTCGTCGGCTATTCAAATTTTACAGCGTGTTTACCCATGGTGAATACGGTAAGTTGAAAAATGGCTTGTACCAGTGGTTATGTTACATATAAGCCTGCAGAGGCAGAGCAGGATCAGATATAGTATTAGTAAAGTAGATTGAATAGGCCGCTTGCGCATTTCAACTTGCGATTCGTCTCTTAATCACGAGACAGATTTTTCTAAATAAGCGAGACGGATAGTGGAGATTACTAATATAACTTAGCATTTTTACCATTATATACCATGACTTGAAAGGAGTTACAAGTAATTTTAAAAATAAAAATCTGGTATAAAAAAATGAGTTTTTCACAATTTTTTTTTTGATCATAAGTTGGTCAAATAAAATTGTCAATAATTTTTTTTTAAAAAAACTTGACATAGATAAATCTACAGATGTAAAAATATGTACCTAGTTGTGGATTATCAAGACTAGTAAATTGCATTAATAATCTTATTTTATGTTTACGTCTCATCGATTCTAAGGTGCAATTGGACTGTATAACATGAAAGGAGACGGACTGTCTATCGGTTGTTTCCATCACTCTTGGCCATTTCGTTCCTCCATCTGTTTTTCCTGTAATATAAAATTTATGGCCGTACATGGAATTCCTAAGGGTATATGACAAGAGTTGTGCTTTTTGGCGAGAGTTTCATAGGGAGTATAAAATACTCAAATGCAAACAAAAAGGAATCAATACACAGAATTTTGGGATACAAAATGATTTTTAAGCAGGCTGTTTATTAGAACATCTACATGTAGAATTTATTGAGTAACTAATCGTTATCAAATTACAAAAATAATGGAAAAAATATAATTCCTTGAATACTAAATTTTATTACATTATTTATATATTTAGACTAAAGTAGATAAACAACTGCTATGTTTATCTCTATAAATCTAATTTCTATAATTAATGTGTTACATTTTTATACTCAATAACAATTGTTCTTAGATTATCATATACGTAATAGTTAAAATATAAAATTTTTATTCTCCACGAGCAATATGTCTTTACATATTGCTACCAAAGAGTACAAGTACTCCTACAAACACATATGATAAATCCACAATCATTTCCAAAACAAATACTAATAAATGAAAATAAATCTGTTAATATCTTGTTCTTTATTATCATGGGATTTAAACATTTTCAAACTTCATCTTACTCTCACTATTTATCTTTAGTACTATTCTTCAATAAGAATTCATTGAAATAAACATTTTGCTCAATGAGAATAGTAAGATTATATCCAACTTTTTGGACATCTCATAATTTTTTATTTTCTATTTTACTTTTAAACTTGTTAGATAATACATGCTTCAACTAAGTATTTATATTATAGAATCATTAATTTTGACTTTTTTAAAGTCTTAACGTTTCATATGTAATGTGGAACCTTATTAATTGATTAAATCAGAACTTTTGAAGGTAAGTTTTCTTACCAGACATAGTTATATAAGAAATAAAATTTGCATCTACAATATCTCACATTATTTTTACACAAAACTATACCATTATGGAATTTACTTATGAATTTTTTCACTCGAGAATCTCGTTTCCTACAAACAACTAAAAAAATTTAAATTTTAATATACCAATCTTACTGAAGTGCTTTAACATTTTCAACTCTTAGTTTTTACTCAGATTTAAAAACTTTGAAATTCTTTAAATTTAAAATCATTATTTCATTCAATACTTATGATTCTATAATATAAAGTTACTAGTAAATATAATGAAATACAAGTATCCCTCCTTTTATGAATTATTATTACATCCAACATATCACATATATAAAATTTAACAATTTAATACCATTATAATCGGTTTCAGCAAAAGTTGAATCGATTTTTTTCAACCCAGCAAGTTTCATAATTTCGATATGATTCATTATCAATAGAATACATGTAACTTTGTTTACAAAAATTTATGATTCTAATTATGTTGATTTAATCAGCATGACATAAAATGATATTTTCAATTATCTAACTTTATATTCTTGTCATTTATGTTAAACATAAGTCTTATAGTCTCAATGATTTAATTTTGTATTCTTTCCATTTATGTTAAAAATAAGTCTCCTTTGATCCAACACATACATACTATTTGTATAAACTTAGATCAACTACTTTTACTCAACCAATCTTTTCTTATCATATTTAGAACATTTTAGTAATATTGAATTCAAATGCAGTATATATATATATATACTTTTGGTAAAGACATTGAGCAGTAGGAATGACCTGTTGGGCCTGATTTGACTAAACTATCTGGGCCTACTCTGACTTGTTGTGCTCAATGAGATTCTGCTTCTGAGTAGATTCTTTTACTGTTTGCTTTTAGAAAAGTAGCTTACTTTGTTAAAGTAGCTTTTTTAAAGAGTCATAATTGTACTCTTTTGTTATGACTGCTAACAATCTTTCTGCCATTACCAAAAAAGACTTTCCTTCAATAGTTAGTGTGCCTACAAGTGTGTCTGGAGTAGCTTATATATATATATATTTCGTGAAGGCAAGAAAAGTCATGCAATCATTTTTCTTCTAATGACAACTATCATCATGATATAACCAACGCTTTTAATTGTGACCATGTTTATGCTTTTAGTAAGCTAAATATCATTAAAATATTATACATTTCAACATAACTATTTGCATTATGCTATTATAGTATTGACATACATCTTATATGTTGTCCTTAAAGTTTATAAGACATTACAAAACTTTAAAATGTCATTATATTTGTCATCTGTATGACATTAACATATGTCTCGAACTTTGCCACTAAAATCCTCATCAATGATTAATACCAATATTATATAGTAGACATCCAACTTTTCTTTCTAAATTTGAGAACTCTTCTTAAATCTTACCTATATAAAAAAATTTTGGTTCAATAAATCTTAAAATCAAATATACTAAGCAAAAGGTCATTTCTACTTAAAACTAAACATAAATATGAGAACGTAATTGGGTATATGCCATGATAATAAGACTATAAAATTTAAAATATATTTAGTTATTCTCAATATTTTATTCAAATAGTAACTCTCACCTACTATTCCGAAAAATTAATTTAATCTCTCTAGTGGATCCTATTCAAATTTAGTTAACCTTGTATTTGCTCAACAAAAAAATTAAATGGCAACTAACAACTTTATCAATTACATTTCATATGACTCTTGAATTTGTTATGAAAACTCTTATCGAAACATATCTTTATGCTATTTAATTCTACCTCATAATTCATTTGATCATAAATTTACTTATCTAAATCACACAAATTTAGTTAAGTAGGACCAATTATTATTATAATATTAGACATATTCCGGTTAAAAGGAGCTTGAGTTTGCTCGACAAGCCTAACAATAAGCAAAACTCTAGTTTATCTGTAATAACTCTCTAGCACAATGCAGTCTACATGCCAAATGCGGTGCAATAAAAGAATGTGTGGATCCTGGATCTA
>JAOSBN010000001.1:20279866-20352582 GCA_027563595.1 Erythroxylum suave | reverse complement strand
GAAATTCTCTGGTGATGATTTCATTATCCTTTTACTTTATGTTGATGATATGTTGATTGTTGGCCAAAATATCAACATGATTAACAGTTTGAAGAAGCAATTAAGCAATTCTTTTGCCATGAAAGACTTGGGGCCAACAAAATAGATTTTTGGCATGATGATTATTAGAAACAGGGGCACCAAGAAATTATGATTATCATAAGAGAAGTACATTAAGAAAGTACCTCAAAGGTTTAACTTGGATAAAGCTATCCCCTTGCTAATCACTTTAGGCTGAGTACTAAGCAATGCCCTTCAATGGATGAAGAGAAGGAAGAGATAATGAAAGCCCCCTATACTTCTACAGTTGGAAGTTTGATATATGCTATGGTATGTACACTGTCAGATATTGCTCACATAGTTAGAGTAGTAAGTAGGTTTCTTTCAAATCCTGTTAAGGAACATTGGAATACTGTGAAGTGGATTCTCATATATGTACGTGGTACTTCCAAAATATGCTTATGTTTTGGAATTACTAAGCTCGTGTTGGTTGGTTACACAGATGTAGACATGGTCAGTGATGTTGACTCGAGAAAGTCTGTTTCAGGTTACCTAATTATCTTTGCATGGGGAGTCATGTCATGACAATCAAAATTACAGAAATGTGTTGCTTTATCCTCCACTCAAGCGGAATTTATTGCTGCAATTGAAGCATGCAAGGAGATCCTATGGATGAAGAAGTTCTTAGACGAACTTGGTTTTTAGTAGGATAGATGTCAACTGTTTTGCAACAGTCAGAGTGCTATTCACCTTGGGGAAAATTCCTCATCCCATTCAAGATCAAAGCATATTGATGTGAGATATCACTGAATCACAGACGTGTTAGAGAAGAAGTTGTTACAACCCGAGAAGATTCATACGGATTAAAATGGATCAGATATGATGACAAAAGTTCTACCCAGGGGAAAGTTTGAGTTTTGTCGATCATCTGCAAGAATGATAGTAAACTCCAAGTAGTTGGTGGAGGGAGAATTGTAAGGCAGTAGTGACATACATGGTACCGTCATTCTAGATTTATGTATTAAAAAAAGAAGTAAAAAAGCAAGTTATCAACAACTGACAAGCTGTTAGTCGCTACACAAAGCAAGTTGTCACAAGGTGGAGGTTTTATAAAAGACCCTCCCTTCCTTCTCTCTTAACAAACATATGCATATCAAATGTGCATGAGATGTGTGGTGAGTTCGAGAGTGAATTTTAAAGTCATTTTATGTAAGAGGGTGATTTTTGAGGTGTTTTATGAAAAGTTTTTGTAAAAAGGGTGACTGACAAAATAGTGAGGATATTATCTTAGGAATAATAAATTTGTGAAACACCTTGTGTGAGAGCATCACTATTTTGTTATATCATTTTTCACTTTTTGTACCTACTATTTTTATTAATGGACGATTTATTTGGAGTTTGGCTTGTGGATGTAGCCCAAATTAGAGGGTGAACAACGTTAAATTTCTTTGTGTTACTTCCTTGCTTATTTTACTTGTGGGATTTTATTCATAATTTTTCCCAACAGAAAGCTTACCATCAACATCATAAAAATATTCCCTAAGAAGTGGTTTAATTGGTGAAATTAATTTTCATTGGCATTGGCTTGGTAATCAGGTTTGGACCTAATTTGAAATGACTATACCGGTTGAAAGTCTTTTTGTAAAAAATGACGTGATTTTTTATTTTTAATTTTAAAAAATTTAAAATTTGGCCAAGATGCCCAAGTCATTTTTTCTCTCCAATTTTTAGTGTACGGACTACCAATTTAACCTCTATAGTGCCATAGTTAAGTAATTTAAACTTACTAGACATTGTTATGATCTTAAAAACAACTTCTTTATACATTAATTAAAGGTGTAATTTTTAGTTTAATGTTTTATAAAAATAAGTAAGCTTTTTATTGTTTTATCTACATATTATTAAGTCGTAATAAATACCGTTTTGGTAATGTTATAATATAAAATACCATTGAGATAAGATGCAAATCGCATCTTTTAACTTTTCCTATATGTTCAAGGAAGTAAAATTAACATAAGATGAGGAAGAACCAAAGATCTAATAGCAAGAGAAAAGGAAAGAAATAAAAACATAGTACTCTCCTTTCTTCTTCTTCTTTTCTTCTTCATTTATTTATTTATGTTAACTCCTTTCTCATATGTATACGATGATCTTCAACAATCTCCATGGCAAAAAGGGTAACCACAAGACTAGGGCTTATCAGTTGCATCAAGAAGAAGTTGCTCTTCCTTAAACTTCTCATCTCCAAGGACACAAATAAAATTTAATAAACTCATTCTTGAATTAAATTAATTTTTTTTGAAAATTAAAATTTTAATTAATGAAAAAAAAGGTTATAGAGACTAAGATGTCCAAGGGAATACCCTTTATCACACAACTTGATAAACGATAACTACCACATTAAGTAGATATATAAAAGACGCTAAATATAGACTTTCAGATGATTGATGTTAACTGGATAAAAAGTGATTCTGCAGTAATAGTAGCTCGCTGATGCCTCTTATAACCTCCTCAGTTAACTTTTCCTAGGTTTTGCTTATGGCCTAAAACCTTCTTGTGTTTAGTTCTTTCCATATGGCCTATCAAACCCATGGCAATGGTTAAGGTCCCTCATTCAGCTCTTGGGATAGGTAAGTTAGACGTTAGTCAATAAATGATACCATTTAGCAAATTATCTGAAAGAGTCCATCCACAGAAGGACTTGACCTACGCCCAAACCAGCGTAGCAGTGGTGCACAAGAAGAAGAGGTGATCTTGTGATTCTGTATGTGATGAACAAAGAGGACATGATCTATTCATATCTATATAGGAAAGACAATTCGCTGTGTCGAGCTTATTCTTCATGGTCAGCCAGAGGAGGAAAGACACTTTGGGATGAAGGTTCCTATGCTAAATAATATTGCTTTAGTCAAGAGGCAGCCTCACTCGTAGTAGTTCAAGTATGCTTTTGCTCTTCAACTGGTTCATAGGTCAATTTTTCCATAGGAATGAATCAGGGCAGTTGGAAGGGTGATAATGGGGCTGTAGGTGTTGTAGATATTATGGGAAATGCCAAGAGTTCCCCCTGATAAAAAAACTCATCTTGGTGGTAATGACAGGAGGCTGAGATTAGAAATTTGGAGCTTAAAAATGGAACCGTTTCCTGTCCAATTGTCAAATCAAAAGGAGGTCCGAGCCCCATTCCCTACTTTGTAGGCTACATCATTTTGAACCAAGTTCTTTAGGAGGACCAGCTGGTTCATAAAGTAGGATTGAGAAGGACGTACGTTGGTTTCCCATATACTCCGTCCTTTGAGGAAGTATGATTGGAGCCAACGAATCCATACCGATTGCTTATCCCCTAGGATCCATCATAACCTCTTGAGAATAAAAGCATGGTTCGTGAGCTTCAGGGGGTGATATTTAAGCCTCCTTCTACTTTAGGAGCACAAATATCGGTCCATTTAACCTTTGCAATTCCTCTAGTTCCATTGGAGTGGTTCCACAGAAAATTTCTGAACAATCTCTCCACCATTTTGATTACATTTTTGGATAGAAAAACGTGAGAGCTTCAATATATTTGGAGAGAGCTGAGAAATGTCTTAAGGAGTTGAAGCTTTCCTGCATAAGTGAGGAACCTGTTAACCCAATGATGTAATTGTTTATGCATTTTTTCAATGAGGGGGAGACATTCTGAATATTGTAGTCTCTTTATTGAGATGGGTAGCCCCAAATAGTGCAGGGGGAAGGGTCTGCATGATCATTCCAGTGGCCTGAGTTATAGGCTCTTCCAAGTGAAGAGCACCTCGAGAGAGAATGAACTGGATTTTGTGAAAATTAATCTCTAAGGCCGATATATAGTAGAATCGCATCAAGGATCTTATAAAAGTTCTGATGGACTCTAGGTTTGCTCCACAAAAAAGTAGGAGGTCATCCGTAAAGGAGAGGTGAGTCAAGCTTACCTTTTTGGTGCGGGAATGATAGCTGAAACTGGCATTTGCTTCCACTTCCTTTATAATGAGAGAGCTTAATGTTTCCATACACATAATGAACAAGTAAGGCGACAAGGGGTCCCCTTGTCTTAAACCTTTAGCGACTTTGAAGTAAACCAAAGGGCTTCCATTGACGAGTACCAAGAAGCTTGCTGTAGAGATGCACTCCTTCAGCTAGTTAATGAAAATTTTAGGGAAGCCATGTGCTTCCAACATTGCCCAGATAAAATTCCAGCTAACACTATTAAAGGCCTTACGGAAATCTACTTTAATAGTGCATTTCGGCTTGGAATGGTGTCTAGTATATCCTTTTAAATGTTCCTGAACAGTGAGAATATTGTCCCTAATTTATTGGTTGCACAAAAACACACTTTGAGTATCACTAATGAAGGAGAGAAGAACCTTTTTCAGTCTCATTACTAGAATCTTCAAGATGATCTTGTAAAAGACGTTGGAACAAGTAATTAGCCTGAAGTCACTAAAATCCAAGGGGTTAGAACATTTGGGAATTAGACAAAAAAATGTTTTTTTGATCTCCTTAAATAATATGCCATTAGAGAAAAATTCCTAAACAACTTCCTTGATAAAGGGCCCCATAACCACCCATGATTTCTAGTAGAAATAGACATTTAGACCATCTAGTCTAGGTGCTTTACTGCCTCCGTAACAAATACCACTTCCTCGATCTCTTTGCATTAACTGGTCTGGTTAGAGAAGCTGCCTCTGCAATGGAGATCCTTTTGGAGATAATCCTAGAGAGGTCTTCATGAGAGACCTAAATCAAGCTAGAAGTGCCAAGCAAGTTTGAGAAGTAGCGGACAACTTCATTTTGGATGTCTTTAAGATCATGGAGCTGGTTGTCGTCTACCTTGGCGATAAGGTGGATGCAGTTTTGATTTCTCCTAGCCATAATCGTATTGAAGACCCTCTCGCTCGTTGTTGGAGTAGAGAGGAGTGGTTATGAACAGTAGCCATATATTTCAACAAGGCTTCTTTTTCTTTGTCTCTATTGAGAGGATCCTGGGGAGAGGAATCACAAACCCTTCAGATGTTGATCAGGTCATGTCTGGTGGTTTGGAGCACTAAAATAGTATTTGGATGCACTTCAATGAGAGCCTTTAGCTCAGATTTAATGCCTTTGAGTTTATGGACACACCTATACTGCATAGTACCTCTCATCTCCACTTCAGCTCCCATATGGCACAATTTCATAAATCTGGGACCCCTGGCCAAGAAATTGTTAAACCAAAAGGGGTACAATTGTGTTGTAAGCTGGAATAACCTGGTGATTATAGTAGGAGTATGGTTTAAAAATAAGGGCTCTTTGAAATTGGCAAAGCTATCTGGAAATTGTGCCAGCCAATGAGCATTTACAAGGGCTCTATCTAGCTTCTTTTGGATGAACCATCTGGTACTTTGCTTGCTTGTCCAAGAGAAAGTATATCCCATCTGTTTCAGGTCAGCCACTCCAAGGAGATCTACACAATCCTTGAGGTCTGGTGAGAAATTCTTGAATCTACAATTACCTTGAGCTTCGGAACTATAAAGCGTGGAATTATAATCACGACAGGTTAACCAAGGGGACGTAATGCTGGGGCAAAAAGTCACTAGATCATTCCATAAAGTGTGCCTTTGAAAGCCAAAATTACCAGCGTATATGAAAGACATGATGGTAGCCACATTCTGCTGCAAAAAAAGAACCCAAAGGTGTACACCTGATCAGTTGTGTGAAGGGTATCCACCCTGATGGCATCCACATTGTAGCATACAATGATTATGTCAAAAGCATGATGAGAGTGGTTGGAAATAAATTTCCATTGAGGACCTAGTATCCTTAGCTTGTCCACCTTATCAGCCCTTATTTTGGTTTCCAAAGTTCTAACAATTTGAGGCTTTTCCCTCATGACAAAATCCCTCAAAGCCGTCTGCTTTGTTGGGTAATTTAACCCTCTTATATTCGATACAATGATGGACATCAAAGAGTAAATCTGGAATTTTTCTTCTTGCTATGTTGGGAGCATCTTCTCTCCACTATTTGTAATTGATCTAGTGTTATAGAGGACTGGTTGTTGGATTCAAGAAGAGCCGAGGGAGAGTGATCATCCACACCTGGTTTTATATAACCAAGGAGTAGTTGTTCTCAACCAATGAAAGGGGAGGGATTTCAATCAGCTATGGTCTGTTATTTTTCCTGCTGGAAGATGAAGAGGGCTGTAGTTTTCAATCAGAAGACTGAGGGGGATTTTGTCTAGTGAACGTGATTCATAGTGAGTGTCAGTCTCCTGCAAGATAGTATTCGGTGATGATTCCACATGTTCGACTCGATTCCCTTCCACCCCATGAGGGTTGTCTTTGACAAAAGAACTTTTCTTTTCCAGCTCCAAATTCATTAATTCTTGATAAGAACCTGTTTTAAATACCCTCCTTATTGCTTTCCAGGTTTTCCCATGAACCAGCATCGATGGCTTCCAATGGTAGGAGATTTCGACCGTTCCTCCCTTAGTCTGTGGTCCTCATCCAATTGCATAATGGGTATGACATTCGATAGCTCCTTTGATAATTCCACATTTACGCAAATCCTTGCATATCCGATTCTCTTTGTCATTGTTGTATTCTCATCAAAACACAAAGGCTTCCCAATGAAGCTAGCAAGCAAACTGAGTCCTTGGGTTGTTTAGTATTCAAGAGGCACATTATGGAAATTAATCCATAAAGGAACACTTTACACTTTGATAGTTTCCAGGTTAAGATTAGGTTTCTACTGTTGTAAGAAAATGGGTTGGTTGCTATAATGCCATAGTCCCTCCTCAAGAACTTTGTGAGCTTCAGATTTTGTGGAAAATTTGAACAAAATGAGATTATCCTCAAAGAGTAGTACATCAGTCAATCCCTTACCTTTCCACTGCTTCTGTGCCCATCGATGGATGAGGGGGAAGGGGGGTCTGTGCTCGAAGAAAAATCCAATAAGAGTCGCCTCCTAGCTCCCGGCTCCTTCCATTAGAACTTCCATCTCTGGGCAGACTATGAGTTTTCCTTCAATCTCTTTGGGTAGCAAGTAGGAAAGATTAGTGTTGATATGGTCTCCTATGACCTATTTTCAACTTTTCCTCAAGAAGGCAGGGGGTTGAGCAACATGAGGGGAGGTCCAGGTGTGTCTTTTATTCAGTCCTTTAGGTTCTCTGATTTCCTTTTCCGACACCCCAATCCTTAAAGTGCCCACTGGTTCTGAAACAGTCATTATTTCTTCCCTCCCAATATTGCTCATGTCCTTTAGAGCTGTCGTATCCCTTCTTACTTCCACAACAATGTGTTTCTTTTGATCCAAAGATGTCTACGCTTAAAATGTTTTAAAGGCTGCGGAGTTAAAAAACAAGTCATTGGTTTAAGTGTTCTTTTTCGAGTGCAAATTATCCCCCTGGGCTAGTTTTGCTATGCCTTAACCATAAGGGACGTCCCTACTACTCTCACCATGATACATCACATATATCGTCTTTTTTAGGCTTAAAACATCATCATTAAATCCAGAGCCTGTATTGACTTTTTGGAAGTTGACACTATTGTCCTTTTGCACTTTTTGCTTTCCATTATTAATGACAACTTCCTCCCTATTTTGTGGTCCCACACTAGTTTTAGTCAGGGATATGAATACCATTTCATTACCGGTCTTAGGTACTGGCTGGTACTGGGTGTTTTTTCTGGGTACCAGCTGGCACTCACAATACCAAAATTTACCAGATCGGTACCATAAATCGCCAAGCTTAAGGACCAATTTATAAAAAACCCTAAATACCCCCCCGACGCCTCTGCGTCTTTCTACTTCTCATTTTTCAAAATTTCTCTCTCTCTCAACGAAGATCCTCTCTACTCCCTAACGGTGTTCATGCTCTAGTGGTGCTCTCCGACTGTGCTCCACTACTCCTCCACCACATGATGTCATTTTCCAAACTTCGGACATTTTCCTCCACCATGAGACGTCTCCTGTCGCGATCGACCATTTAGCTGTCCTCTATGACCAATCACCATTGACTCTGTAGTGCTCTCCCTCTCCAATCTCTGATGCAACCAACTAGCTGTCGGATCTGGGAATAATACCCAGATCTCGACTTGACCTGAGTCACCCATCACCGATTGTGATTTTTGTTTCATTGGGTGTGGTTTTTTTCAAGTTTCTATTAGAATGATTATGGTTAATTGTTTGTGTTGTGAATTGTGATTGTTTCTAGTTAATGGAATGAAATTGTGAAGGATTGATGATTGTTTCTAGTTTATTGTTTTTCGTTGGTTGGAGAATTGGAGTTGGATTGGATTTGAAGTTGGTAATGTTTTGGTTGGTTTTGGTTTTGATACTGAAAAAATGAAAGCCGTATGTTTGTGGTTGGTTCGGAACTGGATGGTAATGAAAATATGAAAGTCGTATTTGTTGGTTTGGTTCATTTATGGTTTGAAAATATGAAAGCCATATATTACTATGTGGTAAATTGTAATGGTTTGGTTGGTTTGGTTCATTTATGGTTTGAACTTTGAGACAAACAAAGTTTGTTTACTAAATTTGAAAATAAAACAAAAAATTAAGAATCCATTCATGCTTTGCTAAATTTTGGTTATAACTTTTATTAGTGTTTTTTTTAATAATGACCCTACTTCTTATAATTCACATTTGGTTGTTCCTATACTTGACCAAGTTTATATAAACACAAGCATATAGCTGTGTAAGTGCAGTTACATTACTTAAACAAAAGAAAATTTGTCTAAACATACACAAAAAAAGCCTAAATTGAAAGAGCTCAAATGACATCATATTGATATAGAAAGACAATATTTAGAATTGACTACTTTAGGTATATCTAAAGTTTGAGTTATTAAATTTTAGAATAAATTAATTTTTTATTATTTATTTAAGAATCATAATTAATTGCAATGTTTAAGTTGTATACTAGTTTTTAAATTTCAATTTAATTATAATAATCTTGTCCAAATTTACAGTGGAATATTCATTATCCCTAGTCTTCTTGATTCATCTTGACTATTGTAAGAGGACAATTAGTAAAAAAAACTATGTGGTAATGGTTTGGGAGGTTCTTTACATATCATTGCCTTATGAAGGATTTAGTGTTAGCACTGCTATTTTTGTTGATAAAACTATTAAAGGATTAATTTCTTATAAAACTAACTTCTTCATATTTTTGTTACAGATAAATGGAAAAAAGTTTAACTACTCCTGATCAAACTACTTTAGGAAGATATAATGATCCAGCTTGGGCTCATGTTGAATTAGTCCCCGGTATGAAGAATCATACAATTTGCTTATTTTGTAACAAGCATTTGAAAGGTGGAGGAATCACCCAATTGAAGAAGCATTTAGCTGGGGCTAAAGGAGATATAGAACCCTGTAAAAAAGTAAGTCATGATGTGAAATGGCAAATGAAAACATTGCTGGATGAATATCAACATGAGAGAGATAGAAGGGAAAGGTTGAATTTTGAAATTGGTAGTGGAAGTTCATTTTCTAGTTTTCATGGTGACTATGGAAATGTTGAAGGTGGTAGTGGTAGTGATGGTAGTGGTACTGGTAATGTTCTATCTCAAGCTCAAGAAAAAGTATTTGAACCTGGTGTGAGGAAAAGAAAAAGGCAGGTGATCAGTTTCTTTGCACCACGAACAACTGCTGAAGCCCAACCTTCAATTCGTAGTGCAATGCAATTAAGAGATGTAGCTCACAATGTCGATATGGCAATATCTAGATGGTGTTATGATACAGATTCATCATTCAATGCTTCTTAATCTTATTATTATCAACCTATGATGGATGCAACAACCTCTTATGATCCAGGATACAAAGGTCCTTCGACTGATGACCTAAGAGGTAAACTTTTAAGTTGTTTTATTTCTAAAATTATAAGTTATTTGGTGGAAAGAAGAGTGAATTAGGGTACTTATGCATGCTCAATAATGTGTGATGGTTAGACAAATAGGAAATAAGAGCCTATTATTAATTTTTTGGTTTATTCTATAAATGACTATGTTTTTGAAATTTATTGATGCATCTAGCTTTATTAGAAATACTGAGACTTTGTTTAGGATATTTATTGAAGTTATGAATGAAGTAGGGCCAGAAAACATTATTCAATTTATTACTGACAATGATTCCGCTAATAAAGTGGGAGGAAAAAGGCTGCAGAATACATAATTCTTTTTTTAGACTCTTTGTGTTGCAAATTGCATTGACTTAATGTTGGTAAATATAGGAGATCCTAGGTATTTTCCTATTATTGATGAGACTACGCAGAAAGCTAAAAAGGGGGACAAAGTTCATTTACAATTATGCATGGGTATTGAATTTGATGAGAAAGGAATTTACCAATAGTAGGAATTTGTGTCGTTTTACTGTAACAAAATTTGCGACAAATTTCTTATCACCTCAGTCTTTTGTTTCGATGAAGAAAGAGTTAAGAAAAATGTTTACAAGTGATAAGTGGATTGCATCTCAGCATGCTAGGTCTAATGTTAGAGTGGAGGTTTGTAATATTATACTAAAAGATAGAGAATTTTGGTCTCAATGTCAATTTGTTATCTGAGTTTGTGAGCCTTTGGTGAGAGTGCTTCCCTTGGCTGATAGTGAAGAAAAGTCAACAATGGGTTATATTTTTTATGCCATAGAGAAAGTGACGGAAGCAATTAAGGCCAAGCTGAAACATAGGCCTTCCCTGCACACACCATATCTTTCAATCATTAATGAGAGAAGGGAAAGACAACTTTATTCTCCGTTATTTACATCTGGGGCATTTTTGAATCCTAGTGCTTAATTTATACTGGATCTTAGTAAGCAAGTTGAAGTTAATAGAGGAATGCTTTTAACTATTACAATAATTGTTAACATTGACATGATACAAGATCTCTTAAGCTCACAAATGAAGCTTTATAAGTTGTCTTATGGGGATTTTGAAATGTTGATTGCTATTCAGCAAAGAGGAAAACTTTCACCATATATTAGTTATTTCCTTTTTCTTATTTGTTAAAAATTAATTATCACTTTATTTTGTTTATAACACTACTTTTGTTATCTTATAACTTACAGTTTCTTGGTGGGATCAATTTGGAAATGGTATTCCAGAATTGAAAAGTTTTGCAATTCAGGTTTTAAGCCAGTGTGTGAGTGCAACAGGCTTTGAAACAAACTGGAGTACATTTGAATTTATCCACTCGAAAAAAAGGAATAGATTGGAGCGTAAAAGGTTGAATGATTTGGTTTTTGTTCGATACAATTTAAAGTTTTGGGAAAAGTATGATATTATCATTATTAATTTTGATATAATTTCTTATAATTTTCTAAGAAATAAATTATATCCCACTTTTTTGTTATTGTTGGAAATGAGAATTATTAGGAATTTTTGGAAATAGAAATTGTTATATGAATGTTTTGTGATTGTTGGAAATGAGAATTGTTTAGAATTAGAAATTGTTTTATGAATGTTTTGTGGTTTTTGGAAGAGAAATTGTTGGGAATTATTGAAAATGAAAATTGTTACATGAATGTTTTGTGATTGTTGGTAATGAGAATTGTTTGGAAATGAAAATTGTTATATGAATGTTTTGTGATAGTTGAAAATGAGAATTGTTGGGAACTATTGAAAATGGAAATTGTTATATGAATGTTTTGTGATTATTAGAAATGAGAATTGTTGGGAATTGTTGAAAATGGAAATTGTTATATGAATATTTTATGATTGTTGGAAATGAGAATTGTTGGGAATTATTGGAAATGGAAACTGTTATATGAATGTTTTGTGATTGTTGGAAATAGGAATTGCTGGGAATTGAAAATTGTTTTATAAATGTTTCGTAATTGTTGGAAATGAGAATTGTTTGGAATTGGAAATTGTTTTATGAATGTTTTGTGATTGTTGGAAATGAGAATTGTTGGAAATTGTCGAAAATGGAAATTGTTATATGCATGTTTTGTGATTGTCGAAAATGAGAATTGTTAGGAATTAGAAATTGTTTTATGAATGTTTTATGATTGTTGGAAATGAGAATTGTTTGGAATTGGAAATTATTTTATGAATGTTTTGTGATTGTTGGAAATGAGAATTGTTGAAAATGGAAATTGTTATATGAATGTTTTGTGATTGATGGGAATTGTTGGAATTGAAAATTGTTATATAAATGTTTTGTGATTGCTAGAAATGAGAATTGTTGAAAATTGTTAGAAATGAAAATTGTTATATGAATGTTTATGATTGTTGGAAATCCAAATTGTTGCGAATTGTTGGAAAAGGAAATTGTTTTATAAATGTTTTATGATTGCTGGAAATGGAAATTGTTATATGAATGTTTTGTAATTGTTGGAAATGAGAATTTTTGGAATTGGAAATTGTTATATGAATGTTTTATGATTGTTGGAAATGAGAATTGTTAGGAATTACTGAAAATGAGAATTGTTATATGAATATTTTGTGATTGTTGAAACTAGGAATTGTTGAGAATTATTGGAAATGGAAATTGTTTAATGAATGTTTTGTGATTGTTGGAAATGAGAATTGTTAGGAATTGTTGGAATTGGAAATTGTTATATGAATATTTTGTGATTGTTGGAAATGAGAATTATTGGGAATTGTTGGAAATAGAAATTGTTATATGAATGTTAGAAATGAGAATTGTTGGGAATTGGAAATTGTTTTATAAATGTTTTGTAATTGTTGGAAATAAGAATTGTTTGGAATTGGAAATTGTTTTATGAATGTTTTGTGATTGTTAGAAATGAGAATTGTTGGGAATTGTTGAAAATGGAAATTATTATATGAATGTTTTGTGATTGATGGAAATAAGAACTGTTAGGAATTGGAAATTGTTTTATGAATGTTTTGTGATTGTTAGAAATGAGAATTGTTTAAGATTGGAAATTGTTTTATGAATGTTTTGTGATTATTAGAAATGAGAATTGTTGAAAATGAAAATTGTTATATGAATGTTTTGTGATTGTTGGAAATGGGAATTGTTGGAATTGAAAATTGTTATATGAATGTTTTGTGATTGATGGAAATGAAAATTGTTGGAATTGAAAACTGTTATATGAATGTTTTGTGATTATTGCAAATCGGAATTGTTGAGAATTGTTGGAAATGAAAATTGTTTTATGAATGTTTTGTGATTATTGGAAATGAGAATTGTTGGGAATTGTTGGAATTGGAAATTATTATATGAATGTTTTGTGATTGTTGGAAATGAGAATTGTTGGGAATTGTTGAAAATAGAAATTGTTATTTGAATGTTTTGTGATTGTTGGAAATGAGAATTGTTGGAATTGGAAATTATTATATGAATGCTTTGTGATTGTTGGAAATAGAAATTGTTATATGAATATTTTGTGATTGTTAGAAATGAGAATTGTTGGGCATTGTTGAAAGTGAAAATTGTTATATGAATGTTTTATGGTTGTTGGAAATGAGAATTGTTGGGAATTGTTAGAAATGAAAATTGTTATATGAATATTTTGTGATTGTTGAAAATAGAAATTGTTAGAAATTGTCAGGAAAGATATGTTATTATCATTATTATTCTCGATATAATTTCTTATAATTTTCTAATAATTAAATTTTATTTTTTACTAGGAATCTTAATAGTACAAGAAGTTCAACTGATCCAATTTCCATTGATAACATCAATCTTTGGCGGATTGGGTTTCTGAAGAACCGAATTTGGTAGATATCAATGACTTGGAAGATACTCTTGGATAAGAAAGCATTGACATGTCATTTGGTGCATTAAATTTGAATGATAATGATAATGAAGCTCCTCTCAATGATGAGGATTTTGTACCAAATGATAACTGAGATTAGTGCAGTTATAGCGGGTATCCTCCTGTTAACGATTGAATTTCGTTATAAGTTATTTATCCTCTTCTTGTAATTTTACTTATAGTTGATGTTTAAGAGTTTATGTTAAATTCTATATATATGATGTAATTGTAAATGTTTTGTTTCAGGTTTAACTTCAATTTGATTGTTTTCTCGTCATGATAAAATTGTAATAGTTAAAGGATATTTATTGTTCTTTTACTGGATGTTTTGATGTGATTATTATTTATTAAAATTTGAAATTATATTATTATAATTTTATAAATACTTTTTATTATTCTTATTTTTATATTTGTATTATGATTATTGTTTTTTTATATTAATTGTGGTTATTATTTACATGTGCAATATTTAAAAATTATTGTCATTTTATATTAAATTATTAATTATGATTATTATTTATTATTATAATTTTTAAAAATATGGTTGATGTAAACTTTTAAAGTATATAGTATATAATTGTACAATATACCAATGGACTATTTTGCAAATTTTTAAAAATTTCAAGAACTATTTCATAAATTTAAAAAATTACCCGAAATGATATTGACAGGTACCGATATAATACTGTATCAGAATCGAATCCATTACTGAGTCCGATACGGTATTCGTAACTTTGGTTATTAGGCAGAAGCTAAGACTAGATATGAGAGAAGTTCTCAAGGAAATAATTCTTAATTTTTTAGTTAATAATTTCTAAATAATGTTAATATTGTAATAGTTTATTAGATTTTAAAATTTTCAATTAGCGTGGAACTTGCCCTCTAGTCATGCAACATCAATTTCGAGTTATTAAAATTTGACAAAACCCAAACTTTTGCATTAGTTCTTCATCGTCATAGAGCACTGGTCATTAGAGACCTATATTTTAGCCCCAAACATACTACTTAAATCACACTATCACAGTGTCTAGCAGACAAATTCCTTAAAATTATTCCAATAACATTTTTGAATTAATCGTAAACTTTGAATATGGTTACATAGAGAATATACAAGTATTTATTAATTATACTGCAATGACTAAATACTAAATATATAAAAATATTTTTAAACACTAATCTATATTCAATTTAAAATAAAAATATTTGTTTTTATTCATTCAATATGATCATAATACAATTTTTTGTGCCTAAAAAACATATAGACAATATTATATATGCATATATTTAAAGTTTATAATAGAAAATTTTTTAAAGTTTACACTGATGCGTGATGTATTATAAAACCATCTATTATTTATTAAAAATTAAAATAAAATAAAATTAACATATAATGTCTTTTAAATATACAAGAAATTAACCATTTTTAGTAAATATATGATTTTATAGTAAAGTTATTACAAACAATTCTCAAAATGTATTTATTTTAAAAATGATTTTAAGTTTAAATGTCAAATGAAGCTTTTCTATAACAATTAAAATGTCATATAAAAGTCAAGAAATTATATCCATTTATAAAAAGTGAAAATTTTGATTTTTTATTTAAAAGATTAAAAATTTTAAATTATTGCTATGATTTTATATCATATTTACAATTTGGTAATTATTTGATAATTTAATTATATTTTGCCAGAATTTAATTATAAACATTTACTTTCAATTATTTCTTAAATTGTATCATAAGAGACTTTGATAAATTAAAGTAATATCAAAAGCGTTGTATATAAAAATTCTCCAACACAGTATAGAATTATTTAAAAATAAATTATCATTAACTCTTTAAATTTATTTACAATATATAATTATTTAATATAGAATAAATAGCACACATATATAAAAAATTTATTATATAATTATACAATGTAAAACAACAATTACATGTTGATAATTTTATCTTGTTATATTAATATATGGCTTTATGTTTTCTTCATTTTTTGCAAAATCTTTTTAGCGTGTATAGTTGTTGGTTGTTTTCCCTTCGTTCTAGATTTGTTTACTCTCAAAGATGGATAGAAATGCCAAGAGGTGTAAAAAATAAGCTACAATGCTAGAAAATGAAAAATGTGAGCTTCTATGGTGGCGTCGAGAAGCTTATAGTGCAAAGAAGAGTAATGCTACTCTTTTTTTTCATGGAAATAAGAGATGTAATCTATCCAAAACGATAGATAATTTAGATCGATCTAAATTGTCTGTAGGAGAACGTCAATGTTAACCAGTTCATGATCAACCTAGTTATTCTACCATTGATGGCATTATTGTAGATGACCAACTATTTCTTCATCCATCTAGTAATCAACTGGTACAAAATCTATCTACTAATTTTAGCATGTTTGTCAGTGAATCATTCCTCTCTTCGGCTTGGGGAAGTTGTCAGTAGAAAATCAATAGTTGAAGTGTCTAATAATATGCATCATAATTTAGATTGTTCAAATATATCTTCCTCTTTTGTTCTATCCACCTTAACGACACTTGTTGAGGATCAAAGTATAAATTTTCTTAGCTATATTCTTTCTAGTTTTGTATTGTTATTGCTCCTCAAAGTGATCAACCCTTTTATAAATCTTTTTAGGGATAAACCATCATCGTTCTTAGTTAAAATTAGTGTGCCTAAAGAATTATCCTGCTGAACCTCAATAGCTTCCTTTTATTCCCATTTGTGAGTATTGTGATGTCAAAAGATTTTATTTAAAGCCCCCATCATTTTGTTGTTCTTCAGGAGATATTTCCTTTATTGCTCCTCAAATACCATATGCTCTAAAACGATTATTTATTGATGGTGATGAAGAGTCTGAGCATTTTAGGAAGAATGTTCGTACATATAATAATAATTTGGCTTTTACTTAATATGCAGCTAGGTATCATCGAGAATTAACAAAAAATAGGAAAGGTGTTTATACAATTTGTATTCAATTTCAATTTCAATTTCAAGTTCAAGTTCAAGTTCAAGTTTAGCATTTCCTTGATAGTTTAGTTTCGACAACTGATAGAGTGTCTGATATCGAACTCTTTTTTTATACTGATAAGGAACCTAGAAGAAGGTCAAAAAGTTGTGATAAACTTTGTGAGGATATATTAAAACTAATTATGGCAATCCTAAAACATAATCCCTATGTTAAGTTCTTTAGGAGCCTTAGGGACATTCCAACACTTGACAATCATACAATAGTCTTGAAGTGTTATCCTGACCTTAATCAACACGTGTACAATCTTCCTACTGCATCATAAGTAGTTGCTATATGGATTGAGGTAGATGATGAAAGGTTGATAAATGTCCACATATCCAAGTCTATATTCATTCAGGCACAACTTATAAAATTCAATCTTACTATGTCTATTATGATCCCCTTCAGTATCCTTTTTTATTTCCTCATGGTGAATCTAGATGGCATCATGCAATTAAGTAGTTATTTTCAAAGAGAAGGAGAAACAAATGCTCCAAATGAGGGATGAGATATTAATTTCAATTTTTTTGTTGATCCATCTAATTTTTTTAACATGGAGAGTACATGCAAGTTTTTTTTCTTGTTTTATTTTTATAGTTTTGTCTAACCTTATGCTTTTATTTATTCGACTTGTTTGTATAATTTTTAATTTCTAGTCAAGAATGCTATGGAGATGGCACTGTTTCTGGTAGAGAGTATTATTGTAATAGGCTCCAACTAAGAGAGCATGATTAGATAATGTTGCTCCATAGCTTAAGGCTACTTCAACAATTTGTTGTGGGTACTTATACAAATATTGAAACATCTAGACTTGATTTGCATAGACAGAGACAAAATGAGATAAGGACAGAGATATTGTAGGGTGTTTTGGACAATATTGCCATTGGTTAGAATAAAGGTTATTGAATTAGTCATCGAGTTCTGCTCCCAAATTCATTTGTCGATAGTCCAAGGGAAGTGAAACGTCATTATCTTGATGTAATGGCTCTAGTACAGAAGTATGGTAAACCTGATATTTTCCTCACCATAACTTGCAACTCCATGTGGAAGGAGATTTAAGATAACCTTGAGTTTCATGAAAAGCCACAAGATAGGCCTGATTTATTGGCTAGAGTTTTTAGAGTTAAATTTGAGATCCTTAAAAATGAACTAAACAAGAAACAGATTTTTGGATAGGTTGTCGCATATTTTTATGTTTTTGAGTTCCAAAAGTGTAGTTTCCCTCATGCTCATTTGTTGTTGACACCCGCATTCTAAATTAATCCAAAATCTTATGACCAAATCATATCTATTGAAATATCAGACCCTGTTCAAAATTCACAGTTATATTCTCTTGTCATTAAACATATGATCCATAATGCTTGTGGTCATATGAATAAAAACAGCCCTTGCAAGAGAAATGGTGTGTGCAAGAAACATTATCGTAAAAAATTTTCTCCTTTTACTGTCCATGGTGAGGACAGTTATGCATGTTATAGAAGGAGACATGATGGTAGAAAAGTACAGATTTCTAGGCATGAGGTAGATAATGGGTGGCTAGTTCCTCATAATCTGTATCTTTTGCTTCTCATTGATTGCTGCATAAATGTTGAAATATGTACTACTATTAAGTTTGTTAAGTACTTATATAAGTATGTCTTTAAGAGCCATAATTTTGTTAATTTTAGTATTGTTGATTAAGAGACCACTGCTGATATTGATGAAATCAGTAATTTCCATAAAGGTCATTGGATTTCACCTTTTGAAGCTTTTTGGCATGTATATAAGTCTTATCTAGTAGAGATTAGTCCATCGGTTGATGTGTTTCAGGTTTATCTTCTTAATAAACAATTTATTTCCTTTGATAGAAATTCACATTTGCCTTAATTGTTGAGAAAATTTGACTTTTCAAGAACAATGTTAACTGAAGTTTTCAAAATGAATTTAACAAATAAAAAAGCTGAGAAGATGAAATGTTTATATAAAGATTTTCCAGAACATTTTGTTTAGACCTCAAAAACAAGAACATGATCAAAATGGAGTCGAAATAAAGTTATAGGAAGGTTGGTTATTGTTGACTCTAAAGAAGGAGAGAGGAATACCTAAAGTTATTACTTATGCATGATAAAGGACCAACATCATTTGATCACTTATTGACTATTGATGGTGAAAAGACAAGTTGTTTTAGGGAGGCTGCACTAAAATTTGAGTTGCTAGCATCTGATTCTTATATAGAACAAACTCTAGAGGAGACTGCTTTATTTGAGATGCCAGCATTGCCTAGACTTTTATTTGCTACACTCCTATTCTATTGTTCACTAACAAATCCTAAGCAACTTTTAGAAACATTCAAAGACTATCTTTGTTCTAATTACCAACATGCTTCCTCCCATAATGCATGTACATCCGAGGACATTATAAGGATGACCTTCCAGGATATTAATAGATCCCTTAAACAAATGGGGAAGAGCTTGAGTGATTATCATTTTACTGAATATGATTTTACAGTTGATTTTTATGAGCATCCACTAGAGAAATACAAAGTGAGAAAAATATACACATTAATCCAGAAGATTTGTTATCACATTCAAGGTTGAACAGAGAACAAAAATACATATTTGATTTGATTTTAAATTTAGTTTTTAGTTCAAATGGTAGCAACCTTTTTATTGATTATTCAGGCGGAACTGGCAAGAATTTCTTAAGCAGAGCACTTCTTGTAGTTTTATGACCACAAGGTCATGTTACAATTGTTGTTGTGACATCAGGTATTGCAACGTAAGTCCTTCCTAGTGGTAGGACAACACACTCAAGATTTAAGATCCTACTTGATTTTTCGAAGAAGAAAGTTTGTCAGTTAAGTAAGCAGAGCAGTATTGCAAAATTCATATTTGAATCTAGTCTCGTCTTATAGGACGAGGTTTCAATGGCAAAACGAGAAGCCATTGAAGGATTTGATCATTTGCTCCAAGATGTCATAGAGTCAAATCAGCCTTTTGGAAGAAAAATTGTCATTTTTGGAGGTGATTTTCATCAAACCTTACCCGTTATAGACCAGGCCACAAAAGAACAGTTAATTAATTCAAGTCTTGTATTTGCATCTCTGGCTATACATGCGTAAATTATCTTTAACAATATGAGACCTATATCAAATTTAACATTTTGTGATTTCTTATTAAGTGTAGGAGAAGCTATAAAACCTATTAACGAGCATGAACAGATTTGCTTACCCAAACAGTTGGTTATTCATTATCATAACAAGGATGAATCCCTCAACATGATATACTTTTTTATATCTTATCATTTAGTGTCCATTTTTATTGATTGTTTAAGATTTTTTAGGACATCTTTCTAATGCATGGTGGACTTCACCAGGTTAGTTGAAAAATGTCTTCCTTGACTTAAGCATATATTCATTTGATCCATATCAGATGATAAATAGATGTGTACTCTATCTGACAAACAGTTGTGTTGATGAAATTAATGACATGATATTCAATAAATTATATGGAAATCTACATTCGTCTGTAAGTTTTGACAGAATAGTTGATCGAAGACATCATGCAAATTATGAGGATTTTCTCAATTCTCTGATCCTAGAGGTCTACCTCCTTACATCTTATTGCTGAAAGAAGGTTGTCCAATCATGCTTCTAAGAAATTTAAATCCAACTAAGGATGTCAATTTTAGCCTGGCCCGTCTTAACCAGGCCCGATTTTGGCCTGAGTTGACCAAGCCATGAGCGAACCATGGGCCAAAATAGTTCGACTCGACCGAGCCACGAACCAAGGTAATGCGAAGTACGAGCCAACCTAGCTCAACCTATGGCCTGACCAAAATGACAAAAATGAAATCATTTTGTAATTTTTTAATAAAAAAGTAAGGATGCGTCGGCCCAACCTACAAGCGGCCCATTAACATTCCTAAATCTAACAAATTGTTTATACAATGGCATAAGATTGATATTTAGACAATTAAAAGAGCACACAATTTCTACAAAGATTGTTTTTGGACCTCATAGAGGAAAAATAGTTTTCATACCTAAGATTCTTCTACAGTCTTCTGAAAATGAAAAGAATGGGATACCTTTTGTAATAACACAATTCCCTGTTTGTTTGTATTTCACGATGATCATAAATAAGTCTCAGGGTCAGACGCTTGATTATGTAGAAATTTTTTTTCGTTAGCTTGTATTTTCACATGGACAATTGCATGTTGCTCTGTTACAACTCCTAAATTAGTTAAAGTTCTAATTATTCTAGGCACTTTAAGTCTTCAAAAATTGATCACAAAACAAGGAATATTGTATTCAATGAAGTTTTCCAGTTGGCTAAATTATAACATATAAAATAAGCAAAAAGTATATTGATTTTTCTGTTCAAGTGTATTTAAAAATATTTTTTTAATTATGTAAATATTTTCTTAACCAATTTTATTTTTGGATGGAGAAGTTTTTATTAATCAAGGATATTTTACCTGATGTTGAAGGGTGGTCATGCAAAGTAGCCATCCAAGAAAAACAACAAATTGCTATATATCCTGACAAGCTCTCCAGGAGACAAAAGTTTATCTTTTTTTATTCACAAGTATAACAATTATACTTTCTTCATTCAACATCTTTATTTTAACACTAACTTTAGAAAATAATAGTTGAGTTGCATATCAAATTAGAATTTTTATAAATATCTTTACAGTACTACTAAATTCATGAAATAATCGAGCTTTTTTTTCCCTATTTCTATGTCCTTTTTCTACGAAATGTCATTACCATTTTTAGTTTAAACTTTTAGTATTTCAATGTGTCAAATTTTGAATTTGTTACTTTTCTCTGTCATCAGAATAATTTAGCTTTTTTTTTTCAAAAGAGATCACATATCGAAGCTATTATATTTAACAAGGATATCTAAAGAATGAGCCTCATTTTGCAGCCTTATAAAAAATATATCATTTCTAAATATCATTTCTAATACTATTGTCAAGCCAATTCCACCTTACTTCCAAGTTGAAGACTTGACAAGTCAATGGATCATTACAAGTCACACTATTGTCGAGCCTGTAACTAATGACAACAACATCCAACCAAGAAAATTCAGCTACATGTCCTTTACAAATCTCATCAAATACATCAATAACAAGGAAAAATCAGTCGGCTCCATAACTTTTTTTTCTTCTATTGCATCTGATTACACTTATCCTTAACATATGATAAATATTTTGGTTGTCATTATCCAACTTTTGGATGTGAGGCACATAAACAAAGACAACAATGTTTTGACTATGCAAAAATTTGTTCTTGCCAACAAACAATATGTTTTATTCCCTATTATTCTTTATAACTAACGAACTCTGATAACATTTGATTCTTTTGACATTTTTCGTTTTTATATTAGACAACAAACCATTATTTTGTCAATATAGGATGCTTTTGTTGCAAATTAAGGCCGACAAATTGTACAGGCCTTGCATACTTATCCAGTGGTTGTATGTCGTAGGCTAAAAGTTCACTTTTATAATGTTAATTCTACTTTCATTTTTGTCATACTGCTATTTTTTAATATTTATCCTTATATTTTCTTTTTAGGCTTACGATTAAGAATTTTAGGTGTCACGTATCCACATGGTTTGATTATGTAATTATCATTGATCCTCTATTACAAGAAGCTTTAGATATTAAAAATTGATGCTTCCACATTTCCCATCTTTACTTTTGCAACAAACAAACTTCTGTACACATTTTAAGATATTTTTATGCTTACACTTATAATTACCATTTTTCTAGGACACAACAAAATAACAAGTAACTAAAAGACCTTGTTACCTAACAGGCTTACCTTAAAGACGATCCTGATGTATCTTTTGGATCAAATCAAAAAATTTCAAAGATCATTTTCCTAAAGTCCACCGACAAGGTTCATACATTTTATATTCTACTATGAACTTTCTTTATCACATATTACCTATCTAATTTGAATATTCCTAACGATCATCTGTTTGTATCTTTCCAGACAACATGGATTAAAGCTCGTATTTCCTTTCAACACATTCTACAAAAATATTGGATTATGAGCTGCAAAAAATGTTTTCGCTCGACCGCAGCTACATATGGGGTTTCATTTGCATGTAATCCTTGCAAGGAGAAACATCCAACTGAACCCAAGCATTTCTTCCCTTTTTCCTTTTCAATTGTTTGCCTTTTTAAAAAATAAAAGGATGAACAAGCCCTTCACGTCATGAACAATCAAGTTCTTTTTATGTCCCCTTCAAAGCATATCCTAATGTGATTTTAACACATACCCAGGATACTTGTATGTTAAGTTTAAGATAAGTCATATCAATTCTAAATACAATTTTCTGATATTTTTATTTAGTCAACTGTACATTTTCTCATTTACTTTATTTTCTAAATGTAAATGTTGGTATGATGTTAATTTGACCAACAACACAGGAATTGTCAAAGCTTCTATTTTGGTGAACTTGTCCAAAATCTCTTGAACTTTAGTACAGTTAAAGCTATGTCGTATTATAACCAAGTTATATTTTATAGTTATTACAAATAAAAATACATTTGATTATTTTTTATGACATCTCTATTATATGACTACTGATCTACACTTTGTCTTTGGTAAAAAGAGTATTGAACTTCCTCTTGATAAGCTCCATATTGAACTAAAGACAAAAACTTATTCACATGCAACCATCGGACGAAAGGCAACACTTTATTGTTATCTGTTACTGCCAAACTGATGATGTTGAATTAGAGAGAGGCTCAACTTCAACCAAAAAAGGAGATAATAGGAATGTTAAAATGACACTTACAACTATTTCAGGTACTTATCATTATTTATTCAAATTTTTTTTCATATTTATATTCATCAAACTATTTCAACTCTCCTTTTTTTTCACCCATAACATATCAAATGAACCGTGTGCTAATTAGGAACCAGAATTGCTGATAACTTTCAATTTTCTTGGTGATGATTTCACCAAAAACCACAATAATGAATTCTAAACGCACTAATACCTTTTGCTAAAGATTCATTATTACTAACATTTTACATATTACTTTTCAAACTACTTCATAATGTTTACTTCTAGGCATTTTATATTACTATATTTTAATATACACCAATTCATCGTTGTGGTCACTTTTATCTCTTATCAATTCCTATGCACAAATTATATAACTGTCTATCATATATTGTATTTACTATGTTTTTTTCCTAGACTTCGATTATTTTATTTTTTCCTTCCATGTTAGATTAAACGCCAGCTCCTCCCCAAACTAACATCTATTTATACATTTTGGTTTTTTATATTTTCAAAAGACATTCTTGTTTCTTCTTCGAAAGTTCAACAGTGTCTTAACAAAATTCAAAGAAATTACATTAGAATTGATGTCGACCTTAGATGTTCTTGTTAATAATCACAACAAAAAGCCCAGATTATCGTAATCTTTTCCTCATATTTAAGACAACTTAAGCATATAACTTTTGCTAATAATTAATTAACGCTTCATACAAATTTATAAATAACTTATTGACTTGTGTTTTTTTCGTATCTTTTTCTAATGATTTGCCTTTTTTCTTTTGCTTTTTTTTTACTATTTATCGTACCCCTTTATTTAAATATCCTTCTACATGATCGGAAAACAATTGTCCAATATACTACAAATATCGTACCCATTTATTTAAATATACTTCCACGTGATCAATAAGAAAGAACCGAAGGATATTATCTAAGCAAATTTTATTTAGCAAATTTTAGTTCTAACTGGGCATTCACGACAGTAATTCAATAAATGAATCCTAAACTAGTACGACGTCGTCCAACTCAATATAAATCTCATGAGAACAATTAATAAAGTAATAATTAATTAATCTTTATTCTTTCTCTGGCCGACGACATATCCTCAAAAGCATCGATGATATCGTGCATGAGGCGGCAGTTGGGAGACGAGTCCCATCGAGCCCAGTAGCTCATGTAGCACATGAAACAGTGACAGTAGAACGACGGAGGATGGTCGTTGCCAATCTTCTTACTAACTACGGTCTTTGGAGTGATTGGAGTGGTGGACTTGCGGAGGGCCGATGATGATGTTGTTCTGGTATTGTCATATGAGGAGGCTGAGAAAGTGATGAGATAGGCCAATACCTCTCTGTCCTCCGGCGACAAGGTGGCGGCAGGAGTGAGGATGGCATCGGGGAGGAAAGAGAGATGGTCGGAAATGGCGAGTGGTGAAGGGTGCATGGCCTCTCTACGGTGTAGCGTCTTCATGGTGCTGTTAAGCTTGCTAAAAGTCTGTGATGAAAGATTCTTCAACGGCGGGACTGTGTACTTTGAAAAGGTTAGATGAGACAGACAGAGGTGCGGGGCTGATCTGATGACGACGTCTAAAGTACAAATTTAAAGAGTTATTGAACAGGACGAGTTTGATTGGACATGGAAACATTGCCAACATTGAACATAACAGTAAGTCGGTGAAAAGATAAAGGTTGTTTGGATAAAAATTGAAGAAGAAGGTGAAGAAATAAAGTAACAGATTTTCTTGGTTACGGTTAAGGAAAAACCGACCGGCGAAGGAATAAATCGGCTCGCTTTTTGTTATGAAGTTCATATATATATGAACCGAATTTGGCCGGTTTATAATAAACCTTTAAATTTTAAATCGTTTTTTTTCCAAACCAAATTTTTTTTTGCACATAAGAGAAACCAAACATGCATTAGAATGGATGGAATGCATCAACAGACAGAAGCAGCATTACTGAGAGTTTGTATCAATGGAGGGAGATGTTCAATATAGAGAATTAGACCAATTAATTAATTCTCAAACAAAACGCTTCAAAATAACTTAGATCAAAACCTGAGGTTGATTGTCACCAATGACGACGGCAGGTGCTGTTGGTACTAACAGTGGCGAACCGGCAGAAGCAGCACTAAACTGAGCGTTTGGATCGCGAGAAAAATTTAGAGAAATTCCTCGCCTCCGCCACAAAGCACTGTTAAGACTGACTTGGATACGTACTTATAGATGTCACATCTATGCGAAACAATTACTACAGTACAAGTTAGCCTTGGACACCTTTAGTGATTAAATCCTAATGCAATTAGTAAACCGTAGTTTTTACTAATTCGAATTCCTTTTAGACCATACCAAGTCAGTTACCTACACAGAAAAGAATAATTAATTTAACCTAGAGTACATAATATGTTTAGTTATGAACTAACGTAATTGAGAATAAACCCTCGTTAAAAAGGAAATAAATGAAAATACCAGTTTAGGGAAATTTCAGGGTACCCTATAGTGGTGGTCTCTATATGCATCCATCGATATAGGCTTGGAATTAGGAATCAGCACGTAGAACCATACAAGGACTGAAGCTCCATAGTACCGTCCCTTTTACAATTGTGTTGGTGGTGTTTCTGGGTGCAACTTCTACGTAAACAAACCCTATTACTGATTTCCTATTCTTCTTACCGTTCTCTTTCAAGTGTAGACGGAAGCAATTTCTTGTTTGGACGGTGAGAAAATTGCGGGTAAGTTGCTGCAACATCGTATTTTCCTTTCTTAACTTGCCTTTTATTTACTTCTCTCTGCTTCTGCGTTTGTCTTTTAAGTACTTCCAACCACCGAACTTTGGCTAGTCTGAAATTCATGCAGGAGAGTGATTTTTAAAAGTTTTTCTTAGGTCATCGACTTTGTTTTTAAACTAAAAACTTAAAGAAGGAACTTGGAGAGTAAACATATATCCGTTATAAATTAGCTAAACATGTCGTGTTTGTTATGTTAATTGAGCAGATCAGTTGAGCAGATATGCGCGATGCAAAGAAGAGCAGAAAGACGAGGAAAAAAAAGGACGTGAAAACAGCATGGTCATTACAAAATGGTAACAGCAGCAACGAGCAGGAAAAAGATGAAGGAAGCCAAGCAGGAGAGTGGATGCCATATATGGATCTCATAATAGGATGGCCGCGCACTCGGGAGGAGGAGAAAATGATTGCAAACATAATTCAAGAAGTGCTCTCTGGTCCAAGAAGATTCATTCTTCATCGGTTGCCAATTTTTGAGCAGATATGCAGTAAATAATATTACGAAACTGAGGCATCAATTGTACAAATATAGAAGCAAATGCAATCGGTTATAGAAGAATGCACCAAAAGTACCAGATACTTTGCAGGACACTTTGTTCAGAAGTCGGCACAAGTTGCAACTTAGGAGATAAAATTAGGCATAGAGGTTCTACGTTTGTTTTCATCATTGACCAGCTAGGAAATTATCAATAGAACTAATTGATACTGACTTTGATTTCTTTATCTATATCTGCTCTTATTTTTCTTTTCTCTTCCTTTCTTTTGGTCTTAATTTTGATGCATCAAATGGCAGAAACAAATCCAACCACAAAACGTTAGCACGAACCGTAATTCCAAGTAATCTGCTTTCAGGTATCAATCGATGTACAAGTAGGTTGTGACCAAACTGTAACCTAGGAAGCTCCTTACAGGAAGAGCAAAATGTGGTAACAATAATCGATGACTCAGCCAACAAGCCAGAAACAAAAAAGAATGGAATCAATTCATATACAGCGTGAAAAAAATTCAATAATCGAGCAAAGGTGCATCAATTCTGGCAGCAAAGCCTGAGATAAGAAGCTCACTAGACATTAATATCCAAGCGTTTTGATCGGGCAGTACTGCTTATTTCTTGTGAACCAGCTAGTGAAAATCTTGGGAAGCTGTAATTCTCAGTTACAGAAACTGGCTGTTGAGGGTATAGCGTGGGAGGTGGGGTCAAATTGCGTTGAGCTGGCAGTGGAGGAAGAGTGTTGTACTTGTAAGCATTATTAGCTAAGCTGCAATCCACGAAAAAAGCTTTCATGTGATGTTTCGAATACAAAACACTTGTACATTGAGAATGTGAACCATATTGAATCATAGCACATTAGACAATCCTCAGTTCAAAGCTAAAAACTCATAACATATTAACAAAAGTACTCCACAAAGTAAATCCAAAACATCTCGACTAGACGAGAGATTCCCGAAACCAGAACCAACTCTTCTAGCAAGTCAAAAGTTAATGGAAGCATAATTAAGTGAAATTGGCAGTACGAGTACCTTGTATTCTTGTACAGATGATCTTCCTCATTTATATCGTCATCCAAACGATGTCCTGGTCCCTGAATTGAAGACAACGATGACCATATATTTGGTGTAGAAGAGTCATCCGAAAAATATCTTCTCCGTATCAACTGAAAGAATGTATCACAGAAAGCTATATAATCTCCAGCTTGCAAGAATAGCAACAAAAACCACAGTAAAAAAGCAATGTGCTATATGAGAATGCTAACCAATCGAAAGAATTTTATCACCCCCTCCTTGTCATACCTTGCTTCTTTGGCAGCCTGCCCATATTTAATAGACAGATTAGCACGCCAATTATGTCTTAACATTAAGCAGTAAAAAACTTGACCTAATTCATCTATGACACATATCTATAACAATATCCTTCAAATCATTACCAGTTACGACACTAAGCAAATATCTGCATTTATTATGTTTCAGATTCAATCTTATGAATTTAGGCTGAGTTATTAGATTAGAGTCCCAAGGAATGGTCAAGATATTTTTCAGTACTTCAGGAAAAAGTTGTAGAAGTGACCAAGTACACTAGCTACCTAATGAGTTTGAGTAAAAGAAATAAACTAGCATTTTCCCTAAGAAAAAAAAATATAGCTTCCCTGATATAGAAGAATATTCCAAAATTGGATCATTCTAGTTCTCAAAAAATAAATTGTGTTTTCTTTTCTTTATGATCTCAAAGGCTTACTGCAATGAGGCCTCCACCACCAGGGAAACTCTCAGTCAATGGCAGCTCCTCACTAGATGGAAGCAAACCCTGCTTCTCAACCCATTGGCGAGCAACATCAACAAGATTTCCACTACTTCCTCTTGTACCCTCCTTTGCAGCAACATCAGCCTTGTTACCAATAACAAGAAAAGGGACAGGAAGACCACCAGGACCACCAGAACCTAGAGGAGCTGAAAATGTTCCAGTCGCCGCAATCTCAGACGCCCATTTTTGCAAGCTTGTTTTGGTCCTTCTCTGCGATAAATCATGCACAAATATGACACCTGTGGAATCAAAGCAGAATCATAAGCAATAGATCAATCACAGATGTAACATCTTGCATAAGGTATGAAAGTTGAGATATTTAAGGAAACAGAAGCAAATCGTCTAGATGTTGCTGGACAAAATGTGATTGCATAACACTATTTTTTAAAGATGTTAAACAGTTAAGCAGAAAAAACAAGCTGATGAATATCACATCCAGATATAAGTATTTGGAGGACCTGCAATAGTCCAACTTCAGAAAGTAGAATGAGTTCTCTTAGCTATTTTCTAAAAGCAACCCTCACTAAACTGAAAGGCAACTTTCTATTAAACCAGCAAAATAAAGTGTCCAATACAATGGTTAACCAATGACTTGCAATGAAGAGATAATATCTATTAGGAAACCCCCAAATCCACTCATCATTGAATAAGCAACAACAGAATAGTTCACAAGGAAAATGCATGCCTAATGCAACTGGTAATAACATCTGCTGCCATAGTCTACCAGCAAGTATGTGTATGGCCTCCAAGGGAGGCAAAAGTCCACCTAAATTTTTGTAAACTTTGTATAATGTGAATAACAATAACTAGCCAGGAAGAAGATTTGGTGCTCACCGTTAATTTGAGAATAGAATAAAGACCGGCAGTCTTTATATCGATCATGTCCAGATATATCCCAAAGTTCAACGAAGAAATCTCTTTCAGAATCACCCCTGATGCTGCTTGACGAGCTACTGGAATTACCACAAGTAATGTGCTGGATAAATTGATTGCAAGAACTGTCAAGGCATGAAAATTGATAACACTTTTTAGCGACCTGATGAACAGAATCTCTTACCTTCACAGAAACTGTACATCCAATTGTTTGAGGGGGGCGAGTGATGGAAGAACCATTGACAATCAAGTGAACGAGTGATGTCTTTCCCACACCTAATAAAAATTCAAATTTAAATTTAAATTCACATCAAAAGGCAAAATAGTTTAATTTGGTGCAAGAGCATCGAAGATATCATGGAAGTAGATCAGGGCTTTTCTCTTAGGTTTCTGCTATTTGTATAGCAGGTGATCACAAAGAATTACATAAAAAGTTACAATTTATTTGTTGAACAAGTTATGAGCCATGAAAACACTATCTGGTTTTATCAAGATTTGCAACATGTAAGTGTCATTTGCAAATTTGTGTTGGTATAGGTATCCAACCAATTGCAATGAATAAATCCAGGACCCAAGTACAGACATTCCATTAGTTAGATTGCACAAGTTCCACACTGGAAAAGAGTAATCTGTGTGATATATCATTCATCTATCAGAATTTTTAGAAAATAGGCATAGATAAGATGAATCCGCCAGATTTGCATTTCTATGGTTTAAAATCTCACATGGTTCCCCTAATCTAAGCAGAAGTACATTGAAAAGAAAAATGAAGAACTTACCCGAGTCACCAACAACAAGAACTCGAACTTGACCACAGGGTGGTCCACCATTTTGATCCTTTTTATCCCTCTCCCGATCTCTCCAGAACATGATGTAATCTAGAGCACTAACAGATCACTGGAAACAAAAAGAGCCAAAGAGCATCCAACTCAGTCCTTTTGCTGATATACCAATCAAGACGAGAAAAAAGAAACATTTGATCTCAACATAAAACAACAAATTGTTTAACAGAGCATCTTAAATCCAACACAACATCCATTTTTTGGCAGACAAGTCGAGATCAGAACTCTTCTAAGAACCCAACAGTAAAACCTCCTGCTAGATAGAACAGCATCTCAGTTACTGCTTGACACCCAAACAAGATCTCTAAATAACACTAGAAACAAGAAGCAAGAACTTCGTTCCTGTTTAAATTATCCTAGAGGAGCATGCTATTTGAAAGATCAGAAACACGAAAACCTAAACACTGTGGCACATTACCACTCATTATATTCCCCTGAATCTAAAAAACCCATATCAAGCTTGTAAAGCTTTGCACGTATTTAATGAGGTTGCATGAGGTCTCAAAATAGAAACTACACTCGTTCAATAATTAAATTACAAAAGGAAAGGAAAGCGCAGGAGAGTACCACCTGAGAGATGACGTCACCTTGGAATCGTATCGCATCTGGACTCAGAAGCCAAAGTGATCAAGATTGATTGTGCTCTCACCCTAAAGGCCAGTAAAAGCTTGAAATCTTAAATCACAACCCCCAGAACTGTGGAGACTTGGAACAACGAAATGTTAAGGGATCAACGACGGCGATTTGGGCAGAAAAGGAGGAATTGGCGTCACTACGGGGTTATTGGAATATAGAGAGACAGACATAGAGGGAATAGAGGATAATAGTGTGGCTGTGTGAGAATTGAGATTCAGGCCTTCTACTTCATACTCGAGATAGTGAGATTTGATTAGTATTTGTAAAATAATGTGTTTGATTTGAGGAAATCATGAACAGAGAGAAGCCTAAATGACCAAAATACCCCAAAATGAAAAGAGTATCGGTTTGATTTCATTTTCAGCCACGGGCATGGTGCTGTGCTGCTTCCAAGTAATTATTGCCAATTTATAAATAATTTTGAAAATTAGGAAATTATGTATTGGGCTGAATTTAGGAATTTATAATAAATTGAGTCTGTATTTAAAAATAAAATAAAATGTATGAGAATGGATTTATTTTACTAAATTTAAACACATCCCGATTCATATGCAAGTCTAATTAGGACGGAGGTAGTATTCTTTCTTATCGGTTAGTCTTAGTCCACACCTAAACCATATTTAGATCTTAAACGTAATTACGGGATTAATTAATTTCTTTTTTCATTTTCTTAACCACATTAGATTAGATGGAAACTCCCAAATCTGATAAGATTATGTACTTTATTTTTACCTCCCTAGGCCAAATTCCTATCACAATCTCTCTTCTGCTCTCTCTCTCTCTCTCTACTTGGCGGTGACCCCTTTCTCTCCTTCTGTTCTCTCCCGGGGGTCGCCTTGCAGTTGACCGAAAAAATTAAGGAAAAATTTGAAAAAAACATTTTAATTCCAATTCCGATTGATTTAGTTTTCAAATCGACAATCTAATTAGACCTTAAGAAATAACACCAGCGAAATCGAAAGCACCATGTCGGAGATGGCGAACACCGATCCTGAGGGGATCGACGGAGTCCGAATGACGTGGAACTTGTGGCCACGCACCAAGGTGGAAGCCAGCAAGTGCGTTATCCCTCTCGCCGCCTGCATCTCTCCGATCCGCGACCATCCCGACATCCCAACAGTCCCCTACGTGCCGCTCCGCTGCAAAACATGCTCTGCCATTCTCAACGCCTTCGCAACCGTCGATTTCACCGCCAAGATCTGGATCTGCCCCTTCTGCTTCCAGCGCAACCATTTCCCTCCCCACTACTCCATGATCTCCGCCACCAACCTCCCCGCTGAGCTTTACCCGCAGTACACCACCGTGCAGTACACGCTCCCTAACCCTAATCTCAATCCCAACAACCCCATTCATCCCGATGCGGCTCACCCGCCCTCGTCGCCGTCTCCTGTTTTTGTGTTTGTTTTGGACACGTGCATGATCGAAGAGGAGTTTGGGTTTGTTAAATCGGCGTTGAAGCGCGCTATCGGGTTGTTGCCTGATAACGCGCTTGTTGGATTCGTTACGTTTGGGACTCAAGCTCATGTTCATGAATTGGGGTTTTCGGATATGTCCAAGGTTTATGTTTTTAGAGGCAACAAGGAGATTTCCAAGGATCAGATCATTGAGCAACTGGGACTTGGCGTCCCGGGTCGGAGACTCCCTGCTGGGTACCAACAACAAAAAGTGATGCAAAATGGGGTTCCGGATTTGGGTGTGACCCGGTTCTTGTTGCCTGCTTCTGAGTGCGAATATACACTCAATTCGGTGCGATTTTGGTTTGCCTTTTAACTAGTTGTTAATTTGGTGTCTATAGGTATTAGTGAGTGAAGAGAACTTGTATGAATTTTTTAATTGTAGCTTTTGGATGAGCTGCAAACGGATCAATGGTCGGTGTCACCAGGCACTCGGGCTTTGAGGTGCACAGGAGTGGCATTGAGTGTGGCAGCAGGGTTGCTTGGAGCTTGTATGCCTGGAACAGGGGCTAGAATTATAGCTTTGGTTGGTGGTCCATGCACAGAAGGGCCTGGCACGGTATTACGTTTTGACTCCCATTTTAAATGCGATTCTTGTTGTGCTTTATGAGGTTAATAGGCATAGTATTTTTAAGCGATAACAGTAATGTAACTACCTGAGATTTTGTAGCCAATGATGCTTACCTTTGCCGAGGGGAAAACAAAGTTATATGGAATTAGCTATCACATTCTGACTTATGCTGTTTTAGTTGGTCTGGAACCAGTGAAGGTCTTTTTATTTGCTCATATGACATATTTTGGTGTGAAAAGTACCCTGGTTTGGTGGTTAATTCTTAATACAGTATGTGGTAATTAAATACAGTATGTGGTAATTAATGTGAACAACTGTGTTTTTCTGCCAAGACCAGGAACTTTTTGGTAACCTTTTATTTTTTCAGATTTAAGAGTATTGCCTGTTCTCCGTTGAACTGTATATTCTATGCCCTCACATATTCCTCTCCATGTCTTCAAATTGATAATTTTTGAGAATATTATAATTTTTAGTGTTACGTTCAAATTTTAGATTAAATTAGGACATGGTTTTGAGTGTTGGCTATTATTTTTCATGTTGAGCATTCTTCTGTTTCACTCATGTATATTTACAATAATTATTAAGGTAATTGTCATTCTTGAATTTTGCAGATCGTATCAAAAGATTTGTCTGATCCTGTGCGTTCACACAAGGATCTTGACAAGGATGCTGCGCCATATTTCAAGAAAGCTGTCAAGTTTTATGATAGCCTTGCTAAGCAGCTTGTCAACCAGGGTCATGTTCTGGACCTTTTTGCATCTGCGCTAGATCAGGTTCTTACTTAGTTTCTTGTGTTATAACTATGTCCATATTTTGCTTGTTGATTTGACAAAGCAACCAATCTCCATCGTATGAACTACCAGCTAACTCCAATTAGGAATGTGACTTTGACCAGCCGGAGGAATATATGTTTTTGAAGCTATGCTATTGAAATAATGAGGATCCAAATAAAACCAATTTTGAGATCTAAAGCCCAATGTTGAGGGTTCTTTTCTCTCTCCTAATTTCCAATGCTCAGTTTTAAAAGCTATGATTGAAATTCAAGTGAGCTCTTATTCTGTTAAGCTCATTTCTCAGTATGGGTAAGTTTACTCACAATCCTCATAGCTTTTAGTTCATGAGCTTGTTCTCTTAGTAACATCAGGGATTCTTTGAACTGAATAGTGTAGTTATGAATTGTAGTTGTTGGTTTCTCACCGTGTTGCTATTGGTAAAATTTCCCACGTCTTCCATGTGAGGAGGAAACTGGAAATCAAGTTCACTATTTTTCTCCCACTGTAAGAGACTTGGTTGATGTCAACTAGACTATATTGTTGATTGAAGATGCCTGTTCTAGGTTGGTGTAGCTGAAATGAAGGTTGCAGTTGAAAGAACTGGTGGCCTAGTTGTTCTGTCAGAAAGTTTTGGGCATTCTGTATTTAAAAACTCTTTCAAGCGTGTATTTGAAGATGGTGAACAAGCCCTTGGTCTTTGTTTCAAGTAAGTATCAAATATGGATATTCCCTTTTCTACTTCGCCTTTAATGTATTATGTTCCTTGGTGATGTTGAAATTGTAATTTTTCAAAGCTTACAAAAGTATAGTAAGAGTTAAATTGCTAGGTTTATTTTAGGTCTCTAGTAAAGCAGAAGAGAAATGGTTAAAGTGTAGGTCTTTTATTCAGATGAAAATCAGTAGGGAGGACGTTGCAGGCAGCATCCAAGAGGCGCCATTCTCTCCTTAGACATTTTCATTCCTAGTACATTTTTGCCTGCTCCTTTCCACTCCCCTCTGTCAGCTCATTATTCCCTGACCTGACGCCCTTCTCTAACAACCATGCCACCTCAGCCTTCTAGAATCTTGCTAATGCCAAAAGAAACAAGTAATAAAGCAGAAATAAAAAATAGCATCCCTACAGTATCGACCTTAATAATTGTTTTTTTCCTCTAATCATTTTAGCCCCTTTTCTTTTGTCTCGAGTAGGAAAGCTTAACTGGAGGCCTGTCAGTTTATTTTATAATTTAATTTCAATTATGCTCTTGTACCTTCTTTCCCCACTAATGGTCAATCTTGCTGAAGATCGGTGACCTTAGTTTGCTACAGTGTGCTATTGGTGACTAATATGAATAGCTATGTTATCAATGATTGTAATGTTTCTTTTGGTGTCGTTTTCTACTCTCATAAATTGCTGATGCCTTGGAAATTTACTAGCCTTAGCAATTGTGAGGCATTGACAAGTTCAATGAATCATTTCATGCTTATTTGCTCATTCTGTTAATGAATTGTTGGCTTCAGATTGAGTTTCCAACATGTTTCACTTAAATGTCTTAAATTTACAGTTGTGAGCTTTGAGAAAATTGGGATATGTTTGGTATTTCTCTCATCGATCATCCAGATGTTATGTTTGAGAATCCATTCTCTCTCTGTTTATTTTTCTTTTTATTGCTTTTGGCCATTAATTATCTTTTATTTGTTTGCAGTGGAGCACTTGAGATTAACTGCTCCAAGGATGTCAAAATTCAGGGAGTTGTTGGGCCTTGCTCATCCTTGGAGAAGGTTAAGTTTGCACTTGGCCTTTTCATAATTTCTTTCAATTTTAATGAAAATGCACTTATATATGATGGCTTATAGTGCTTATCTAATACTTGTGCTTTTGCAATGAAGATCTAATTAACTTCTGCTTGTTTGCACTGGAAAATGATGCAGAAAGGGCCTAATGTTTCAGACACAGTTATTGGCGAGGGGAATACCACAGCATGGAAGATGTGTGGTCTGGACAAGAGTACTTGTTTAACTGTTTTCTTTGATCTGTCTTCCAGTGAAAGGTCAAATACACCTGGAACTGCAAATGCACAGTTATACATACAGTTCCTTACGAGGTATACAGGACTCTAACTCTGCGTCTGTAGATATACGTACAACTTGTAAGAAGTACATCTGCTTTTCTCTTTGACATGGTACATGTTCTACTATTAATCTTAACCTTTTATTCCTTTAATTACAGTTTTCAAAACCCTGAAGGCCATACCTTACTTCGAGTCACAACCGTTACCAGAAGATGGATAGATAGTGCTGTTAGCACAGAGGTTAGTTTACTTCTTACTTATATTCTTTCCCATGCAAGCCAGTTATCTATAATCATTCATGTAGAGTTATAGGGCTTCACATGCATCAATCTTTAAAGAAGCAACCCCTTGCCTCAGGCACCTATTTACCCAAGAACTGACTGAGATCTCAATCTTGTAATTTGAAACTTTTTGTTATGCATGAAGACTACCTTTTTTGCAATCCTTCAAAATTTTCTCGTCTTTTATGCTCTTAATGAAGCCCTTAGCTATTGGTCTGTTATATGACAGTGTGGCTTCTCCCATTTAAGTTACTGGACCTTGATAAGTTGCAATTAAGTTGAATAACTTAAAAGAGAACTATTTTGAAAAGCTTCAAAATGATGAATGAGACGCATGTTGTTGAAAGGGTGGACAGTATTTCGGTATACTTCATACATTGTGTGCCATTTTCTTTGTCATCGGTGAGTTTGACTGGGGATTTTGATTCTTTTCAGGAACTAGTACAAGGTTTTGACCAGGAGACTGCTGCTGTGGTAATGGCAAGATTAGCATCCCTGAAAATGGAGATAGAGGTTGCTACAACTGTTAATTTTTTGCCGCCTTGCTTAATTCTTTATACACATTATCTGCAATTGATGCATCCCTCCCATTTGGTTAATATGCGTGGACTGATGATTTAAAAAGTCACCCATGCTTGCAATTAAACAATTTCTTGGAGTTACTTTGTTTTGGCTGTTGTATAATCCATAGAAGCTTAACAACTTATTCGGCTTTGCTGCAGTGCAAGCATATATAAAGTTTTCATTTCTTCTATTAATTGTGTTAAAGTTAATTACTTAAGTAACTCTTCTCTATCTATGCAATCTGTTCAACAGGAAGGATTTGATGCCACCCGTTGGTTAGATAGGAACCTGATTCGTGTGTGTTCCAAATTTGGTGAATACCGGAAGGATGATCCATCATCGTTTACATTGAACCCTTGTTTTTCGTTGTTCCCTCAGTTTATGTTTAATCTACGACGATCCCAATTTGTTCAGGTACTAATGTCCTATATGTTCTTTCCTATCATTTCTTATTTTGTTCTCCATGTGGTATATGAAAGTTGTTTATTTGTTTGATTTGGTAGGTTTTTAACAACAGCCCAGATGAGACAGCTTATTTCCGCATGTTGTTAAACCGAGAAAATATTACCAATGCTGCAGTCATGATTCAACCTTCACTTATATCATATTCATTTAATTCACTTCCACAACCTGCTTTATTGGATGTTGCTTCAATTGCAGCCGATCGGATTCTCTTGTTAGACTCCTATTTCAGTGTTGTTGTGTTCCATGGAATGACAATAGCACAGTGGCGTAACATGGGTTATCAGAATCAGCCAGAACACCAAGTATGTATAAATCTGTCCCTGATGAAAAGCAGGATTGTCATTCACAAATTGCATTCAGGCTAGTTTGGTTTAATTCTCCATTTGGCTTTTATGTTGATTTTAATGTCCAAAATTAACCAAAAAAATTATTAGTAACTCTTTTTGTTTCATCGTCTTCTTCTTCTTCCTTACTTCCATATGGTATGTTTTCTTGGCATCTCTTCAATATGTTTATTCAGCAATTGTTGGTCCTGCCAATCATCTGCATTAATACAAGAAAATTCTTACATCTGTGAAGCATTGCATGATTACAAGTCAATCTCCAATGCCTGGTTAAATGGTTTTAGTGACTTCCATACGTCTCTGTTAACTAGAAAGTGCTCTTTTTCTTCTTTCATTTGGATTCTCTAATTGTTGTCATATGATGCAAGTTCGTTTATTTTTTGTACTTCCTGAGTCATTCCATTATCTTTTCACAACAGGCATTTGCTCAACTATTGCAAGCACCACAAGATGATTCTGCTATGATCATCAGGGATCGTTTCCCCGTTCCCAGATTGGTGGTTTGTGATCAGCATGGATCTCAGGTCAGTATTAATCAATTTAAACCTGGCTATTTCCACCTCTACCTTGTTGCAGTTCGATAGTCTCCATGCTCATTGTTACTCCAAAATCAGTATGTCATGGATTTTCCCAAAATTTTCCGTTCTTGTAGTGATTAATTCATTCTAATTTATGTTGATTCGCCAATGGGAATTACTATTCCCAGCTTTTATGCCTTGTTAGTGCTGTTGCTCTATGGCATTAGTAACTTTTGATATATTGTTACTGAGGTTTCTTTTACTGGTGGTTTTGTAATTATGTCTTGCCGAGCAGGCTAGGTTCTTATTGGCAAAGTTGAACCCTTCAGCTACGTACAATAATGCCAATGAGATGGCTGCGGGTTCAGATGTGATATTTACAGATGATGTGAGCCTTCAAGTCTTCTTTGAGCATCTTCAGAGGCTAGCTGTACAGTCTTGATAGTAGACTGGTGTACGTAATTTGTGAGTTTTGTATCTCCTCTGATGTTACCCTGATCTCCTCCTCCATTGGGTTCCTGTCCTGTCCTGTCCTTTATTTCCATTGTTTGGAGGAAGAACGAGCTAGACCCCATGTTTTTATGAAAAATAAGGAGAAAACGTCGTTCTCTTGGGGGGTTTTGGAGAGAGATGCTTTCTTCCTTGAAACAAGTAGTACTTGAGCTCCGACTCCGAGATCAGACTGGTGATAATGCGGAAAGAAGGTGCTTGGAACTGCGAGATTAGTCCAATACTTTAGTGGTGGGGACGGGGCCATCCTCAAAACACCATTTTGACAGAAGACAGTTGTGGTCTTTTTATAATTTTTGTATTCACATGGGTCAGAGTTGTTTGGTGCATCTGAAAGTTCTAAAATTATACTTGGATTACTTACTCCTAGGCTTAAGTAATTCAGGAACCAGATACAGTTCTACAGTTATTATTATTTTTCTTTTGAATTTTTGATTCACATGAAATACATCTCTTGAATACTCTTCTCTCTCTGTGGATTAATGCTACCAGAGATTCGGCATTAGATCTCTTGTTTTTGGTACTATGTTCTTACGTTGTTTTATAAAATTTCATCAATTCAATAAGTGAGACAGAAAAATTAAATGGCCCTAATTATTTGAGAACGGAAGGAGGGACAGGGGATCTCCCTCCCAGAAATTGTTTCTTCTGTTGGATGGTATAAGAAAAGAACGTTGGAAAGATAAAATGTTATCCTTTCTTTCTTGGTTGATAGTGTGTAAATTCTGATGGGTGGTGTTCACTAACTGTGCTTTTAGTTTTGTAAGAGATAAATGGAAGTTGGAGTGAGAACACCGGTCCAGCCAGAGCCAGCCATGCTGCGTACATACTCGGATCTGGATGAATATCAGCATATTAAAATAACGGGTGGGTTTAATAATCGGTTTAGTTTATTGGTTTAAGTTAAATTTTTATCATTTTTAATTTCAATTGTTTGTGACAAATGCTCATTCGTAATAGTTGTATAAATTATAATCTTAAAGTTTATTAGCTGGAAATTAATGGACCATGCTAACTTATAATAATAATAATGTTATCCATAGGCTATAATAACCTAAGAGCTGGGCAAATCTTTTTCGTTATTTTATTTTATTAGCTTTTTACTTATATACACCTTAATTTATGCTTTTCAAGCCATGTAAATGCAAGAGTTAGTAAATTAGAACAATTTGATATTTAATATCCTATGCAAACCAAAATACATAATGTTATGGGCAAAATGGTCACCTTAACTTTTTTTTTAATCAAAATTCAATTTAAATTTTAATATTTTATTACGTTTAAAAAAAGTCTAAAATTTCACGATGGTTTAAAGATAACTCTTATTATTTTGAAAACATTCAATAAGAATATTTTTGTATAATATTCTATCATAAAAAAATTACTTTCGACATATTTTATCATTTTTTTATATGGGTCTCATTCCATGCATATATCTTACCTGGTAAGAGAATCAAAACAAAGTTTGTTACAGAATTTTCAAACGACAACATCTAGGTTTTTCCCAAATGCTATTGTTCAGTGTTGCTTGTCATTTGGCTTTCCTGAATGTTATCGTAAGAGAAAGTTATGGACAATTGTGGACCATTTGCCCTCTTCATGTATGACAAGCATGTTACAAATTATTATGTGTATCGCATTATTTGATATTTCATTGTTGCTTAATGTTACGTAATGCAAGAGTCACTTGAACTTGATCTGATATTGCTTGGCTGTATGCATATTAGAGTTGAATTTCATCCGAAAATCACTAGAATTCAATGTGTCCCATGCTTATGAAAACTGAAAAGTTCGTTAACAAACCTTACTCTTTGAATGAGTATAATAATCAAGATAGTGGCTCTTATGAAATGAATAGTTGTACTCCAAACATTGTTAACTCAAAACATAACTTTCAACTCTTATTTTCTACTCACTTAACATCTTATGTGATACTCTATAGTTATAAGAAATTCTCAGCTAAAGTAACTTGTATATGTGTTTTGTATGTATACATATGTATATTTTCTAAAAACGTAAATTGTAATTTCCTTGTTATTTGTCGGTTTATAATGATTTAACATATAAGCTTGAAGCTATATTATAGTGGATACTTTAAGAAAGATCCCAAGTTGAGTTATAAGTTGGGTCATCAAGTTATTTTGATAAATTTGATCTTGATTTTATAAGTCATAGACAAATTCGTGAGATGGGTAAAAAACTTGGATACTTACAGGTTAACAAAGATTATTTTAGAGTTCTTGTTTTTAGATTCAACAAGTCTTTAAGGCTTATTCAATTTAATGAAAATGGCATTAGGTTGATTAACCTTTTAAAAATATATAGGACAATGGAGATGTATCTTATACACAAACTTAATAGTCCAATTATAGCTTTAGAAATGTTGGCTATAATAGGTGATGTTAAAGATTTGGGCTTTGACAAGGATGTTGTTCATGATGATGAAGTTAATACAAATGCTATTAAAGAAGGGAGTAGTAACAATGACAATGTGGGCACTTGTGAGAATGGAGTTAAAGGTAACAAGGAAGTTGAAGGTGAAGGAGTACATAATACATTTGATATTTCAATTTACGATGGTCAGTAACCAATGGTGATTAACTTTAGTGAGTATGGAAGTTTCATTGGCAATGATGAGTACCCTAGTGGAGAGCAGAGCTTAGGGAGCCAATTAAAAGAACTAGCAAGTGTTAAAAATGAACCAATTAAAAGAGAATTTATCTTGGACACCGAGTATAGAGTTTGGCAATGTTAAATTAGTTCAAAGATGTTGTTGATATTATTCAATAGCAACAAGGATTAATATCCAACGAAAAAAAAGTGATTTTGAGCATATTAGAGTTAGATGCATTAAAGAATGCAAGTGGAAAATATATGCAACCTAAGATGATAAGGAAAAACGTTTCAAAGTCAAGTCATATAGGTCTGAGCATATATATTTCGTAACAAACAAGTATAAAATGGTTTTAATAACGTTTTTGGCTAGACACTTCTAGGATATAATTCTAGACTAGCCTAGCATTACCACTACAGAGATGATTGAAGAATGTAGGAAAAAGTTTAACATAGTCGTGAATATTTCAAGCTACAAGGTTATAGCCCAGAGTTGAAACATAGCAATCCCAAATAAAAAATGAAACTATAATTTTCAAGGAATCAAGAAACCTTATTGATGTAGTTTAAGAGGTTGTACATTTGTTTTATGGCTACAAAAGAAAGATGTAGGCATTTGAAGTTCATACTTGGAATCGATGATTGTTTCTTAAAGACTAAATTTCAAAGGAAACTAATTAGTGCAATTGGAAGAGATGAAGATGAAGGTATGTATCCTATGGCATGGGTAGTTATTGAAGTTAAAAATATCGATTCATAGAGTTGGTTTATGTTATTCCTATTAGTTGATTTGGAGTTGGAATATGAAATGGAGTCATAATAGTTTCTAACATGCAAAATGTGCATATTTGTAGACATATGTTTTTTTTATTTGTGTTATTTGTTATATCATATATTAATATATTTCATTATTTGATAGTTATTTTATGACTTATGTATCAAGGATTATTAAAAGTTATTGAGGCGATGCTTTTAAATGCATATCATAAAATTTGTGTCAAATATACTTATCATAATTAACATGGACAATGGAGTGGTAAAGATTTGAGAGACAATTCTGGGCACGAAAATCGTCTACATACATCGAAGATTTAATGAAAAAGGAAGCAATTAGACAAAATTAGACTTATGAGTGTTTCATTTTTGCTTGAATATCCACAAGAGAGTGCTTATACCAATCATTTGAGTCAAAATATCCAATTATTGATAATAACATGAGCAAGAGATAAACCAATGATTAGTATGCTAGAAACCAACGATAGTGGTGTTGAGGGGGCATGCAAAAAGTAAGGTATATGCATATGCATGAAATTAGATTTTGCACTTGTAGTTATGAAGAAGCTTGAAAAAAAAAAGACAATGCAATATATGATTGTATGAAACAGTGATGGAGTATATGAGGTTAATAAAGGGGATAGAAAACATCTTATAGGACTAATAAAGTACAATTGTTTTAGATGTAGAGTGTCGAACTTATATTGTAACACCCTATTCTCAATTGACACATGCACGTGTGTCCATCAGATACACGTGTACATGCCTGTCAGAAATGACATGTTAACTAACTCACCTTCACTGTATATAACATGGCATCATTCACTAAACCATCAATCACACATTTTAAAAACTCAAAATGTTATCACATTATATCAAACCATGATTTACATTGTTTCATATAGAACAATATTATCCATGTTTATACAACATTGTCCTATGAACATAAACAACTCAATACACTCTATATACTATAAACTCAAAAGAAAACAACTATGTCCTCAATCCCAACTGACCGACCTCTGAACCAAATATGACTGTAACAACTGCACAAAATATGCTTCTACCAAGTCTTAGAAGCTAGGTTGTCTCACTCTCGAACCTAAAAAGCAACGATGCAATTTTGATGAGTTTTGCGAACTCAACAGAGTAACCATCCTCGATGGTTTACTCATGTCACAAAACAAGATCAATTATAATAGATAATCACACAATTCAAAGCCATTTGACAAGTATCAAAATACCATCGCAAACAAATCATTTCTCAGTCAAACAGTTCAATCATATGACGACATTCACACAGCTTTGCAAATCATTCAATGAAATCAATTTATATGCGGATGCGATATATATGAGACTCACATTCATTTTTTTATTGTTGTGACTGTGTGCTTTTACAGTATCCCTAATTATTGGGCTCAGTCAGTCAGTCTGTGACTTATTGATCACAGTGAGCCATAGGCTCGAACCACATATGCGGGAGCTTAAAGCTCTTAGCAGTAACAGTATCAATAGCAACACCAGTCACAACTCCTTAATATTACATGCATCGGAATGAAGTGCATGTCACAATTTAGTCATCAAATTCATTCACTTTCATTAGCATGTAATATAACAGTATATCAGTCACAGTATCAGTTACAGTCACAGTCACAGTCACAGTAATAGTGGTCATCAAACTAGGTCTGGCAATCAACTTTTCTGTTGAGAATCAGAAAATCATTTAGGCAGACGCATTCACATTCAATCAGCAATTCCAATATCATTTTCATGCATCAAAACGCCTTGGACAAATATTGTCCAAAATCCAATACACAATCAACACAATCAATCATATTATTAAGCACATAGTCCTACACATTCACATACAAGCAGCACTTCAATATCTTAATCCAATATCACAGTCATCGGACCTTCATTGTCCGGAATCAACAATCAAGCCTCATTCATTCAATCATTTCAAAACAGAATTTAAACAAACAAGTAATTAAGTGAGACCGTCTAGGTTACTCACGGTATGCTCTAAGAAGCTGTTGCCTGGACCGTCCGGCAATGTCTGACTGGCATCCAATGTGTTCCTCTAAAACATACACAATACATTTACAATATATCACATTTTTGCACTAATGTAAGTATTCCTTTATGCACATGTAGTTATATAAAATATACACAATGCATGTTCAATGACAATTTCAGGATATTTTATTGTGATCCTTATCAACAATTCATTCAGATATCAAAGCCCTCATTAATAACATTTATATTTATAATTGGACCAAATCAAATCAATGTCAAAATAATTTCATAATTTCATTGACCACTTCAGATTTTTCTTCTATTACACATATGGGTCAGTTTTGCATGCTAAATATGATAAAGTAAATGGCAAAATTAGGCAACACTTTCTTCTGGAAAATTGTTCAACAATATCTTAAGTTTCTAATGACTTCAAGATCATCTAATTTGATTCAGTATACTATGAGTTATGCTTACAAAACCACAGACTGTGTATATTTGAACATTTGGCTAGTATATGATCATCCCCTCGAATTGTACAACTTATATCTTTCAGCTCAGATATCCAAAAATTACAAACTTTATACCAATTTAAATATAATAGAATAATCTACAACTTTTGTGAAAACACCTCAATCTAAATCGGCCTACATCAATACAGTTTATTCAATAACCATAGGATATGATTTCTGTCCCTGGTAATGTTATGGCCTAAGCTAAAATGCGGTTCCATGCCAAATTTGAAAGTCTTAGAGACAGAATAAAAATTCAACTTCTTCAAGAAATTTGTAGACTTATGCATCTAGTATGCTCTGAACTAAGAATCAATTTATTTGGAAATCTACAAATTAAGTTATAATCAGAATACTGAAGCATGTTCATGAAAATTTTCCAGTTCATAATTCCAGAAGACTTCCACACTTTCATCTTATCAATCATTTTCAATTTAATTCGTATAGCTCTAAATTTTTATAGAGAGAAAGAAAAATGTCGTAGGAATCCATTGATCCAAGTTTCAAGTCATTTGGAGTTGGGATAGGAAAGTTATAGTCAAAAGACTGAAAGTTATTCAATGAAATACCTTAGTTCATAATTCATTCATTCATGCAACCACCACCTTTTCTCGCTCTAAAACTCAAACATTCTTCTTCTTCACTGAACTGCACCTCTCTTCTTCATCTTTCATGATCTTCCATTTTCAAATTTACGCACTTCTGACACACCCACCATGCATTTTTATAACCAGTGAAACCTTCAAACAAGTTAGACTCAAAGTTACACTTCAAACACAAAAAATCCAAATGTTCATGTATTTCCTCTATCTCACTCTCTCTCTCTACTGCGTTTTTCTCTCAACTTTCTGCACTTTCCATTCTTTTTCTTTCCCTCCTCATCAATCCATGTTTTTTGTCCCCCTACTCCTTAAAACACTATACTTCATTATACTCTATATTTTATTTAGCTTCAACCACACATCAATCCATCCCTAACATTTCCTAAACACTTACGCATATATCATTGAAACAGAGCATATTCATCACTGCATTTTTCTTTGTTTTCTGCATTTCTCATTTTCATCAACAACTTCATTTCATCTTAAATGTTTAATTTTAGATCTTTTTCCTTGACTCAAAACCAAACTAAATGCAAAATTAAACACAAGCATAAAAAAACAATAGATCTGCACTTTCTTTCATTTTTTCTGTACCTTTCTTCTACTTTCAATAACACTTTCACTTCATCTAACTCCTCTCTATATCAAGATCTCACATGATCCTCATTTCACTCATGCATGAATTCATTCACAAACATTAAAACATCATAAAAATATCATTAACACTACCATACAACTTAAAGCATCTATTACTTGGTTGCAACAAAAATTCAGAAGTTATGAGGGGAGGAGAATGACAACCGATGTTGGCCCTCGAATTTTTATTTTTATTTATTTATTTATTTTTATTGATAAATAAGCATAATTAGTTTTATTTTAGGGTCTTGCTAGATTATTTTATCTTGGAGTTAATTAGCATGTTAATGTGAATGAGATTATGTGAGATAGGTGAATTAAATTAAAGTGTTAGGAGAGCATAGCATAAAGGAGTATTTTAGGCAAGTCACTTAAGGATGAAAGAACATAAGTTTTAAGTAAAGGCAAAGTAGACCTTGTGCAATTACTAAGGGTATAAAAGGGAAGAAAATGTGGTGTCTTTCATTTGAAAGGAAAAAAAAGTGATTAGAAGAGAGGAGAGGGAGAGAGTGTCGTATAAGGAGAAAAGAGGGGGAAGAAAGAAGAGCAACCTAGGTTTCAATTTTTCTTAGCCATCAAGAGTGATTTTTGAAGTTATTCAAGAAGGAAAAAGGAAGAGGAAGGTTAAAATTTCCATTAGAGCCAAGAAAATCATTGTTGGGTGAAGATTTAAGGTAAGTTGATTTTAATCTTTTGGAGTTTTGAAAGGTTTTTGGTTCAAAGAGCTTGGGAAATGTATGAGTTTAAGTATTCTAAGATCAATTTCATGCTTTTGGTTCTTTGGATTTTTCAATTTGAATGTCTATTGATTTGGGATTTTTGTAAATGTTGAAGAAAATTAAGAGAGGCAAGAGGAGCAAGAGGAGAGGCACATTTGAGCAACTTTTCAAGTAAGGAAACTAAGGTGAGTGACATTTTTATAGTTGGGTCAATAAGTTGTTAAAGTTTCTTTCAAATAAATGGAATTAAATGATTTCCAACTACCTTGAGAATGTGCATTTATTGTTCTTTAAGATGGTTTGAGAATGTGCCATATGTTTTTGTATATGAATTTTGAGTGATATGGGAACGATTTCAAATTGTTTCATAATTGTTGTATTTTTGGCTTTTAGATGATTTGAGAAATGATTATATGATTGGTATGGGATTTTGGTTGATGAGTTGTGAAATGACGATAGAAATTCATATGGAATATGTCATGTTCATGAAATCGAGTTTCAAAAAAATGTGCCATATGGGCAAAATATTTCAAATTCATGAATTACATGTTATATGGGTTTGTGATGGTCTATTCTGTCTATCAAGTGCACTTGATTAAAAAGGCCTCTCCCGCCTGCCCGTTAATGGCATGGAGCTCCCTCGCGAAATTCCCATAAGTTCACGGCTACGCAAGATCATTTTGTGGGATTGCAATAGTACGTTCTGTTCACGGCTATACAGGACCCTATAGAAAATGTGTAGTACGTTCCGTTACGGATCCACCCAAACCATAATGATGTATTTACATGTGTTGACAAGTTTGATGAATACTTGACTTATATGAGTTGTGAATTGATTTGACAGGTTGAGAATTTCGAGAAATATATGTTTTATGGATTTTCATGCGAAATTGCTATGAATATGAGAGTTTTCAATGGTTTTTGCTTATTACCGATTATAAGACTATTACCCACGAGCTTTAAGCTCACCCCTTTCCTTCCCATCTTTAGGCGATGAACAAGATATCGAGTGATCAAGTGAAAGAGAATCAAGTCATCACTCCAAAATTTGCATGTTTTGTGTTTTAAGCTAGATTTGTAACCACAAGGCTTTAGTTGCATTTTTAGCAAATTACTATTCAAGTATCTTTTTGTATTTTGGGGCATTTTGAGATATTAATGTATTGTGGCTGAAAATACCCTCTAAAGCTTTGTAAAAAAAGCTCTTATATTTTGATGATAATGAAATATATATACATTATGTTTTGTTCATAATTTCCAAAGTCTTTATATTGCATTTTCAAGTTTTTCATAGGGGTAGAAATTGTGTACTAGATTCAGGGAGAAAACTGTACTAATTTAGATAGAACTAGACAAAGTTGTCTTATGGAAAGTTATAGCTTATCCTCTTAGCTTTCCAACGCTATAAAGTATGTAAATTTTGGGTATCGAATTTGAGAGATATGAGCATTATAAGTGGTGATATTGCATAGGTAGTATGTAGATGATAGCTATGGTGAATGATGAAAGTTTGTGTATGTGATGAGTCATTTGAATTGAGTTTTGGGATTTTAATGCACCCAAGTTGGTAATTGAATGTTTAAGGAGTGTTATTGCTTTAGAAATGAAATTGGGAAGGATATGAGTGAATATGATGTTAAAATGGATGTAGGAATCATTGGAGAGGCTTTGGAGGGATTTGGGTAACTCCTATGTCCGTTAAACAAACTTTAGGTCCGTTAAGCAGATCTTCTCGGGTCTGTGAGGACCCCTAGCATCGCCAATGTTCATTCGATGGACATTATGTCCGTTAAATGAACCTTTTCGGGTGAAAAATAGTTCCCAAGCTCGTCTATGTCGGTTAAACGGACCTTTACGGGACAGCTACAATAAATTACGATTTTTGACCCATTTTAGAAGCATAAATCTCGCTTTATGGTCTTTATAAAAGTTGTAGATCTAGAAGTCTTCTTTTAAATAGTTTAAAAATGGCCTCATTCCAAGATTTCTAGAGAAAGTTATGTCAATTCTCCTAGGATAGGTACAATATGATTGAGGTTATAAACATGTTTGAATCTTTTGGCCATAACTTCATCATTCGACCACCAAATGAAGTAATTCTTGAAGCAATGGTTTCCCAACACATTCTTCTATTCCTCCATAAAAATTGGTAGCTTTTGGATCTGTTATGAAAAATATTTATGGAAAGATAGTGAGGGGTCAGTTAGAGAGCATAATTAGGGTATGAACATACTTTGGCTTTTTAAGCATAACTTCTTCTATAGAATTCCAATTTAAGATAGTTCTTGATTTCAAATCAAACTAGAGAATTGTAGCTACAATTGTTTTGAAGAAATTGATTATGATTTTGATGATTGACTAGTGAGGGCATACCACTCTTGTAGGATATGGCTAATACGGGTTCATAGAAATAACCCTCAAGATAATACACACACTTACATCTTATGATGACTCCGAATGTTAGGCTCCGAAAACGAGGCCCAACAATCGAAAACCTTAAAGAGCCGAAGTGATGATTTTGCAAGGTTTATTGTTGATGGACTAATCAAAAGCTAAACACAAAAGTGAACATGCATGATTTTTTTCTCGATGATGGATAATAACTCAAACAAATGCAAAAGATAAGTGTTTAGATGATGAATAGCAAGAAAGAAGATGACGGTTTCGATGATACCAAACTATGGAGCTGCAGAAATGTTTTAGCTTAGGTGTTACTTTAGTGTCTTGACATGTGTCTCCTTTACATGTGTCACATTTGTCCACTAATTATACTGCCACTTGTCCCCTAGCCATTTGTCCATATGTCATACATTAATAGGTCCATTTGTTAATCCATAATTAGTCCATTTGTCACACTTCTATTGGTCTTTTTTTATTTTTTTACATTTTTTTAATCCAAAATACTTTAAATTTTCAAAAGACCCAAAATATCACCATAATTACTAAATCAATTCTAATACACTCCAATGTACTTTTCTATCTACAATTCCCATTTTTCTTATATTTCTATATTTTTCTTAGTCCAAAATATCCCAATCTTCGAAAATTTCCTAAATTCACCAAAAATGTTGAAATAATACTAATAGTCTCCAAATAAATTTTTAACGCGAATAATTCACAATTTACATTTTAACTGCATTTTTAACAATTAATATTACTCAGAAAATGTCAAAGAATGCATGTACAAATAATTGTAATGTGCATGATCAATCATTTCGTGTATATGTATGCCACATTATGCATAAACATGAGTTATGCTTCCTAATTTCTCAATAATCTCTAATAATCACCATTTTAACCCTAATCCAGGTGATAGGATGTTACATATATGGTTACCCATACAAATATGCATGAATGATTGCTAAAAAAAGTACTTATTTAAAAGTGTATGATCAAGTATTGTGGCCTATTATGGGAGTGATCTTTTTCCATTGAATGATTATAAGCAAATATTCACAGCCAAGAGGATGATGCTAGGAAGGTTCAAAAAGGTAGGAAAGAAAGATAAAAAAAGAGCCAAAGAAAACACCAAGTGTAAGTAAGGTGTCCTAAAAGGGTCAAGTGCAAAATGTAGGAAATATGGTCTAGAAACAACAGTAGAAAATGTAATATGACAAGACCTAATGAACAACATGTTAATATAAGTGATTAAAATGTTTTTATCATTTTTAATTTTAATCTAATTATCAATATTAATGTCATGCATATTATTTTACAGGTTGAAACAGTTTCAACTGAAGGGCATTATGTTAGAGAATTATCACAAGTACATGTACAATGGTAACTTAATGATTCTTATATCTTACAAATTACAATACTACTTAATTGACCTAAATTATGTTCAGCAAACTCAAATTCAAAGTAGTATGTCAGGTACTAAGGAATGTCATCCTAGTCAACCAAGTATCTATTTAAGTTGTACTCATTTTAAATTTATATGCATGTACATTAGCAAGTTGATCAATATTAAACTCACATGCATGTCCATTAGCAGATTCATTAGTATCAAACTCATATGCATGTTCATTAGCAAGTTGACCAATATTAAACTCATATGCATGCTCATTAGTAGGTTTGTTCACAAGTTGCTAGTTCTATAAACACTAATCAAAGAAAATATTGACAGGCCAATCCAATACTTTTTAAATTATCATTTAAACCAAGAGGATGTAGGTTTAAGGGTAAGTTGCAAGTAAGAGGAAAGCGACAATTGGGACTAACAGTCAACAAGTTAACAAATCAGACAATTGATTTGATTTGGTGTATCATTGTATTTCAAACTTTGACAATTGATTTAGTGTATTTTGTAATATATTTGCTTCTTAAACTAAATGAACATTGTTAATTTGCCTAGAGGTCAGCTATATAAAATACAAATACAAGAGAAGTATGTATATATGATAGATCTTACATATACGATGTTATTTGGATTCAGTAGTATATTGGCTATCTAACTAATATTTGTTTTTACCTGATTAAGTGTTTTAGCATATTACATTCAACTATACTTTTTTTCAATAGCAAAACGTTGAATAAAGTTTATCACATAATTTTATATCCCCATTCAATAATAAAAAGTATAAGTACATCCATATTAGTCATACTAAAATTTTACAACCATATAGAAGATGAATAATGAAGCAAAAACTGAAATAAGCCTTATAAATATTATTAAATAACATTAACTTCTTTCCGGTTAACATCACAATGTCTTGGTTCATAATTTTCAGTTGCTCATCATCTTCCTTTGTTTTATATATACTTCTCTTCTTTCAGCCTCCTTCTTTAGTGCAAATATATATTTTCTCAATTTTTAAATTATATAGATATCTCTCTCAAGAGTTACTTATCACATCATTGGAAAATTTCAAAATTACCAACAAGATAATTAGGATACCCCAAAAATCTTCTACCCAAATTAACATCACTTCATATAGTCCTCAAAGAAGCTTCTAGTCCAAACAAGTAAACCATTTTGTTAACATTATTATAATTAGAGTTGTTAGACGTTGGAATTCCATATGCGAAATTATAATAAGAGCTCTCTAGTTATTATGTTCAATCAATAACATTATTAGTTCAAAGATAGCAAAGAAAATAACCCTTTTAAGAACATGCACAAGTCTACAACTAAACTTCTTTCTCAACATATCAAATGTAGGAATCTTCTCAAAAATGATTTTGCTAAGTGTCACTATTGCTACCTACTTAATAAGTTGTCTCATATCCATACGCCAATAGATGGTCTATATAATCTTATCTAAACACTTACCATATATGGTGCAATTTTTTGAAAGAAAAATTTGAAATGTTTCCACTTTATAATTGGACAGGATAAAATTCATTGAAACATTTCATCATATTTAAGTTGTATAATGAAAAGATCCATACATCCGAAAGTAATTTACTTAGAATCATAATTTTAGGATGTTCCTTTGTCATGAAATGTAATAGCCCCTATTGTAGGAGCTAAGTATGGCAAGGCAATGCTTAAAGCCTAGGATTTATTTAGCTAATTGAGATAACTTTAACCTCCTTAAAGAAGACCATTTTTTTTTAGAAATAATTAGCAGGAAAAGGTAATATGTATTGTCACCAATGTAGATTCTAACTTGCAATTATGTCATTCATTTCTCGTGGCATTTTTAAAAGTGAAATTGAGAAAATTTCAAATGAATTAGTTCCTTTTGGCATAGTTAAGTAGATGTCAAAAGTAAAGTACATCTTGATTCTACAAGGAACACATGAAGTGTAATAAAAATTTAAGTACACGTGAAGTGTAATAAAAATTTAAGTTATGCATTTTAGCTATACTTCAAGAAAAAAAATATTATAAGAAGTACCCTAACTTCTTTTCCACTTCTCCACCTCCTTTAATTTGCACAGACAATAATGAAGGTCAATTCAATTCATTAATCTGTCAAACTATAATCAAAGTCACTCCAGTTTATAACATATGACAGTGAAAGAAAATTTGCGAAAATAACTCAAGCAAGTTGCCACCTTATTAGCGCTAAACTTATTGCCTCTACAAAAGTTCTTAATTAATCAATATATAGCATGTTCTTCTAAATCAAACATGACACCAATGAGTATTTAATCATCATCAAACTAGAAAGTGTAAACATGTAAAGAAAGCCAAATTAAACACTTCAATAGCGTGGAGGATACCTTTGTCAGAGGAGAAGTTCTACTACACTTAGTTAGAGAAGTTGCATCACACTTATTTAAGAGGAGAATTCGCACCACATCTATGAAGAGAGCAGCCAAACATTGAAGAATGATGGTGGAATAGAGAAGAGAAAACTAAATGAAACGTTAAGGAATGTTAGTGGAAAAATCACAACAACACCACGTGAAAGAGGGATTAAGGATTTGAACTAGAAACAGAGAAGAAAACGTGAAATGAGAAAGGATTAGAAAGGTGATATTTGGTTTCAACCAAACGTAGATACAAATGAGTTCGCTAACATTATCATCCTACTTGATTAATAAGTCTAAGTTTTCTAAAAAATAAGTCTCGCATTGTTTATTTGGTTCCTTAGGACAAAGGATAAATATGTGGTAAAAGTCCTATAAAAATAAAAAATAATATCTGTTGTATTTTTTAATTAAAATTTTTTAGAAATATTAAGTTAGTTTGATCCTTTGTTAAATTTATATATTTTTTAACATATTAAAATGTTCAAATTAAAATTTACTGAAAATTTTAAATTTCAATTTAATTCTTTCTAAAGATAGAAGAAAGAAAAAACAAGGCAAATAGATCTTTGATCCCGTAACTCAATATCTTTGTGCCCAAATATTTACTTCCATTCAATTTATTGTAAGGAATGGATTGATGAATTTGAGAACAGGGGAATAAAGCAATAGGTCAGAAAATCTATTCCCTAAATTTTGTATCTTTCTGCGCCAATTGTGGAGTAAATATAAATAAAATTCAAACTTAAACATCCCTGGCGCTCAAATTTGAATTCACGGCTAGTCTCCGAGATGTTCTTCGCTGACTCACAGGACCCGAACTCCGATCCCGACCTCATTGGAGAGGAAAGTGACGACAACATCTATGAGGAAGAAAGATCACTGCAATGTAGTGAAGGCCACAGATCGAGCCTCTGTCTGGGCACTGAACAAGGAGGTTCAATCTGCCTTGTCTGCTTCTCCAATCTCATCACCAACCCTCACGCCCCAACCTTCCACGTCTCCTACGCTCTGTCGCAGCTCTCCGTCGCCTTCTCAGACTGCGCCTTCCTCCACTCCTTCCTCTGCTCTCACCCTCTCCTCCTCGTCTCCCCTCTCATCACCGCCCTCTCCCTCTTCGATGACGATCCTATTGCCTGTCAGATTGTTCGACTTATCGCCACTCTTTGTGGATTCGGTAACGCCTCCATCTGCGACGAGTTTGTTTGCCGCGTGGCGGATTGTATTGCCTCCGGTGTCTTGGCATGGAGTCGCCGTCAGGTTTATATGGTACGTATCTTCATCAATTGTTAGGCGATTGTCAATCAGATCGTTTCTCCTACTTACTATGCTGCTGTTTGCATTCATTCAGCTTCACTGCTTTGGCGTTCTATTGAATTGTTGCGTGAACAATCCGTATGCTCTGGTTAAAGACAGAGATGGTCTGGTCTCCAATCTTGTTACTGGTCTTCAATTGCCAAGGTAATTGATCAAGTACACGAAATTTCCCAGTTTCAATCCTATGTTTTATATATAATGTATGAGCTGCACGATTGCAGCGAGGAGATCAGAGGAGAGATTCTGTTTGTGCTGTACAAAATATCGATCCTTCAATCAGATGACGGCAGCAGTGGAGCTGATTCTCTTTTCACTTATTGTCCTAAGCTTTTGCATTTGTCGTTGAAGGCCCTGTTGAAGACCCAGGATGATTCTGTCCGCATGAATTGTGTAGGTTTGTTTCATTGCTTCATTTATCTGTTTTTATTTGGCAAAGCTTTTTCAGGACGTTGTAATTAACATCTTTTCTTGATTATAATAAGATTCGTACAAAAAAAAAGTTGACTATACATGTAAAATGTACCTTCCAGTTGTACCTTCTTTTCGAGTGTGCTTGCCATCTTTCATTACTAACATTTATGCTTCCCACAAAGGAAATCAGTCATGCTGGCTGGTGAAAGTGATTCAAGTAGTATCCTCCTTAACTAGTTTTATGGATATGGACTCGAAGGTCCCACTCTAGTGTATAAAAAGTCCTGTCATATCCTACCATGGGCATTTCATTTGATGCACCTCATCATAATTTCTAATTTCTCTAAACTAATTAACTTCTCTTTCCTTTTTTTCTCATTTTGCCTAGCTCTTTTGGCTACTCTCATTCGAAAAGGTTTTTTTGAGAACGTAAACATGAATGACGTGAACAGAATGAGCTGCGATGAAATAGACAGCATCATGCATATACCAGATGATGGACAAGATGGGACTCCACTCTGTTTCTTATTTTCTGAGGCCATTAAAGGGCCACTTCTTTCAGCAGACAGGCAGATTCAAATCAGTACTCTAGACCTTATTTACCACTATTTGTTAGGGGATCGAGCATCAATTAAAAGGTCTCAACTATTAATCCAACAAAATATTGTGGATTATATATTTGAAATTCTAAGACTTTCAGGTAAAAGTCTTTATCTTAGGTAAATAATAATGTCCTCATTGCAGTATTAGCTAGAGATTAGAGCGTTAGAATAATTGCAACAATCTAATTTGATTTACTGAGATTTTTTTTCTGGCAAGTCTGCTAAATACCACTCCACTAGTTATATATTTGTTCAAACCCTTTGCATTGCGCGGTAGCCTTTAAACACAAACATTGTACAGAAATTTTTACCTTATGACAACAAACTTTGTTTATGCTGAAAAGTGAAAGTTCTTATGCTGCTAAATATGGTTGCTAAGCTCATTTCCACTACATATGGCAGAATGTAAAGATCCTATTGTGAGTTCGTGCATTCTGGTTCTTCAACTTTTTTTGAGGGCTGAGAAGGGCTTTATAGAAAGGCTTGTTTTTGGATATTCAACTCTGATCCCAGCGCTGCGTCATGTGGCTGAACTCCCTTTCCATCCTGCGCAGCATCCAACCCTGGAGCTCATATGTAAAGGCATTTCTGACTTACCTGGAATAATATCTTCTTCCCATATTGAAGAGATTGTTCTGATTTTGACAAGGATGTTTAAGAGGCATACTGATGGCAAAGTGGCGATGTCTCCAGAGTCGTTCAAATTACTTTGTTCAATTTTTGTCGCTTTGTTAGAGTCTCCATTTCAAGGAACTTCTAATCTTATTAAACTTGTTGAAGAAGCAGCAGAGTATGCAATTTCAGCTTGCCTGGATCCATCTGGAAAGTACGATAGTGACCTTTTACATGCTTTGTATCTGCTCAAAGAGGCATATAGTTATAGCCTCAAATATATATCTTCAGATGACTCATGTGTCAATGAACTGCAAAGTTGCATTATAGATATATGCACATCTAATTTGTTACCCTGGATAATTACATCAATGAACGATGTGGATGAGGAAATTACCCTGGGGATACTTGAAACTTTTCATCACATACTGCTTCATGATTCTAGTGACCAAATCACAAGATTTGCGAAAATGCTGGTTAAGTCTGCTTGGTTCAGTTTGTCATTTGGATACCTAGGTCTATTCCCGACAGAGAAGATGAAGTGGAGAGTTTGCCAACTGCTAAGTTCTCTGGTAGAAATTCTGTTAAATGATCCTGGGACACCTATTAGAGATGCTGCTTCGCATCTTCCAACTGATCCTATGGAGTTGCTGGTTCTCCTTGGGCAGAAGAGTTCGAAAGACAAATTATTATCTACTTGTCAATCTGCTATTTTTCTGATTTTGCATACGATTTCCTTATACGATGACAGGTGAGTAAGCCCCTGATCGCTTTTCCAACTGCTCTTCTAGTCTAATAAGTTTGCTGAGTTCCATTGCCTTCGTGCTCTTGATGTTTATTCTCAGGCTTGCAGATGAGAGGTCCCTCTTAGCTTCGCTTGATCAGTATATACTTGTCAATGGTGGTGATTTCCTATGTGGGTCCACTGATTCATTCAAAATGATGCAACTGGTAAATCTTTATGGCTGTTGTCGTGGTTTTGCCAAAATGACCTACCAAGTCCCATACAGTCCAGAAGCCGAGAGGATCTTTTTTCGAATAATAAATGAAAATGATTTTGATTTGCCCTCTTCTAGAGTTCACATTACTTCACTGAAATGGTTGTTCCAACAAGAGAAAATCAGTAGGACGTTTTCTTGTCAAATGATAAAATTCTGCCGAAGCAATTGGTCAAATGATAAAGTTCCTGAAGAACATACTCTTAGTGTGCAAGTGATCGGAGAGTTGGCTTCATCAGGAGACAACTATATGGCCAGAATTTTAGCGAACTTATTGATACAGCTTGTAGAGGATGAAGGCCTAGAGCATGACATTGTATCACTACTAGATCTATTGACATCTGTCATAAACATTTTCCCAGCTGCAACACACGAGTTATGTTTGAATGGACTGAGCAATGCAATTCGTACTCTTTGTTTTAGTCGAAACATTTCTTCTTCGCCTCCTATGTTCGATGTGCTCTCACTTTTAATATTTGATGTTCTGTGTTCAGTTCAACCAGAAGCACTTTCCGACGAGGAACCTTGGATTGCAATTACTTTAAAGGTGCTAGTCTTAACTCAGCATGATTTCTATGTGCACGAAATTTTAGAAGATGGACTGGACCTTTTAACTTATTTTGTAGTTAATGGACTGCCTGATCGCAACAGTAGCAGAAGAGAACTTGTCTAAGGAAGGCTTACGAGTAATTGCCATCTTTTCCCTGATCTTGCACCAATCCACAAAAAGGTCACTGTTGGAAGCTTCAAAAACGATACTTTTTAGTGCTTCCATGTTCACTATGGTCAACAGTGTCATCCAGGCAGCCTGTTCCAAGGGACCTGCTTTGCTTGATTATGATGACAGGGCAAGTTTAGGAGAAAATCTGGTTTTTGTGCTTTTACTATATTATTTCTCTGTGAGAAGGTAATCTGAGAGTTACTTTTAGTTTGATAATGAAGTTTTGAGAAAGTTGCAGAGTTAATCTTGATTATATACTTTGAAGCTTTGAACCTAACTTCTTGCTTTTGCAGTTTAGAGGTCGTTATCACTGGGGATGTGGATTGGCAAAATTTATTAGACTCGTCAAACAGGACGCAGCCATTTTATACGATCGGCATCTACGTTGATGACTTGTGTAGGCTGATGTATTTTGGATCCTCTGCAGTAAAGCTTGTTGCTTCACATTGCCTGCTGGAGTTCATTGCCAGATTTTCAAAACAGAGAAACAAGAAGCACGAGGATTTGAAATGCTCCAAGGGCTACTTGATTTCAATAATTTCTGTTTTACAAGGTCTGGTACATAGCGCTGACATCAGAGTGGCTATGAACAGTGCTGTCTGCATATCAATTATTTTAGGATGGGAAAACCTTGACATAGAGGAGACGACAATAATTGCAAAGGATACTTGGTGCAGGCTGATTGTTGAAGAAATGGCAATGTCTCTAGCAGTGCCATGTTTAACGTCTAAATCTTTTGTTGCGCAACACCATCCTGCGATTCTTTTATCTGTGGCTTTGCTAAAGCTTCAGAACTCGCCTCCGTGGATGAGGGAAGTGTTTGATGCTACCTGTATTTCTTCTATAATCGATAACCTTGCAACCAGTACTATAACCGTAGAAATGGTGCTTTTATTTCAAGAACTATGCAAATCTGGGTTATCGACTAACCAACACAATGCTAGCATAAATCGAGTTTTCCAGGTAATTTTCCCCTTTCTTCTTGATTTTTGATTTTTATGTGCCGCCATGCAGTCAAGCTGGACTCTAGTAAAATACAACGTGAAAGAGGCTTGTTTAAACTTATTTCTTGTTTTCACATTGCGGATGTTTTAGGACAAAAATCTGGAGTCCAAGACAAATTGGGTCCCTCGTATACTACCTGATGTTAAAATTTTGATTATAGCTCAAGTTACCGGTCTTACTATGAATCCAGTAGACAATAATTATAACGAAGAATGATTCTATCGTAGAACTTGATGAAAAGCGCAAGTATAAAGAGGAACAATTGTACGTCTGTGGCTTTATGCTACATTCCAATCTATATTGTAGGCAAATGACTGGGATAGCCATCAATTCATAGTTTCTGATGGAAAGACTGTTTACCTCTGTAAACTGATAGGTTGGATTCAATTGGAATTAAAGTTTTTGTTAATTGATCCTTTTCGATAAGATACATTACCCCTTATCAGATACCAATAGATATAGGTCTCTGAATTCTACAGGAATGCAGGAGATGCATTTACGTTGACGATGATCAAAGAGAGTGCCAAGACAATCATCTGGAGACGAGGAACAGCATGGAAAATGATCTGGGAAAATTTCGTGGGTATCTTACTTATTTGATGTCATCTATTACATCCCCGGACACTGAACATGGTGCTTTACGACCTAAAAAGAAGAGATTGTTGGAGGAAATAGAAATATTTCAGGACATGAGCAATGCAAGAAGATAGCTTGGGAACTTAGGACCTGATATTCCTTGGAGCATAATTCTTGGAATTTCTTACGAGGTTACCATTGTAGCAAAACCTAAACTAACCGCATCAATTTTAAAACACAAATGTATGTATGTAGGTCAGTTCCTATCATCCTATAACAAACAGTTAAAACTTATATGCATACATAAGCTGGATGCAACTGACTAGGTTATTCCAAACATTTCGAATGAAACTGCACAAATCTGTTATGCTATGATTATTGATTAATATTGTCAAGAGTTATATATTCCATGACAATGGTGTGAATATAAACATAGAACATGTTGAACGGGTGGTTGAAAATATAATCAGATTTGAGAATTTAGACAAGAGTAAGAATGGACAGTTGTCAAAGAACAAACATAAAGCTTAAGCTCAATAGGAAGTTCCAGTTCTTGTGTACGTACCTGTGGGTTCTTGACCTTCATCGAAACTATATGCGTGCACTATCAGAAAAGGTTCCCAAGTTATCAATCAACTTAACCACTACTTCGCAAAACCCAAGGATCTTCAAAGAAAGAAAGTTCAAAATATCATCTTCATCCCTCTGGAAAAGCACAGAAAGTCCATGCCACTGTATTCTATAAGCCATTTAGAGAATCCAGATTTGGGTTACTTTCCTTCCATGGAATTGCATAATAGCAATAGTGGATGACACTTCTGTTCACTTGAGCTTGAGTATCACAGTTAGTGACAAATGCTGCACCATTGTCACAACTTGGACATGTAGCAAGTAAGCTCCTTAGCAACGGAATAGAAATCGGAACATTTCTTCATACCAGCTAAGACAAGCCAAACCAAATGACCGAAAGGCTGCATCACATGGCAGATCCCTTCACTTGACCAGAGATAAGCTTCACTTGTTGTAGGCTTAATTAGCTTGATGTTGGAATCTTGACACTTGAAATCATCTGAATCCCTTCAACTAAGGGTGCTGTTCATTGTGCTTTGTTACTAAATGAATGAGATCATAATAAGTCCACCTCTTATTGTTTCTATCTTTTGGTTCAAGTGCGGAGTACATCTCCTCACAGTTTCTTAGGAACTGTACTTTTCCAAATGCAGCAAGAACCAGAGGATCAGTATTCAGTTCTGCAGATTTGTGAAGAAGGCCCATCCTTTTCCATGTCTCTAATGTCCTGGCCCCATCAAATCCCATGCTATTAGCATCAAACAGAACTCCAATAGTAACTATATCAGGTTTCACCCGATAGCTTGGTAACCTGGAAAGTAAGATTCTCATGTGGGTGAAATCTTTCACTTTCAAGTAGGTAAGCAAGACAATATTTGCAACTGTCACACTCCAAGAAACCCTTGCTTCCTCCATCTCCTTAATTACAGAGTCCATGCCTTTTCTACTCAAAAGACAAGCATGAGAAAGCAGGCGCAGGCACCATATAATGGCAGATCTACCAGTTTGAGAAGCAAGATCGTCTGCTAAGTCATTTAACCGTGAAAACATGTAATTTTCAATATATACTCTAGCTATTTTCCGAACCAATCCTTCATCTAATGACGCTTTTGAATGCCTCACACTCTTTAACATCTTTTCCATCTTTTCCAAAATGCCAAAGTTTGCATAAGCATCCAACATTGCAATTTGTGTAGAAAATTGCAAATCAAACTTCTTAGAACGCATAGCATGATAAACCTTTTGCATTCGCGAAAGCAACCCCCCTCGTGCAAACTCAGTGATAAGCAAATTATATGTAACCTGATCAGGTGAACAGCCATCGATTTCCATCATCTTCAAGCACATACCCAGCTCGTCATACATTTCATACTTTCCATATGCTTTAATCAAGCCATCATAAGTATCACTTTCAGGAGCCAAATTCATTTCTTTCATTTCGTTAAGGTAGGAAAACACACAATCAAACTTACCATCTCTTGCAAAACCATGAATCAAGGAATTATACATCCGCAGAGAAGGGGTAAGACCATAACTTTTCATCTCTACAAATGCTGAAACGGCCTCTTCCATCAGACTATCTTCACCTAACAACTCTATAATCTTCTCATAGTTTAATTCGTTAACCCGAGATTTCTCTTTCTCCTTCCACACATTAAATACCTGCCAAAAGATTCAAACTTTTCAAAAATCTATTTCAGAAACTCAGATCCCAAGAGTAAAGAGAGAGGTATAACACCTGAAGAATCTCGTTGCATCGTGTGGAACGTTTAAGAAACTTGATGACAGTCCAGAAGTGATCTTGGGACCAATCCCCATCATCTCGAAGAATTCGCAAAGGTAAAGAACCCTTCTTGTTGAGTTTGTGTAGCAAGGCCCTGAGACTCTGGTGTTCGTAGTAGGTCTCAACGAGAAGGGTTGTATGCTTTATGGACGAAGCATCCCGAGGAGGAGATGAAGGTTGGTGAAACGAGAGAGAGCATGAGGTGGCGATAGGTTTTGGGATATGCGTTTTGGAGAAGAGGGTTTTGTTAAGCATACTGACCGTTTTCCATGGCCATCCAACTGTTAATAGGAAATTATACTGCAGAGGCAGAGTATGTACAGTATCCATTTATTGAGAGTTTGGGATTCCACTACAGCATCATCTTATGTTTGAACCTTCTCAGTTTCTCGGAGACTGACCTGAGCTTCTGCCGGGAACTCTGCCTCAGACTTGCTCGTGGAACTGACCCAGTTTCGGCCCCAACAAAGCGTAAGCTGGAGAATCTGGCCTGGGTTTAGTTTCGGACAGAATCAACAGAATGCCTAAGATACAAAAGATTTTGAACAATCTTCACAAAAAGTAAGGGCGTTTGATTAAGCAACCCTAGGTTTTTTTGATTAAGCAACCCTAGTTGATATTTGTCAACGCTGGCAATTTGGTCAACCCGTACTAAAACAAATCCATGAAATATATTTAATATCTATTATCTAGCTCTTTAATGTCCTGTTTCTTAATCAAACATGCATATGGAATCATCATTTGAATGCTACTTCCTTATGTACATAGCCCTCCATTATAATAATTGCTTTCATTCCAATCCAATTCTTTTACAAGACTCCAAGTGCAACACTAACAAGTATTGCCCACAAGAATTTGAAATGTTTCATGTCATCATGTGTTCCAAGAAAGCTTTGGGCGACAGTAACATGCCAGGAGAACAAGTACATAAAGAATAAGGTATATATATTTACTTTCGCAGAATCTAACATTCAATACTAAAGCAAGAATGTATCACACAATATACTTTTGTGCAGATAATAGGAATTGGAACATATAAATTTTGAATGCAACTTTATGCGGAAACACAAACCACCACACAAGTTTTAATTAACAGATGAACAACACATAAACTGTGCCCAATATGGTCTACCCTTGACTTTTCTCCTCTCTCTCTTTATGTTTGCAGGATATCTTGCCGGAGAGTTCAATTCTTTCTCAGCTTCATTCGTACTGGAGTTGGCTTTGGGTGTATCAGAAGGTAAACTAGTGGGTGAAGCACTATTATCCTTGGCCAAGGTTCCGCCCTTTTGAATTGTTGTAGACGGGTTTTCCTTCGTACTTGGTGGCTTAGACTTGGATTCAACAGTTGCCTCGTTCAGAAGACTCTTCAAAGGAGTATGTTGCTTACCAGAACTCCATTGTGCAACTTTTGCAATAATCTCTTCATTCTTCTTTCTCCCTTGTGATTCGTTCACCACATGAGTAAGAGAAGGAAACCAACCAGCTTGCACTTTAGCAGCTTTTGCCTGCTGAGTAGTTTGGATTTCAGAATCAGTAGTACCTTTTGTATCAGGTCCAGGTTCAACCAATGTCATAAAAGATGGTGGCTCAAAGACCTCTGATTTATCATTTTGTTGTCCCTCAGGTGCAGCTCCTGACTTTTTAAAGCTGGATTCATCTGCAAAAGTTGATGCTTGGGAGTCTTTCAATGGGAATGGTTCAGTTTCCACAACCGCCGGTACATCCGATTGAGTAGAAAGCACTGAGCATGCACCAAAAGTAAATGGTAAAAATGTTTTAACATAAAACACTTATTGGTAGAAATCAAATACACTACCGATACTAGACTTATGATGTTTAAAGGCTGTTCCATTTTCACTAAAAAGATGACCGTGAATATGGTTGAATGACATTAATTTATCTGAGGTTCATCGCTCCATCATATGTACCCACAGACATGGTTCCATTCTTAGATATGGTGACCAAGAGATCCAGAAAAATTAAATCACCAAAAAAAATCACTTGTTCTATTAACTGCATAAATTAATGAGTGGCATCTTGAGCGTTGCCCAAATCACTTGTGATCACATAGATTAATAGGTTCAAGGTCAGAAAGAAGGTAAGTGAAGCAATAATCATCAGATCACTTTGTGGAAAAGAAGGATTGAATTAACATGCACCTGAAACAGAACCCCAGTGACCCTCCATGGTGTCTGTTTGACTAATCGAGTCAACTGATAAATCAATTGCAGATGAACCAAGTTGTCGGGGAACAGAATTGGTATCTAAATTATTATCAACTTCGCCAGGAAGAGACTTGGGTGTTTCAGATGCATCCTGTCTAGAAGGTTTATCTTCAATATTGGCAGCATTATGGATGGACACTGAAGTATCTGAACCAGAAATTAGGGGCTCTTTTGTCATACACTCTTCTGAAGATTTTTCCAGTGCCTCAACATCCTCACCATTATCAGAACCCACGACTGCACTAATGCCAACAGGATTCTCCAGCTCAATTTGGTCATTAGCATTGCTTTCAAATTCCTTTGTACTTTCCTGAACATCTTGAACTGCAATGATACACTTGCCTTCAGACTCAGATGGCTTTAGCCCAGATTTATCACTAGGATTTTCTTCATGAATACATGTTTCATGATGATCACTGGTGGATTTAGCTATAACTGTTGTCTTTGCAAGAGTCCCCACTGGCAATTCCAGTTTACAGTTATTTTCACCTGTTACAATATTGGGTACATCATGTCTTTCAATTTGACTTTCTTCAAAAGAAGTAGCATTTCCCATTCCAAGTAGGATGGCTGATGCATTAACTTCAGGAGTTATTATGTTTTCTATACTTCTTTGGCTGTCATTGTTTCCAGCTGAATCATATTTTTCATTTGTAGTCTTTTCATAATCACAAGGATCATTCCCAACTAAATTTGCTGTTGGCCTGACATCAGAATCTGTTGGCTCAGTCTCAGGGTTAACACTGGATAAGTCCTTCACCACATTTTCTTCTAAACTCATGACAGACAAATCAATCTCACTTTCACAAGGTAGCTGAACAATGGTACTCTCAGTCTCAACTGTCTTAGAAGCAATTGGTTGGTTGTTTTCATTTATTTTTGGAGCAACCTGGGGCACCTCACTTGCCCCTTCACTAGGCAATACTTCAAGCATAGGCTTCTCTATCTGTCCTTTATCTTCATGCTTGTCCTTAATATCCAAGTCCAAGATATAGATATCAGTGCCTTCTGTTAAGAGGTTAGAAATGGGAGTGGAAGAATTACCTTCAGGAATAGAGTTCTTGATATCATTGCCCACATCAGATGAGTCTACAATCAGAACCTGGGGTACACTTCCTTCTTTATGGTCTTGTATACCTTCATTCATGAGACTAGCGTTGTCTACAGGTAGATCAACAGGAACTGAAAAGACATGCATGTTTTCGTTTTCTTCTCCCTTTACATTGCAAGGGTCAATTGAGTTGTTTGAATTAATTGAGTCAGCTCCTTCACCAACATCAACCTTGATCTGAGTAGCAGCGACAGATTCTTCCACAAAGTCAACACATTTAATTTCAGGGGACGGATTATAGGAAGTTGACTTAGATTCTTCTGTTTTTTCTTTCTCCGATTGAATGACGTCCATGGTATGTGCATTATTTGAGATAGTATGCTGTGTCTTCTCTATTCCAGAAACTAGATCTGGAGCTTCCGCTTCATATTCTACGGGCAACACTATAACCTCTAGTACTTTTATGTCCGAATTGGCATCTTCATTCTGATTTAGAACATTTTCAGTCAAATCCTCACTGGTGTCGCTCTTCTCACTCCTTTTAATTGTTTGAGTTTCTGACTTGATGAAGTTCGAGACAGATACAGATCTTCCTTCATCAGTACAACCTTCACAGGCAGATGCCTCACTTCTACTATCTGTTAAAGATCTTTCCACCAAGTCAATGACAGCAGTTGAGACATGATTTTCAGTAGCTTCTGCACTTCCAGACAATGGCACTTCACTACTCTTGACTTCAATGTTGTCATCTGATTTGCTTGGAAGTGAAGTAATAACTGCATCATGAAACATAAACAACCAACATTACATACAAAAAGTTAATTCCAGAGATGCAATCCACAAAACTTTAAGCTTAAACATTAACCACCAAAATAAAAGAGAGGTGAAATATGCATCAACATCACTAGATGACTTCAATATATTAATTTTCCAAGTCAACTGAAAGTTGCATTCTTTATTTTAAGAGTAATTTTAGGGTAAAATAAAAATAATTGGATGTTGCTGCTACCTAATTAAAGTCAATATCATGCTACTGTTTAAGAACAATTCATTATCACCTTGAAAGTCATCTTGAATCACACCACCCTCATCAGATTGAATGGTTATTCCATCATTCTCAGCAATCTTTTCCACATGGCTCCCAGATTTATTAAGACCTTCAGGGCTCTCTTCAATCCCTGGACTAGAAGCATTATCAGAGAATTCTGCAGCAGCATCTGAAAATACGTCATATTCTGATCTACTAGAACTTTCCCCGATTGCACCACTACCCTTCTCATTATAATTTCTCTCCAGAATTTTAGGACCTTATACGAACAAATTCAGCAAAAATTAGTTCATGAATATCCATTGCTTCTCTCCACAAAGAATTAACTAGGGGAAGAGAAAAAGAAAATCAAGATCCAGCATTGAAAACTTCTGGTCTTTCCATACATCTATAACATAGTGACAGTAGGAAAATGCACATTATGTTTCTTTCTTTTTATCCACAAAGGATTAAACAGTGGGAGAGAAATATTTCAAGATCCAATGTTGGTAACTTCTGTTCTTTCGATAACACAGAAAGATATTAAATCCTACTGTGGTCACTCACTATGGGATTTGTCATCTGTATCCGACAGGTGTTCATCATCGGAAATTGTCAAATGCGGAGCCCCCTCCGGGCCATCTAACTTATACCCTTCGATAGTTCCACAAATCTTCTTGTGTGCACGCCTATGCTTCGCACTTGGATGTGGATTTGGAAAGGGCCATCCACATTTCTGACAAACATGAACTCCGTGACCCTCATGCCCTGCAAATTCAACAATAAACCCATTACCGTAAAGAAAAAAGAAACATTCACACATAAAGTTGAAAAATCATTCTACAGACGAAAACTTAAACTACCAGAAAGCACAAAGAACTCCTTTTTGACATGGTTTCATCAAAGAACACGTACCTGCAACCTCCTTTTACTTGTGTAAAACATGAATAAGCCATATCACAACACAAACAGTACAAGGGAAATAAAATAAAAGGAAAGGGGGGAAAAAAAACCAAAGAGGTACGTAGATCAAGACAAAAAGAAGACGAAAGTGCAAGTCAAACCCACAAATTGAAGAAGTCAAATGAAATGAAAAGAAAAAACTTGAACCAACCTGAAGTATGAGGTTTGCTCTGATCTTGGTTATACATACCAATCAAAAGAAAGAAAAGATAGAGATTTACGTAAACTACAAGCAGAAAAGACAAAGTGAGTAGGCAAAGATTCAGAAACCCAAAACAAAGCCAAACACTTGAGGGAGAAGCACAAAACACAAAGCTCAAAACTTTGACTCTTTGGCTCCAAATACTAAATAAATAGACAGTTCTTCAGTCCTGTAACAGTCACAGTGACTGACTTAACTACGTTACAATACTGCCGTTAATTTATTCCCTGCGTGCAGTTGTATGATTAAACTCGAATGGCCAACGCTGAGTTATGTTGAAGGGGTCTACACACACTGGCATTTTTTGATTGATAGTACAGTTCGCATCGCAGTGGAGCGCTCGGGGTTTGGAACTTTGCCGCTGGTGACTAACGTGCGCCGAGTGCTCGAGATCATCTTTCGCTTCACTTAAGTAGTTAAAATCACGCGGCTGTCACATTAATAAGGGCCACTGCCAATTAAATGGCAGACCCCGTTTCCTCAATTTTACGATTATATGATTACACAATAGACCATTAAGTTGATAATTGGTTTAGTTAGATCATATAAATATTTGCTTAACTTGACCCAATTGGTTACTTTACCAAAAGGAAATGCTTGACAACCTTAATGTTAAAAAGACATCAGCCAATCATGCTTGGATGAGTAACACTTACTTAATTCACAATTAGGATTACTTGCCATTGAGATTAGAAGTTGTTACAACACTTCTTGCATAACTTAATTAATCTAAAGTCTTGTGTCTTTTTAACATTAAATTAATGTTTTGTTTTACAAAAAATCACAACAACATATTCCATATCCAAATCTATCCATAACACAAGGTTTTTGTACCTGATTATCATCTTACACATCTAATCTTCTCGTATTCGTTTTTCTTAGTCATTCTAAGTGTGCTCGGTTCACTTGGAAAAATAGTAATAGGAATGATAATGAATATAGTAAATAATGGAAATGAATGACTTCTGTTCTTCACTATATTTAGGGTGTAGAGTATTGTTTCAAAAGAAGATATAAAAATATTGTTCATCTAATCATAACATATTACTAATTATCTATTTTCATTCGTTACCTATTCCTTTCTTTTTGTACCAACTAACCAGACACTTCCTAATTTTAAGATGGAATTATGAATTTATCCTTTTAGTTAATTTTAATTAAATCTTTAATATTTATTTATAAATTAATATTTAATGCTTAATATTTTTATAAAATAATATTTAAACAAAATTTAGTGACGACTTTGAAATTATTTACTTTTTATGATAATGATAGACGTCCGACCCGACCGACGTATCCAATTAATTCCTTAAAACCTGCGGACAGAGCCCAGCCCCGTTCTGTAACCAAAGGTTTTAATACGCTGATTGACGTTGACCAAAAACCAATGGGGTCTGTAACAGTCAAATGGAATTGGGGACACTCTCTGCTCTACCTCACTTTAATTCTCTCTGTTCTCTTCATTTTTCACAACCAGATCGCATCCAACTTGCTGGTTGGACACCACAAGCTTCGTGTCAAGAGATCGTCTCCAGATCTCCCACTTCGTTTCCGCTCTGATGGCACCTTCAAAATCCTTCAGGTCACTACTTGGAATTGTTTGTTTAATTAGAAATTGAAATCTTCGAATGTTTTTGCTTTGACAAGACCCTTGTTTATTCGTTTTTTGTTATCGGAGTTGTTTGCGTTTTGGGTTCGAAAGCGGTTGTCCTTTTGCTTCTACAGGTTGCTGACATGCATTATGGAACCGGGCTGGTGACTCGGTGCAGAGACGTTTTGGATTCGGAGTTTGATTTCTGCTCCGATCTCAACACCACTCGTTTTCTTAAAAGGATTATCCAGCATGAGAAACCTGATTTTATTGCTTTTACAGGTGTCTCTTTTCATTTCTTTCTTTATTTCTCTCTTCCAATCGATAGCATATAAATTTCGTTTCTGGGCTCTCTGTGCAAGATATGATACAGTGATGACTTAATCTAAGTTTATTTTCTGATATACAGAGTTGGAAACAACACCCTTCTTTTATCTTGAGTGAAAAATGAACACTGCACTGGACTTGCATAAAACTAGCTCATAAATGACCTGCATTTTATATTAGTTCTTGTGAAGGGTCCGTTGTACCTCTCATTTGGGATTGTTGTTTTAGTAGAAAGCTGTTAAAGCGATGCATTTTCTTAATTAACACTTTAGTGAACTGGGAAAATGTTGCCTTCTTTGGATATGACATACCAATACCTCCATGTATGATGAATTGCACCTTCTTCTACAAAGAATCGTATCTCTCTACATTTCCTGACTCCATTCTTTCCTGATCTCTTAGATAACCTAGTTAAGTTAATAGGCCTAATATTGACCTTTTGTTTCAACTGAAACAGAAAAACACAGTGAAGGAAGGAATTTCCTCTTTACCCTACCCCTCACCCCCTTCCTGGATCTCTCTCTCTCTCTCTCTCGCAGGTTTTGACTAATTGGTGGTTCTTTTAACTAGGAGATAATATTTTTGGAACGAGCACTGGCGATGCTGCTGAATCTTTAATTCGTGCCTTTGGTCCAGCAATGGAATCTGGAGTTCCATGGGCTGCAGTCTTAGGAAATCATGACCAAGAATCTACCATGACTCGTGAAGAATTGATGTCTTTCATATCCTTGATGGATTATTCATTATCACAAACCTATCCATCTACTGAAGATGCCTCAAGTGAGGCCGAAGACCACATGATAAGAGATATTGACGGCTTTGGAAACTATAATCTCAGAGTTTATGGTGCTCCAGGTTCGTATTTGGCAAACAGCAGTATCCTCAATCTTTACTTCCTTGATAGTGGAGACAGGGAGGTTATTCAAGGCGTACGAACTTATGGATATATTAAAGAATCTCAACTGCGTTGGCTTCGTGGTGTTTCTAAAGGATTCCAGGTATTAACTAATGTTTATGAATCTCATTTTCATACAACTGCATGTTTTGCTAAATCTAATTCATTACCAACTAATATACCTGCCATGAGAAGCGAACACTCCTTTAAGATAAAAAAGGAAGTAGGGAGGAGGGGTTGTCCTTCCTGCCTTTATTTGTTTAACCAAATTGTTTGCTCCCCTTTTTGCTATGCCAAGGTCATTCTTGTATCTTTTTGTGAGAATGCAGAACCTACAGTTTGCATTAAGCAATGTCTTATGATGTCTTACTAATTAATAATTATAGGTTGTTCAGTTCCCATATGGGATGTCTTCTAGATTCAGATTTCATTAACATTTTGCAGGTCACAAACTAACAGGGCAAAAACCAGGTGCTTAATCACTTTGAAGGGTCTTCACCGGAAATGTTTGCTCCTTCACTTGCCTTTTTCCATATCCCAATACCAGAAATTCGACTACTCTACAACAAAAAGATTATAGGCCAGTTTCAGGAAGCTGTGGCTTGTTCGTCTATTAACTCTGGAGTCTTACAGACCTTTGTATCCATGGGAGATGTGAAGGCTGTATTTATGGGCCATGATCACTCTAATGACTTCTGTGGGAACTTGGATGGTGTATGGTTTTGTTATGGTGGAGGCTTTGGATACCACGGGTATGGAAGGGCTGGGTGGTCAAGGAGAGCAAGAATCATTTTAGCAGAGCTTGGAAAGAGTGAGAATTCATGGATGGGAGTGGAGAGGATCAGGACCTGGAAGCGCCTTGATGATGAGAAGTTGAGTAAGTTTGATGAACAAATCTTATGGGACTTGCAGCAATCAAGATGAAGTAATTGCAGGTATTGGTACAGTATATCCTCTTTGTGCTTACCAATATTGTTGTTGTTGCTTATGACCTGGAGGCCCTTGATGATGAGAAGCTGGATAAGTTCAATAAACAGTTCTTATGGGACTGGCTGCAATCAAGCCGAAGAAATTGCAGTTATTGGTGTGCTGTATGTGCAATGCTTTTACAGTTTATCATCCTCTTTGTACTACCGTCGTTGTTGGTGGTGGTGGTGTTGCTTATGGGTTTTAGAACGCTACCAACCATGTCTGTTCTTTTGTAATTGAAAATTACAAGGTTTGACTTTAGTAGTCGGTCTTTGTTCACTTTTTGTTCAGAATAAAGAGTCCTTCATGTTGTTTAGCTCGATGCTAATGTTAATTTTGTTGGAATTAACGATTAGAAGTATTTCACAGAACCTCTTCTCAATTATCTATTCTGTTTATAATCACTCGAGTTTTCATCTTTAAAAGTTTGACCATGGCATAAGGTTTACCTGACTGCGAAGTTTAGAGGTCAATGATAGGATAATATCGTGCTAAACTTGTGAAAAATCAAACGAGACTGAGAGTAAAGCAAATGCCTTTAACCACAGTAATTTCAAAACCTACTTTTCGTGGTAACAGTTTGATATTTGAACAAACCCCTCGTTGCTTTAACCTCCAGTTATGCCTGTGAAGGAGGAATATTGAAAATTCAAGGTAAAATTTTTACCAGTGAAACTGTGTGGTAAATGATCCAGCGGCCTAAACCCAATGATAATCACACACAATGTTCATTATACGATTAATTTTTAGGACCTGATCTAGCGCCGAGCTCGGGTCGGATATCTCTGACTCGATCTAAGTTTAGGCAACGCCTGAACTACGATATAAATTTTTAATCCGAGCCCAGCCTAATCCGACCTGTCCATTGCAATCCTAGTGCCTAGTGAGGTACTGGGAGAAGCAGACCTACAGGGGCACCGGGATGACAGAATCGATGCCGGAGAACTGGAGAGGAGGTCGTGGCGCAGCTATACGTGATGAGACGCGTCGACGTGTGGATGGGGAGCAAAATCTGTCATCGACGCATGGGACTCGCGCACAAATCTTCCAAGGGTCGGACTTCTGGGGGTGACTCACCGGCGATTAACATCTATACTGGTGCCAGTGATGAGGTCAGTCACCCAAAAATATAACGATTTCTCTTCTGGGCAGCATTTTGAGCAGAAGATGACGAAACTGAGACAGACAACAGTAGTTCTATTCACTGGAAAGAACCTTGCTATGATACCATTTAATTTAAAAGAAGAGCTATTGTATTTCTTGATGTTTTATTTACAGAATTAGGGTCTAAGTGCAGAATTGTACTGCATTTCGGATAACTTTAGCATTTACAAAATAATACGAAAGTACAAAATCAAAAAGAATCGCAGTCTGCGAAATTCATTACTTGCCTTGATTCCATTCTGTCAGTTGAATCTATTGAGAAATCACCATGAAAACTTGTAATGTTACAAACTGTATGCATGGGCTGTTTCATGTCATTCATAAAGATGCATGGGCTGTTTCATGTCATTCATAAAGAAGTAGATCATTAGGACCGATTCGGCATTTGACATATGACATCTATTGAATTTGAGGTCGTCTGTGAGATGATGACAGAAATGTGGTAGATAGCCATTTTGTACCTTCTGCATCTATGCTGTTATATGGCATTTTCATCCTGCATTGATCCAACTTGGCTGTATTTTGAAGAAATTGTTCTTATTAGCTAATGCATCTCTTAGCTCTTGGGCGCTTGAGTGAGGTCCTTTTGAAGATTGCAATACTAGCATAGTTTTACATCTTCATTGAGAGTCGGCGGCTATTTTGATTACCCCGTGTTAGCATTAACATATCCTTAGCCATAGATATAGCGGAATACAGATAAATTTTGTTTGCTTGTGATAAAGCATGCACAAGGTATCTTCAGCAAGTTGTTTCTTTTTCGGTTAATGCAAGCGCACTTGAATACTCTTGGTATGTTATCTATTGCACACCTTTCGACGACTTCCAAATTGAAGTGAGATGTCCCCGTGGTTATATAGTCAACTTCCTCAAATCTAAACATTGACTCAAGTGTTTGTTTTCACTACTTTTTCCCAGTACGTTAAAGATTTTTAAGGATTTAGTACATATCTGAACTTGCAAATCCACTCAAGCTTAAACGACTCACATCTTTGAATGTAAGACAAACAATACTCTCCAATCATGTATAGAACACTACTAACAGTGTTGGGACTGTGATTATGAAGCACTTAATTAGAAACCACTTGTAGCATACTTGAAGAGCTTCACAAGAATATACACTTGTCAAGCCAAGAGC
>JAOSBN010000001.1:20205257-20268826 GCA_027563595.1 Erythroxylum suave | reverse complement strand
AATTGAAATACTTTCTGGGCATTGAATTTTCTCGTTCCAAAAAGGGTGTCTTTATGTCTCAAAGAAAATATACTTTAGACATTTTACAAGACGCAGGGTTGTCAGGTGTGAAACCAGAAAATTTCCCAATGGAACAAAATTTAAAATTGACAGACGAAGATGGTGAAGTTCTTCATGATCCAAGAAAATATCGGAGACTGGTTGGCAGATTAATATACTTGACAGTAACCAGGCCGGACATAGTGTATTCAGTACGTACACTAAGTCAGTTCATGAACACACCTCGGAAGCCGCACTGGGAAGCAGCATTGCGAGTCCTCCGCTACATTAAAAAGGCGCCAGGTCAGGGATTGTTTTTACCATCTGACAATAATTTAACACTTAGTGCTTATTGTGATTCAGATTGGGGTGGATGCCGTACTACTAGGCGTTTTGTTTCTGGTTATTGTATTTTTCTCGGATCATCACTTATCTCTTGGAAGTCAAAGAAACAGACAAATGTTTCGCGTTCGTCAGCAGAAGCGGAATACAGAGCAATGGCTAACACTTGTCTAGAGTTGACATGGCTTAGATATATACTACGAGATTTAAAGGTTGATTTACACAAGCCGGCTTCATTGTTTTGTGATAATCAAGCAGCCTTACATATTGCGGTTAATCCAGTTTTTCACGAACGTACAAAACATATTGAGATTGATTGTCATATTGTTCGGGAAAAACTACAGGCTGGGTGATTCGTCCTTGTTATGTTTCTACAAAGATGCAGTTGGCAGATATTTTTACAAAAGCTCTTGGCAAAGAGCAGTTCGAGTACTTGTGTAGCAAGTTGAGAGTTTGTGATTTACACTCTCCAACTTGAGGGGGAGTATTAAGGAAATTATGTGGTAGTTATTGTGTGTATATCCTTAACTTAATTAGATGATTGTATAGGAGTATAATTAGCCTTGTAATTACCGGTTTTGTAGCTAAATTTTAGGAGTTGATGGGATCAATCTTCTTTATATATGTACTATGTTGATTCAATGAGATAATCAATCCAATTACAAACAAACCTCTTATTCTTGTTAAAACTACATTCTTTTGACTAAAACTTGACCTAAAATGATCTCAAATATTTCCTAAATTGTATTTTAAAAATCAAGATTTTTTCTTTGAAATCAAAACCACATTTTCTCTTGATAACTGAAAAGGATTTTATGTACTAATTTCCAATCATATTATGCTTACATGTAAAGAGCCTCTAAAATATTAAAATGACTGGAGTAGATTAATAATAATAATAATAACTTGTAAATTTGGAGACTAGTTGTACCTCGGTCTTCTTTAGTCTTAGTTTTCTTCTTAACTTTGAACGACTTTAGTCTTCATAAAGTGTTTCTTGATATCATTTTATGTTATTTCTTTTTAAATTATTATTAATAATTATATTTTGTTATCATTAAAAAAAAATTGTAAACTTCCTTTGTTGAACAAAAATATATCATTTATCGTATTTGCATGTGTTTTGAACCGTGTTGGTATATCAAAATTGGACCTATGTTCAATTTATATTTGATTATACTTAAACGACCTAATAAAACATTCAAGTAAAGCTTGACCACCAATTTACTTCGATTTCTTTCAAACATGACGAGTGAGAGGAAACAGCCATGGCTTTTGCCTAGTTCTTTTACGGGCTAGCCCAAAACGAGAGTTGAGATTCTTCAACTCTTCTTGTATACCGTTTCATCTTACTCCTTGTCACTGATTTCAGAGTCCATTCCATAGGAGAGTTGCTATACTCTCGTCATGGGCTGTTTAGTTAAGGAAATAGAAATTCTATTACTTTCTTATTTTTACTTATTACTTATTCTTTTGTTTAGTTTATAAATAACATTTTTAAAAATTACCTATTACTTACATTAAGGAACAGTCAAAGACAACTTCTAGTCTTTACCTATTCTATGCTATTGGGAATAACTTCAAACACAACTCTCATTCTTTTGGACAACCTATACCCCTCAATAATAATAATAATAACAACAACAACAAATAAATAAATAAAATACTAATAATAATAATAGTAATAGTTGTTAGTAGAAAATTAATTATAATAATAAGTAATATTTATAAGAATAATAAATTTAATTATAATAAGAACAAAATTAATAATAATAAGGAATTTAATAATAATAATAATAATAAACATAATTAATAATAATATAAATATAAATATAATTATTAATAATAATAAGTAATAGTAACAAGAATAATAAATTTTATAATATTAAGAATAAATTTTATAATAATAAAAAGAAAATTAATAATAATAAGGAATTTAGTAATAGGAATAATAAATATAATTAAGGAATTTAATAATAATAATTAATAAAATTAATAATGATAAGAATAAGTAGAACATTAATAACAATAATAATTAATATTAATAAGAATAATAAATTTAATAATAATAAGAATATTGTTAACAATAAAAATAAAATTTAATAAAATTAACAAAATATATAATAATATGGAATTTATTAATCATAGAAATAAATATAATTAATAAAAATATTAAATTTTATAATAATAAGGAATTTAATAATAATCAAAATAAATATAATTAATAATAATGATGATGATGATAATAAGGATATTTTGGTCTTTTTGTTAGTAATTCTTTTGTCATTCTAAATTTATATTTTCAATCCAAACACTGGCATGGAAATTCCTTATCTATTTTATTCTTTGAACCAAACAAAGTAATATTCATTATATTCTATTATTCGTCTTTTCTATTCATAAGAATAACTATTCTATTCTATTCTTTGAACCAAACAGCCCATGTCTCTGTTGATTGAGTCCAGCTTCATTAAATAAACACATTAAAATCTGTAGTTACCTTTATTATTGGTAATGTGTGTAGAAGGAGCATTCGATTATTTTAGTCCATATTCTTCATCAACATGAATTTAAGCCCAATATTTATATTTGAGTAGACCTTAAATTTAGTAACCCCTCCCCTTATGAATATAACGCGTATTTGACTAGTAGTTATTGCACGTTATTAACCAAAATATATTACATACGTTTAAGAGCTGGATTATATAAAATGAAGTAAAGAACATTATCTAAGGGGAAGAAACGTCGAAAATGCTGTTCACGAGATAGAGACCAATTGACCAAAACCACGTGTTCATGTTCGTGCTCATGTTCGGAATAAGAGGGGGAACTTTCCCTTACATAACGGACAACACCCCAAATCTTTGTGTCTTGATGCTTTCCCTAAATTGCATTGTCATCCCTGGCTGTGGGTTCCAGGTAAAGTACAATACTTTTACAATCTTCAAATCGATCCAAAATATATGATTAGGATGAATTCATTATTCTAATGTTTTCTAGAGGTTTTGTAAATATAATTTTAGAGATTATTATAGTCAGGAATGCGTTAATGTTATAATTTCTGTATTGTTATAATTTCTGCAAATTGCAATTCGGTAGGAGTTGCTCTTAAAGATTTAATTAAAACATATTATTATATATTTTTAATTTTAGAAAATTATTATAAAAAATTTGACGGACTGACTTATTGATATTACTAACCACTTCGGATGAATCATAAGAGGGTACTGAACAGATTTCTTAAGTTAGTAAGATACCAAAAATGAATAAAAGAAGTATCGGGCTCCTTGGAAAAGTTTTGACAAAGAGTTCACGTAGTTACTAATAAAGACGGAAGAAGAGGAATCCACTTTTGTAGTGATGAATCATTCGATTTCACTTTTTATTTTTGGTGCATTGAAACGTCATTTTGTTATGGAAAGATAGGACCGAATCAACCGATTCTTGTGGCCTCCAAATGGGTTCGGGAGGAGCATAATAATAAGAACAGATGGGGCGGAATCGCAATACTTCGAGTCTTTAAGGGCGGAGCAGTAGAATCCTGAATCGTAAATGCCAGGGCCGAAGGCACTACAGCTAACACGTTCCGACATAAATCGCGGAACAACAGCTGTCGTCTAAGCATCCCCCATGTTTGTGGGGCCACTCTTTGAAACCTACCACTAAGGCTGAGAGTTTGACTTTTTTTTTTCTCCTCTCACAAAATCAAATCCTGCAATTAAATATTAAACCAAGAAGAGCCAATTTCGCAATCTTTCCAAATTATTGCATGTAATAACTAATACGCATACCCAACCCAAAGTGAAGCACACGATTTTGGTTTTTTTTTTTTTTAATACAAAGGAAATGAAAAAACAAAACAAGCTGGTGACTTGTAAGCTATACTTCTGCGATATATCGTTCCTTGCCTATCTAAGCACAACATGTTCTCCAAGTCAGTCGGGAGATCTGGAAGGATCTGTAGTCTTGGTCGTACCCGCAGTGCTAATGTAGCCAGCCAGTCCGTGCTATAATTACCCTCCCGATATATATGTTGTAGTTCTACCTCCCAATCGCGAGACAGCAGCTCTCGTATTTCCTACACCAAATGAATGTCCGTAGTTAGAGATATACTTGGGGATGAAAGGATATTTATTACCTCGAACGAGTTCACTTCCAATATGATTTGCCAATATCTAAAATCCCACGCTAATTTAAGTCCCTCGTAGACTCCCGAAATTCAGCCCCTAACGACAAGCTGGCCCACACCATTTTGGTTTTAACATCACATAAGATTGCCTTTTACATATTCCCAGCTTAGGTCATACACAGCTTACACGGTAACATTCAACGGTAGTCCAGTTTCAATATTTAAAATTTAAATTTGTTTCAATCATGAACTTCCCTTTATTGCAATCATATTATATTTTCAATTTTAGTATAGCATCTTCACTTTGAATATATAATAACAGTCTATGTAATTAACACGATTGATAAATATCTTTTGGATTTATAACTTTTACAATAGATCGTATCAATTTTTAATAATCTATATATATTATTCTAGCCTGTTTAATAAATTAAGTAGATATTTGGTCGCATCTTTAAAATTTTCATTTTTAGTAAGATCACTCGTCTAATAATTTATTATTCTCCGACTCGAATTGTCATTCGCTATCTATTTTTCAGTTGTGGATTTGGTTGTGTAAATTGTAAGTTACTTTTTTACAATAATAACATTTTATTATTTATAAATAAAGAGAGTTATCATTTTTATATGGTTGAAAAGTAAAATCTCTAATAAAAGTTATCCAATGGAATTATTTATTTTGAAAATCTATGGTTTTTTAAAATTTATTTCTTTATTTTTATAGTTTAAAATTATTAAAAATATCATAAAGTGAATTATTATAATACATCTAATAATGTAATTCTATTTTAATTATTTATTATTACTTTAAAATCTTTTTATTTTTTTGACCGTTTTGTAATATCTTCATATCACACTTGTATGTGATTCTAGCGATAAGAACGTCTCGATTAAGTAAGGATAAGACTGTATATTATCATATTTCTCAAAACTTTACATCTGTGTGAAATTCAGGTAGGTGTTGGCGACGACCGTATTATAATGTAATTGGCCAGCTATGTAATATAGTTTATATGAATTAAAATAATTAGATAAAAATTTAATAAGTTTTTAAAATTTTAATAATACAAGTACTAAAAATACTTTTAATAAATAAAAATTGCTAGTGTAAAAAGCCATAAAAACTGCTTTTAAGAATTTACTGTCAAGTCTTCACTTTTTTCGCAGAGCGAGTTAATGTACAGATTATCAACTCGGTCTCCGAGACGCGAGGCTTGACCAAATTCTGTGGTTTTTGTGGTGGCGCGTGGAATACCCCTTCTTCTCAAATCTCAACTACACAACAAACAAAATCAGTTAAGATGAAACACAGTTTTTCTTGTCATTTTTAGGATAAATAACATGGTAACTAATCAAAATTTTTGGAAAAAATAACAATAATAATTAATTATACCAACTCTTGAAACAGTGTTATTTTCCAAAAAAGCTATCGAAATTCGAAACGGTGCTTTGCCTCTTGAAGCTGAGCTGTTCCCTTCTGTCCTCAAAGTTTCTTTCTAGTTTCAGCTTAACTGTGCCTTAAATTATAATCTTGTCATGACTAGATTGCGTAAGAAACAGACTAAGCTTTTCCCTCGTCTTCTTCTTTAAACCTAAAACATCCACCTCTTTCTCTATCTAGCCTTTTTACTTCTCTATCTAACGTTCTCGTCCTCATTCCTTGCTAATCTCTGGCTCTCTGTGGGATCCACCAAAATGGGTCACCCATTCCTCGTCCTCGTCCTCCAACTCTTGCTCCTCCTCCTCTCTCCGGCTGCCGCAGACGACGGGGGAGTTATACTGAAACTGGCCAAGGCCGTAACCCCATTACCCACCGGCTGGTCAACGACGTCCGCCTCCGGATTCTGTAGCTGGGATGGCATTACGTGCGATTCTAGCAAACAGCATGTCATTTCCATTTCGTTGTTTCGTAAGAGTTTAAGTGGCGTTCTTCCACCTGAGATCTCAACCTTGTCAGAGCTCCAGACATTTTCCGTCCAGAACAACATGCTTTCCGGCGAGATACCGTCGTTTGCTAATTTGACCAATCTCCAATCCATTTTCCTTGACAACAACAATTTCAGTTCTGTTCCTGTTGGTTGCTTTCAGGGTCTCACAAGCTTGCAGACTTTGAGCATGGGGAATAATGGAAATCTGGCTCCTTGGCAACTTCCTCTCGATCTCGCTGCGTCCACACTTCTCACTAATTTGACAGTTAATCAAGCTAATGTCTTTGGGTCAATTCCGGACTTTTTTGGGCCGTTATCCAGTTTGCAGAACTTGAGACTTAGCTATAACAACTTGACGGGTGCTTTGCCGCTTTCAATGGCTGATTCTAACATACAAAACCTGTGGTTGAATAATCAGCAGATGGGTTTAAGTGGTAGAATCGATGTGCTTGCGTCTATGACTCAGTTGGTCCAGGTTTGGTTGCAGAAGAATCAGTTTACGGGTCCAATTCCCGATCTTGTTAATTGCAAGAGCATCTGGGACTTGCAACTGCGAGACAATCTGCTTACTGGGATTGTCCCGGACTCTTTGACTAAGCTTCCTGCATTGCGCAATGTGTCTTTGTCGAATAACAAGTTACAGGGTCGCAAACCCGTGTTTCCTACTGGTATTGATGTTGTGAACGATGGTACCAACAATTACTGCGTTGATACCGGAGTTGCCTGTGATCCACAAGTTGATATATTGCTTGCTGTTGCCGGGGGTTTTGGGTACCCAGTATCTCTGTCTGATAAATGGCAGGGCAATAATGCTTGTGATGGTTGGCCCTCTGTCAACTGTGATTCAAAGAAGATGAATGTTACTACTGTGAATTTGTCAAAGCAGGGTTTACAGGGGAATATATCTCCCGCATTTGGGAATCTAACTTCGTTGCAGAATTTGCTTCTCAGTGACAATAATTTGACTGGCCCCATTCCTAATAGCTTGACCAAATTGACGCAACTACGTTCCCTTGATGTTTCCAACAATAATCTATCAGGTATAATCCCGGTTTTTCCATCCACTGTGAAGTTCGTAACTACACCTGGGAATGCTCTTTTGGGCACTAAAATCAGCCCGAGTAGCAGTCCGGGATCGTCTGGTACTGATGCTGGTGCGCCCAGTGGAAGCTTAAGTGGAGGAATTGGAACATCAGCAGGTGTAATTGCTGGTATTGTTATTGCTATTGTTGTTTTCCTTGCTGTTTTAGCGTTTATATTTTACAAGTATATGAAACGGAAAAATAAGTCTGGGAGGGTGGATAAAGGGAATGCAATGGTCAAGAACGGGGTAGAAGTTGCGATTAATGTCCATAATGAAGCTCCTAGTGAATTGCGCAGTCCAAGTACTAGCGGTGATAGTGGCCATAAGATTCTTGAGGGTGGGAATGCTGCAATATCGATTGAAGTTCTTAGACAGGTGACAAACAATTTTTGTGAGGATAATGTCATTGGAAGAGGTGGTTTTGGAGTTGTTTACAAAGGGGAGTTACATGATGGGACTAAGATTGCAGTTAAAAGGATGGAATCATCTTTGATGGGCACCAAAGGTTTGAATGAGTTTCAGGCTGAGATTGCTGTGCTTACCAAGGTTAGGCATAGACACTTAGTTGCCCTTTTAGGGTACTGTGTAAACGGCAACGAGAGGCTCTTGGTCTATGAGTATATGCCACAGGGTACACTAGGGCAGCATTTGTTTGAATGGCGAGATCACGGGTTCCATCCACTTACGTGGAAACAGCGTGTTACCATCGCCTTAGATGTGGCTAGAGGAGTTGAGTATTTGCATAGTTTAGCTCAACAAAGTTTCATTCACAGAGACTTGAAGCCTTCAAACATTCTTCTAGGTGATGACATGAGAGCTAAAGTGGCAGATTTCGGTTTGGTTAGAAATGCACCTGATGGGAAGTTTTCTGTTGAAACACGATTGGCAGGCACTTTTGGCTATCTTGCCCCTGAGTATGCTGGTATGTAGCTTGCCACACTTCTGTCTTTGTTTTATGTCGATGGCACACATAATGTGATGATTTATGGTGCACCGTTATAATTTGCAGCCAAATTACAAGGAAGGAAAATCTACATTAAACATGTTACATTGAGTGAAAATGCGTGAGAGATTCTTATTTCTTTGTTTACATTGTCTTCTTCAGTAAAATTCTCAAAAGCATGATAACGTGAAATTAAGTTGCAGAATCTTGTATTAGTACTATTGTTTGATAATGGAAGAAAGCCTACCTGTTTTTACTAAAGTTTAGGGTTCAATTCCTAGCATTCTTTCTTTTTTTCTCTCCATGTGATAGCTTTCTAGAAACTTCGATGCTAACTGGTTCAAATTTCTTTTGATGAATTATTTGGTCGGAAGTTTGAAAGCATTCTGGCATTATTGCCTTTATTTTGGGACAAGAGTGGGGTGGGCATGGAGGGAAGTGCTTGAGAATGCGAAATTCTTTCTCTTACTGTTTCAAATGGAACAATTCTGTGCATGTATCAGCAGGACCTTGATTTCTTCTATGGTCTTTTACTCCCCTGTCATCACAGCATACTACATCTGGCTATGACTGACTTTCTTTTCTTGAAAAATGCAATCTGCTTATCAAATCATCTTTTATTGGTTTGATTTACCAAGTTTATCTTTTGTTCACATTCTTTGATTGGTATTTTTCTTGTTTTTCATGTTTTTTATAATTGTGTTCTTTTGCGTTGGTGAACTTCGACACATTCTTATTTCTTTTTGACGAGTTAATGAAACTAAATGCATATAATTATTGTGTTTTCAGCTACTGGAAGAGTGACGACAAAGGTAGATGTTTACGCCTTTGGAGTCGTTCTGATGGAGATGCTAACTGGAAGAAAAGCCCTTGATGACTCTGTGCCGGATGAGAAAGCTCATCTTGTCACTTGGTTCCGCAGGATACTAATCAATAAGGAGAACATTCCAAAAGCACTTGACGATACTCTTGATCCCGATGAAGAGACCTTAGAAAGCATTTATAGAGTGGCCGAACTAGCAGGGTATTGCACCGCACGTGAACCATACCAAAGACCTGACATGGGACATGCTGTAAATATTTTGGGCCCTCTTGTTGAGCAATGGAGGCCTGCTAACCAAGAAGAAGAAGAAAATTATGGCATTGACCTTCATATGAGCCTTCCTCAAGCTCTGCAAAGATGGCAAGCTGATGAAGGTTCCTCCATGATGTTTAATGGCACATCCTATTCTCAGAGCCACACGAGTCTTCCCCCAAAGCCATTCGACACATTCACTTCAAACGATGCTCGATAGCAAGGGTAGAATATCCTGAAATTTTAAGGGGGAGAAGAGGGGGGGAAGGTAAATATTTCTGTGTTTTTTAAGTTGATGGATTATCTGTCCCAATCACCAAAGTTTGCTGTTCCAGTCTATCTTTCATGATCTTAATTGGTCTAAAGCTGGACTGTTAGGGTTAAATCTGGCGTTTACTGGATTCGTATAGCTAACTGATTGATTTGTTTATGGTGGAGTTACATGAGGAGGAGGGAGGGGAAAGGGATGATATATAGTTGGCATTGTTTTGATTTGTATAACCCAAGTTTTATAGATTGATACAGTAATATTGTCTTGGCGTGGAAATATTATATATTCTTCATATTATTAGTTGATTTATGCATTACTCATTTTACATACGTAGCAATAATATTTGTGTGTTTTATTTAGAATCAGGGCAACAGACAAATATAAAACGGATGATGAGTTGGAAATGAGATTCTAAGTTGGCGTTGGATTGTGATGTGTAGTTGTGAATTAGGTGGGCTAGAAGCCAGAAGTCAGCAATGTCACCAGATGAGAACTCCTGAAAAGTGTTAGCTAAGCGCACATGTTGTGGGGACCTTTGCCACTCATAGGATGCTTTTGGAGATGAATTGATGGTTTAGAAAAGTGGCGACAGTTGTATTATTATGTACTAAAGTAAGGTCGTAACAGGTTGCAGTGGTTGGGACCTGGGGACTCCAGCTCCCTTGTTTTTTATACATATGCACAAACCTCATCCAAAGAGTTTTGTACTACTTGGACAAAATTGATGCTGTTGTCAAGTCCTTGGGGTTGTTTCTTAGAATTCACTTATTGAGTCAGATGCTTAGAAATTGGAATTCTCATTCTGAATCTGAGCTATTAGAAATAAGTATATAAATAGTCTAAGCAAAGGTTAAGGGCAAGTAGTACTTTGAGTTTGCAAACTGGTGCTTACAGCTAGCCTAAGCCTAAGCAATTTGATATGACAGACCACCCAAATTGACAATTCCAAGTCCTAACGAATTATATAACTAGACAAGGGCGTTGCAGTAAATTCCTCAATGGACATTCCATCTCCTCAAAGCAAGTAAGAGTAGGAGGACAAAGTTTGTGATTTGAATTACTTAAAAGTTAATGCATTAAGTTTAGATTAATTCATTAACTTGTTGTCGTCGCCATTCATATCCGTTTACAAATTATTCTTCCATTGGTTTATCCTTCAATCAGGTAAAGATTGTAACTTGGATCTTGTCATTTGTTTAATATTCAGTTCCAATCTAAAGTAGTTAAAATTGAAACAAAATTCAAGCATTAATATTTTGAATTTGAATTGCACTGCACAATTGCACATTCTAAGATTATATGAGTATGCTTTAACTAATAATTGAAATCAAGTCCTCGAGGGCTGTGGCCGGATAGTTGAGAGCAGGGCTTAGTATGTACTAGGTCCCAAGTTCGATTCCATGCCGCGTTGCCATAGTCCTTGTAAGAGTCTGGGGCAATGGGGGGGTTTTCTCTGTTAGGGGTGTTGCTCGTTTGGGCTCTCTATAAGGGGGCATTGTTTGTTGGGCCCTTCCGTTGGAGATGTTGCCTGCTGGACCCTCCATTGCACGCTAGGTGTTGCCCACTGAGCCCTTTAGAAGACGTTTCCCTTGTACTCCAAAAAAATGAAATAAAAAGTTTAATTAAGTAATAAAAAACTTTAAACTCTGATTTGAAGTTCTACTATGAAATCAATTTCTATTAATTGTATTATTTTTAATAATAATTAAATAAATAAAAAGAGAAGAAAGGAATACAAAGTTCTATGTTCTCTTGTAATAATCATATCAATAACCTAAAAATGAGCACTTAAATACTTGGCAAATAAAGAAATCATTATGGGTTAAAAAGTAGGAATGGTATTATAACTTTATGCACCGCACGTGACCAAAGAGGATAGCTAGACGTATGGACCAATTAGTTTCTAGTCTAAGTGATGTAAGGAAAAGTTTCAAACTTTAAGTGCTAAAATTGATAGTTATAAGTAGATTTTTATGGTTAAGTAAGAAAAACAACCTTACTTCCAATTTAAAGAAGCAATTCATAACGTGAACATGGAAGTGGCTAGATGGTATTAGGATGCAGTAATATCATTCAATACTACTTAAACTTATGAATACTAGCCTATGATGGATATTATTGCCTTTTAAAATCCGTAATATAAAACTTTTTTAATTGATGACTATAGAGGTAATTTTTTAAGTATATTTGCTAATAAAATAAGAAGTTATTGGGATGAAAGAAGAATAATTTGGTCGACTTATGAGTGTTTAATTACATACGATAGCTGACAAATAGAAGACATGATTCTATTATCAACTTTTTAGCTTATCATGCTAAGAGGACAACTTTTTTTGTACATTGATGCATCTAACTTAGTTTAAGATGTTGATATTATGTTTTAGATATTTTATGAAGTTGTAAATGAAGTTGGGCTTGAAAACATCATATAGTTCATCACTAACAATAATTTTACTTACAAAGTAGCTAGAAAAATGTTGTAAAATAGCTATAATTCTTTTTATTAGATTCCTTGTACTATAAATTTCATTGACCGGATGTTGAAAAATATAAGAGAACCTAAATACTTTCCTATCAATGATAAAATTATGCAAAAAGTAAGAAAAGTGACCAAGTTTTTCTATATTCGTGCATTAATTTAAATTTAATGATAGGAGTTTTAACGATTGTAGGGACTTGTGTGATATTACCATTACAAAAATTGCAACTAATTTCTTATCACATTAGTGTTATGTTTTAATGAAGAAGTAGCTAAAACAAATGTTTATAAATGATAAGAAAGTTCCATCTTGGTATGTCGGGTTTAATGTTATAATGGAGATTTCTAAAATTATACTTGAAGATTATAAATTTTGTTCCCATCGTCAATTTATCTTCGAGTTTGTAAGCCTTTGTTAAGAATATTTTGTTTGGATAACAGTGATGAGAAAGCAATAATGAATTTTTTTACGATTTCATGGAAAGGGTAAAGGAAGTAAACAAGACCGATATGAAAAATAAGTTTTCTTTATATACACCTTATCTCACAGTCATTAATGAAAGATAGCAAATGCAACTTTATTCTCGCTATTTGTTGTTATGACATTTTTGAATCCTAGTATTTATTTTATACCAAAAATTACAAAGAAAACTGAAGTTAATATAAGAACTATTAACTATCATAACAATTATTACATATGAGATAATGCAAGATCTTCTTAGCTCACAAATGGAGACATATACGAACGTGTGCAATAATTTTGGAATGCTCATTGCAATTTGTCAAAGAGTCAAACTTAATTTAGGTATATATTTCTTCACTTTTACTTATTTGAAAGTAATCGTCACTTTATTTTGTTTATAAATTCACTTTTAAATACAAAAGTTTACAATTCAAAATTTTAGTCAATGTATGGGTGCATGTGGGTGTGAAAAGAATTGTAACACATTTGAATTCATCAGTTACCAAAAAAGAAATATATTGGAACATAAAAAATTGAACAATTTGGTCTTTGTTTGATACAACTTAAAATTTTTGAGAAAGATATATTATTATCATTATTAAGTTAAATATTTTTTTACAATTTGTCTTTAATTTAATTTTATTTATTTAGTAGGAATCTTAATAGAATAAGTAATTTCACAAATTTGAGTTGCCTCGAGTATTTCAGTCTTTTAGCATATTTTGATTTTAAGAAGCAAATTTTTATAAATAAAAGTAACTTGGAAGATAATCTTAAATAAAAAATTATTAATATATTATTTGATGCATTAAATTTGAATGATGATGGTGATGAAATTTCTCTTAGTAATGATGATTTGATACTGAATAAAAATTGAGGTAAATGCGATTTGAGCAGATATTCTATTGATTAATATTTTAGGTTTTTCATTGTTTTTCTTTTAGTTTCACTTGTATTCAATGTATATGCTATATATGCAATATAAATATAAAATCTTTTAACTGTATGTAATATTGTTTCAACCTTTTCTTTTGCTTTTATTTTTCAGTGTTGTACTCTTGTTATAATGCTTTAGGGTTACAAACTTATATTATTATTAACATGTGATGTTTTGACGTAAACTGTAACATTTAAAGTGATTTTTGTATTATTCTTAATTTTATATATGTATGATAATGAAATGATTATTTTCTTATATTAATTATAATTATTATTCGTATATGAAATGTGAGAAAAGTAACATTGATAAAAATAAAGAGAAGGTTGTCATTTTAAATTCATATTATTATAATTTTTTTGACAAATTTGGCGTAAAAGTAAAAATTATATAATACAATACGATGAGAGACTATTTTGTAATTTTATAAAATTTAAAGACGACTTTATACATTTAAGAAATTAAAAAAAATTGGTATTGAATTTGATAAAATATTTATAACAATAGTCAAAAGTTGGCTTAAAAATTAGTTTGAACAATTTAACAAAAAGACAATATTTTGATGTTAAATTCTTTTTAAATTTTGTCTTATATAATTATTTATCATCCCTAACCTTACCCTTTGTTTGCATAAGTCCCGACAGTTGTGGCGATTGCAGTTGCAAAAAAAACACAGAGCAACGTGGAAGTTTTAAGTGCAAAGAATTGGAGCCGGATATCTCTGCCATGGCATTTAATTTCAAGGACAAAGCTTCCTGTGCGGGCGGGGACGGGCACGGTGACGGGGGCGGAGTGATGGTTCATGGTTGGTTGCCCCACTAGTCGTTGATTGGTGGCCATTTCTAGTTAGCAGCACTATCTATGGTTGCCCCACAAGTCGTTGATTGGTGGCCATTTATGAATTTAAACATATTCATTTTCCATACCTATCTAATATGATTAAGGGCTGATGGTTTATTAACGAAATAAAATGAAATGTAACCGTGTGAAAAGAGAGTTTACAATGAAATAAGATAAAAAAGGAGAGCTAGAGATGTTAAAAAAGGTTTAGCCAGCTTGTCTCTATTTTGGCCTGAGTTGATTGAGTCAGGGGTAAGTTGTAGGTTAAAGTCCGGTCGGCTCATAACCTGATTGTTACAAAAAGATGTCATTTTAAAAGGTTTTTTTAGAAAAAAGCTGATCCATCCACGGGTCATTATAGCCTAAGGTCGGATTTGACCCATTGACATCTTTAAGGAGAGTTTCATATACATCTTATTCCATCATAAATAGTAAGAGTGGAAAATCTCTAATTTGGGAGGTTTAGGATTAGGGATGACAATAGGTAGGGTTTAGTTCAGGTATTACTCTACCCATATCCATATTTATTTTTTATAACTCAATTTATTATTCATTTAAAATCCGTCAGTTTTTACGATTTACTACTCATATCTAAATCCATTTGATTGTTCAGATTTTTAGATATCCATCGGGTTATTTTCATAGATTATAAGTCGCAAAGAAAATAACTTAAAAAATTGACATAAGATTGGATATATAAAAGATTGAAATTGTAAAGAAAAACGTCACCATTTGAAGGAATTAATTAAGATAATCTGCTTTGAGAATTCAAAGGCCACTAACGAGACTAAAACGAAGAGACTTCTTTTACTTGAAAAAAAGGAGAGAAGAAAAATGGAGACTTTTAAGTTGGTTCTCGTAAGAAAATATTAATATTTTATTATATTTAATTATAAATATTTAAGAAAAAAGAAAAAATAGAATTAATAAAAAATGGGTCGGTTTATCATTAGACTCATATTTAAATCCATATTCATAAATATTTTTCATCATCCATTTAAAGTCTATTTAAAGTATATTTTGTAGCCTCTAAGTTTATTTTTCGAGTCGGATGGTGCAGATATTAATCGGGTTGACAACCCACTGCCATTCCTATTTAAGATATAGTATAAAAATGATAAATAACTTTATACTTTATTATAGTATAAATCTTTTATCTAAATAAAATTTTACTATACTACATTATAAACTATTTTATTTTTCTTATATAATAATTTTTTAATATTATATCTATTACATTTCAATCTATTCAATTCCGTTACATTTTATTACATTAAAAAACTTATAATCAAAGCTTATATCACAAAATGTTTGAATTTTTAAAAAAGAGAAATTAACAATAATCTTTGAATATGTTAAAATTGAAAAGCATTCAAACAACCCGAGAAGTAAAATAATAATAATAATGCAAGCTATAATTGACATCTTCCAGGCAATGAAGCAAATCAACGTTATCGTCATCGGACACATGTCCCAATGAACAGCCTCGTCGGTTCGGTTTCAGCTGCTCCAGCTGTTTGACAAAACATACATAACTCACAAGTAGTCTTCCTCTTCGCTCCCGCCCCCCCGCTCCCACGTTACGATCAAAAATCCAATCTATTAACTTACATATTTACTTTTATATCACTCGTATACTCATTCTGTTTGTCCTTTAGACCTTCTTACACGTGCTTTCCTCTCCCTGTCCTTTGCTTGCTTGATTCTTTATATATATGAATCACTGGATATGCTCATGGTAGCTTTGCTGAATCCGCCACACCCAGTTTCTGCCAATAGCATGGTTGTTGCTTCTTCCACGACTCACTTTCTGTTGGGCACTTTTGACCCTAGACGTGCGCTTTACATAACGTCTTTCTCTCGCCGTCCCGTCTTCTCTGCACACTGTCACCGTCTCTCTTCTGTTGGCCGCTTTCGACTTTGTTGCGAATCCAAGGTTTATCTTCAATTACCATTTCTTTTCTCTCTCTGTTCTTACTTGGTCAATGTAACGTTGCTATGCGTGGAAATATGCTTTTGTGCGATGGTTCTGAGTTGTTGACTTCATTGATTTTTTTATCTTTTTTATATTGGCGGTGCTCTTGTTTTCTTGATTGTTAATAGTTTGGACAAGTTCTGGGGATCACATATGTTGCTGATGATCTGATTGAACAATTTTGGCTAAATGAGTTACTATTTTTGATGGAAACAGAGGAACCTCTGTCCTTACTGTTTTTTTTAATCTTTTCTTGTTTTACGTTGCGCTGAATAAATGGTTGTTTGAAAGGTGAAGGTCTAGGATAGGACCGTAGAACTTGCTAGGGTCCCCAAAGAAAGCATGAGCAGTGTAGACATTAATAAGTTTGAATTATCAAGTTTTTCACGTTCTATATTTATTGCGATAGTGACGTATGGGGTTTTTGCTGCTTTCAGATTTAGGTGCCGCATAATTAGATGAAGTTATGAGCGATTCGGTTGGCTTCCTAGGTGTCAATGCATAATTTATCTTGCTTGCACAAACCCCTTACGAAAGCTGGTCCCAGATGTGTTTTTTTAGTGTTTCAATACCAGTAGACAATGTGAATGCGTTTATGAATGTATGTGCCTTTTTATCTTTAATTCGTTGGAGTTGTCTCAAATATCCACTCAAGGCTTATTAATGTCCTATATAAAGAGAAAAGAATCAGAAATGAGAAAAGAATACCCTCTGTATTATTCTTCATTGATGAGAGACGTTATATATACAACTCAGAATGGAATAAAATTTAAACAAAGTCTAACTGAATATCTAAACAAATTCTGGCTGACTATCTATGAATGAGCTGTACAGGACAAAAGGAAAAAAAATAAAACTGAAATAAAGGCTTAACAGAAGGGTAATGTTTAATAGTCCCCCTCAAGATGGAGAGTGGAGATTTAACACTCCCATCTTGGAGAAAAACGAATGCAAAAGTTTGGCACCAAGTGCCTTGGTGAACAAATCTGCAAGCTGAGCTTGAGAAGAGACATGGAATGTTTTAATCGTGCTGTCTGAGATATTTTCTGTCGAACAAAATGGCAGTCAAACTCAATATGTTTGGTATGTTTGTGAAAAACTGGGTTGGCTGCAATTTGGAGAGCTGATTGATTGTCAGAAAAGATAAGAGGAGGTTGTGTGTGAGAAATAGCAAGATCAATAAGCAGTTGACGAAGCCATACGATTTCTGAAGTAAGAGTTGCCATGGCGCGATATTCTACTTCAGTAGAAGAACTTGTTTGTTTCTTAGATCTCTAGGAAATAAGTGAATCTCCTAGGAAAACACAAAAACCAGTGATAGATTTTCTGTTATCCACACAAGATGCCCAATTTGAGTCGCTGAAGGATTTCAGATGAATTTCAAATTTTGTTGAGAAGAATATGCCTTGAGATGGAGCTAGTTTGAGGTACTTTAAAACACGCATGGCTGTAGCTAATTGAGGCTTGTCTATAAATTGACTCAACTGTTGAACAGGAAAGGCAAGATCAGGCCTTGTACGAGTGAGATATAGTAATTGTCCAATAAGCATTATATATTGAGTAGGATCACCGAGAAGAGCACCCTCTTGGTTTGATAATTTAAGATGAGTATCCATAGGAAATTGACAGGGTTTAGCAACAAGTAAACTTGCATCCTTCAATATTTACAAAGCATATTTTCGTTGAGAAAGATGGATGCCAGACTGGGATCTAGCAACTTCAAGACCAAGAAAGTATCGTAATGGTCCAAGGTCTTTTAGTTTGAAATGTGTCTGTAGAAATTGTGTAAAGGGAACAATTTGATTTTCATTTTTAGTCACTAGGATAATGGACATCGTTCCTTTTCACAAGGAATTTGTAAGGAGAAATTGGAGTTGAATGGAGAGGAGTTTAGTGTAAGTGCTTATGTCTTTGAAACCGGAGGGCCCGATTTAATCCTAGGTGTTGCATGGTTGGAAATTTTAGGGGTGTTGAAAGTTGATTGGAAAAAGATGTATATGACATTTAACTGGAATGGAGCAGAGATTACCCTACAGGGAATCATGCAAAACTCCACCGCTCATGCTCTACAGAAGATTTTAAAGCATTAGGAATTAGAAGTAAAGGGTCTGTTGTGGTCTATGGGAGTCGGGGGGTCTTTATCTGAAGAGATGAGAACCATGGATGTAGAGTAGCAAGAGGAGTTTCAGGCTGTTTTATTCAGGTTTGAGTCAGTTTTTCAAGAGACCAGGGGGCTGCCACCTAGGAGGGTCCATGACCGTGCAATTAATTTGAAGGAAGGTGTAGAACCAGTGAATATCCGTCCTTATAGCCATGCACATCATCATAAGGATGAGACTGAGAGGCAGATTTGGGGATTGCTAGAAATCGGGGTTATTAGGCCTAGTATCAGCCCTTTCTCAAGTTCTGTCATCCTTGTCAAAAAGAACGATGGGTTATGGCGGATGTGTGTCGACTACCGAGCCTTAAATAAGCTCACAGTGTTGGATAAGTTTCTTATTCCAGTTGTGGATGAGCTGATGGAGGAGTTATATGGGGCTAGATATTTTTCCAAGTTTGATCTAAGGTCGGGTTTCCATCAAATCAGGGTGAGGGAAGAGGATGTCTATAAAATTGGGTTCCAGACTTATGAGGGACGTTATGAGTATCTAGTAATGCCCTTCGGTCTCATGAATGAGCCTGTTACTTTCCAATCCACCATGAACTCAAATTTTAAGCCTCTATTGCAGAAATTCGTCTTAGTTTTCTTCGACGACATTCTGGTTTATAGTTCAGATTGGAATCAGCATTTGGACATTTGGCTTGTGTGTTGAAATTGTTATTGGACAACCAGTTGTTTGCTAATTAGAAAAAGTGCACTTTCAGACAGAAATTCGTGGAGTACCTAGGTCATATTATTTCATGTGAAGGGGTAGTTATGGACCCATCTAAGATGAAAAGTATTTTGGAGTGACCTATTCCTGAAAATGTAAAGGGGGTAAGAGGGTTTCTCGAATTCACTGGGTACTACCAGAAATTTGTTAAAGATTATAGTAAAATTGCCAAACCTCTCACTGAACTCACAAAGAAGGATGGTTTCAGCTGGGGAAGGGAGTCCCAAGCAGCTTTTGAAGAATTGAAGAAGAAGATGACTTCATCACCAGTCCTAGCATTGCCTAACTTTTCCAAGGAATTTTCCCTCGAGTGTGATGCTTCGGGAAGAGGCTTAGGTGCTGTCCTAATTCAAGAGGGTCGCCCCTTAGCCTATTTCAGCAAGGCTTTGGTTGAATCAACCTGTTCTAAATTAGTTTATGAGAAAGAAGTAATGGTAGTAGTAATGGCCGTTCAACATTGGAAACACTTTCTAATGGGGAGACATTTCGAGGTTTACACTGACCATAAGAGCTTAAAGCATTTATTAAACCAGAGAGTTCCTTCAATAGATCAATAATGTTGGCAAGTAAAGTTGTTGGGTCTGGATTTTGAAGTGATCTATAAACCAGGAAAGCAGAATGGGGTAGCAAACGCTTTATCAAGGGTTGAAGATGACAAGCTATTCTCAGCCGTTTCAGCTCCATTTTGGCTTGATAAGGATGTAGTACGACGGGAGGTTAAGGAGGATGCTAAGCTTAACTCAATCATGACAACCGTCCAACAAGACCTGAATTCTAAACCTGATTGCCACATGAGGGACGGACTATTATTCTACAAGAACTGATTGGTCCTTTTAGCCACTTCGATGTTAATCCCTCAGTTTCTGCATGAGTACCATGCCTCACCTTCAGGGGGACACTCTGGTTTCCTAAAGCCCTACAAGAGGTTAGCTTGCGGATTGCTTTGGCTAGGGATGAAGCCCTCAATACAACAGTTTGTGCATGAATGTGTCACCTGCTAGAAGAGTAAATATATGGTCATGTCCCCAGCTGGTATTTTGTAGCCCTTGCCCATACCTCAGCTAATTTGGGATGAAGTCTCAGTGGACTTTATCACTGGGCTTCCTAAATCTAACGGTTATGAGGTTATCTTGGTGGTAGTGGATCGGTTATCAAAGCATGCCCTTTTTTAGCTTCTCAAGCATCCTTTCACCTCTAAAACCGTGGCTGAAATATTCATCTGAGAAGTAGTGTGACTGCATAGCATTCCTAGCTCCATCTTAAGGTATAGAGATCCACTCTTTACTAGCAATTTTTGGAAGGAGTTGTTCAAACTACAAGGGACAATATTGAAGATGATTTCCTCCTACCATCCATAAACGGATGGGCAAACGAAAGTGCTTAATAAGTGTCTAGGAACCTATCTTCGTTGCTTCACTTCCGAACAACCTAAAAACTGGTCTTATTGGGTAGCTTGAGCTGAATATTGGTATAACACCAACTACCATGTTTCTCCTGGAAAGACCCCGTTTGAAGTTGTCTATGGATGACTTCCACCTACCTTGTTGCAATTTTCTCAAGAAGAAACTCAAGTGGAATCCGTGGCACTAGCCTGCTGCAATTTTCTCAAGAAGAAACTCAAGTGGAATCCATGGCACTAGCCTTGGTGGATAAAGATGAAGTTTTACGCCAACTAAAACACAACCTACTGCAAGCACAGTCTATAATGAAGAAATCTGCAGATATTCACAAAAGGGAGGTACATTTTTAGGAGGGAGACTTGGTCTTTGTTAAACTAAGACTACACAGACAACTCACGGTTGTGAAAAGGGTATGTCCTAAGCTTTCAGCCAGATACTATGGTCCCTTCAAGATCATTGGAAAAGTGGGACAAGTTGCTTATAAACTACAGCTCCCAACTTCGTCCAAAGTCCATCCTGTCTTTCATGTTTCCCTGTTGAAGAAGGTCGTGGGTGACCATCCTGTCGAGCACAATCTCCCTCAAGGGTTGGAGATGGACCATGCGAACTTGCCTGAACCAGAAGTGGTCCTTGCCTTACGCATGTCTAAGTCCAAGGGAAGAAGTATTCTCCAATGGCTTGTTCGTTGAAAAGACAAACCAACAGAGGAAGCAACTTGGGAGGATGCAGATTTTATTAAAGGGCAATTTCCTTTTACTCACCTTGAGGACAAGGTGCCTATTGAGGAGGAGGGAATTGTTAGCATTCCTCCTAGTGACCAACATATTGGTGATCAGCCCATACTATAGAAGCCTATTCAAACTTGTATGCATAGGGGTGAGATGGGGAAGGGGACAATTGTTGCATAGGCAGCTTGTTAGGAGTTAGTTATGGAGAGCGATTGTAGAGGACAACATATAGATGGAATCTAGGGGAGAGACAGGATTATTATTCGAATTAGAGCATATTGTATTGGCCTGGGAAACTCTTTCCAGGAGGTATTCTGTTGCTGTAACCTACTATATACGTAAATAATACAATCTCTATACTTTCCCCTATCAGAAACCATCTTGTAGTAAAGTGTTGGATAATTTAAAGAACCACTCACTTGAAGCCTTTTTTAAACCATATAAAGACTTTTGTAATTTTAAAACTTGCGACCCTGTAAAGTGAGGGAATCCTGGAGCGATAGATATGTAGACTTCTTCCTTAAGTTCTCTGTGAAGGAAAGTGTTATTTACCTCTAATTGATGCAAAAACTAGTTGTTGGTAGAGGCAAGAGCAAGCATGGTCCTGACAGTGACCATTTTGACTACTGGACAAAAAGCCTCTGTATAGTCGATACCTTTGTGTTGTGTAAACCCCTTTGTAACTAAGCGTGCTTTATAACTTTCAACGGAGCATCAACTCTATGTTTTACCTTCTAAACCCACTTACAACCAACTAGTGTTTTGCCTGCAAGGAGATCAGTTAATGTCCAGATATTGTTTTCTGCAAGGGCTTGTATTTCGGCCATCATGGCAGCTTGCCAATGGGGAAATTTAATTGCTTGATAGAATTGAGGCTAATATTGAGAGGAGATGTTGAAGGTATAAGATCTGTAACTTGTGGACAAATGGTGATAGGAAATGACTGAGGAAAGGGGATAGAGAATACCTGATTTATCTGAGTTGACACCAGAACATGCAACAGTTATAGGATTGGATTGGGTAAGAGAACAATAGTAATCATTTAAATATCCTGGAGGTTTTCTGGTCCTTGTTGGTTTGGCAGTCAAATCTGCTAGAAATGTGTCTTGAGTTGAAGATGAATTGTGTGAGAAGTCAGGTTTTGGGAGGGAATGAGTTCCTGATGATTGTGATAGATTTGGATTTGGATTAGTATCAGTTGGAGAATTAGGTGGAAATTGTATATCAGAATCAGGTTTAATGGATGGTACGAAAGGAAAAGATGTTCGAGCAAAGTCCCCCTCAAACTGAAAAGGGAAAATAGACTCATGAAAAACAACATTTCTAGAGGTGGTTTTTATGTGAAGATTGTACAACTTATACCCCTTGATGCTATAGGGATATCCAAGAAAAATACATTTTGATGCTCTAGGATCTATTTTTGTTCTTCCTTGTTTAAGAGTAGAAGAAAAACACTGACACCCAAAGGTTTTGAAATGAGAATAGTTGGGGGGTGTGGAATATAGCCTTTCGAAAGGTGTTTTTCCTTCGAGAACACGAGATGGTGCTCTATTTATGATATAGGCTGCTGTGAGGATACATTCTCCCCAAAATTTGGTAGGTAAGAATGCTTGAAATTTCAAGGCTCTAGCAACTTCTAAGAGATGCTTATGTTTGCGTTCAACTACTGAATTTTGTTGGGGAGTTTCAACGCAGCTAGTTTGATGTATTATGCCATGTGAACTGAAAAAGTCAGACATTTGAAATTCTGCCCCATTATTTGATCGTAACACTTTAATGGTGGTCTGAAATTGAGTTTGAATCAGGTTAAAGAAATGTGGGATAATTTGCTTGGTTTGGGATTTATGATTCATCAAATAGATTCAAGTGCATCGGGAGAAGTCATCAACAATGGTTAAGAAAAATCGTGAACCATCAAGAGCTGGAACCGCGATTGGTCCCCATATCTCACAATGGATTAATTCAAAGGGCTTTGTTGTATGAATACAACTCGTTTGAAATGGTAATTATGTTGTTTTGCTAGTGGACAAGTTAAACATAGTTGAGAAGGATTTATTTGATGTTTGAGATTTTGCCGTATAACATGGGGAACTTTGAAAAAGACGTTTCCAAGACGTTACTGCCAAAGGTTTGTATTGAATGAAAGAATTGATAGAAGCAGGAAAAGAAAGGGACATAGGAATTGAATTTGTAGAAGAAGCATTATGCAGCAATGGTGTAGAATTCTCTGGATAATAAAGTCCTCTATGTTCTTTGCCCAGTCCAATCATCTTGTGCACATTCTAGCCTTGGATTATACAAGAATCAGAAGTAAATGAGATTGAATAAGGATTAGAGGTGGTCAATTGACTCACAGATGTTAGATTAAAATTGAAAGTTGGAACACATAGGACATTTTTTGAGAGTAAGGAAATTAGAGACGTTGATAGAACCAATATGAGAGACTATGGCTTGACGACCATTTGGCAAATGAAACTCTAGCTTGATGACCATTTGGCAAATGAACATGTGATTTTACTGGCTTAATATCATGAGTGAGAAATGAAATATGATGAGCTATGTGATCTGTGGCACTAGTGTCAATTATCCAGGCAATAGAAATGAGCTGAAATGAGCATAAAGAACACTGAAAGAAAGGAGTATACCGGTCATGGAGACTTGAGAGTTACCTGTGTTGTTGTTAGATGAACTGGGGCTAAGAGAATGAGGCTGGTGAAGATCTAATAATTGCTGACATTGCGCAGGAGTGAGGGAAAGGTTGGTGTGGTAGGCTTCTCATCACTGGTTTAAGTGGAGTATATATGATTTGTTGCCAGAAGATGAAGAGAGTTGGATGTAGAATGTATCATGCTTGGTTTCTTTGTTTTAAAACCATGAGGATAGCCATGAAGCCGAAAGCATTTGTCGATGATATGATTATGACCACCACAATGAGAGCAAAAGAGTTTGCCCTTTCGAGGTCCTCCTTTAGCTGGCTTGGTGCTTGTGTGTCCTATGGTAATGTTCCTTTCACGTTCTATTTGAGAAACCAAGGTGAAAACCTTGTTGAGAGGAGGTAAAGGATCGTAGAGAAGAATTTGCCGACATACTTCAGAGTAAGACTCATTGAGTCCCATGAGAAACTTGATAATGTTCTGATCAAAACGATGAGAAGCAGCTCCATAGGTGCAAACGTGATGAGAGGTGAAGTTGCTTAGATCATCCTATAGGCCCTTTAGTTTGTTATCGTAAGCTACATCAGATTGGTTGTCCTGACGACACTCAGAAATGTCACGCTGGATTTGGAAAATTCGTGGCCCATCGGATTGTGCAAATCTTTCGGCAAGATCATTCCAGACATCTTTTGCGGTGTCCAAATAGAGGATGCTTGTAGCAATGTTTTTGCTTACTGAGTTCAGTAGCCAAGAAATAAACATGGTATTGCACATTTGCCAAGAGGGAAAAAGAGAATCATCTCTTGAAGGGACTGGGATTGTTCCATCAACAAATCCCAATTTGTTCTCGGATGTTAATGCTAGTAACATGTCTCTCTTCCAATTGTGATGGTTATCACCATCAATTAGTGGTTGAAGAATGATAAAGGCACCTAGGTTTTCCCCATGATGCAAAAAATAAGGATTCTTGGGATCCTGGGTAGAAGATGTTGTTGCAGCGGTAGTAGAAGAAGAATTGGGAGAAGAAGCCGTGAAGGAGGAAAAGATGCAGAGGGAGAGAAGGAGCGGAAGTCTTGCTTCTGCTCTAATAACATAAAGAGAAAATAATAAAAAATTAGAAAAGAATACCCTCTGTATTATTCTCCTTTGTTGAGAGATGTTATATATACAACTCAGAATGGAATAAAATTTAAACAAACTCTAATTGAATATCTAAACAAATTCTAGCTGACTATCTATGAATGAGCTGTACAGGCTAAAAGGAAAAACAAAACAGAAATAAAGGCTTAACAGAAAGGTAATGTTTAATACTACATTTGATGTAGGTTGCTATTTTGAAAGCAAAATTGTGAAATCACACAACTAAAATTTTCATCTTTCCTAAAGTTTATTTCATAAAGGCCATGCATGCTTGTCCATTGCTTTTTCTTAATGTGGGAAGGCATCCAAGTTCTTCATGTTTGCTTTTGTGTTAATGTTCACATGTTTATCCAAGATACATGACTGGGAGTAGTATAATGTCCTTTTTTCATTTTTTCTTTCATAGGCATTGGAAACCAGTATAAGAAGGTGCCCTCCTTACCTAGAAAGTGCACTACTTTCAAGCAATGGGGCCCTAGCTTCTGATGAATGGAGAACAGTGCCGGATATATGGAGGACGTCAGCAGAGAAATATGGTGATCAGATTGCACTAGTGGATCCATATCATGACCCACCTACCAATATGACTTATAAACAGGTAACTTGCGGTTAGCATGTTTGGCATTACTCATTAAATTTCTTTCTTTATTTCGTTGTCGCTATGAAGTTTATAAAGAAATCTGTTAGCTGTGGTGCAGCACCTTGTTTTCTTTTCCTTACAAGTGCTGATAGGGTGTGTTTTGCTTTTCACGTTGAAGCATTTGGATCTTAATGATATTGATATTTACTCTTAACCATTTTACACTTGGACGCTATAAGTACCTAACTGGTTTACATGGTTCCTTTAATTCTAGTGACACATTTCATGCTCCTGTCAGCTATTGCTGCTGCACTGTTTTGTATCGGATTGTAATTACAAATAAGAAAAATCTCTACAACAAATATTAGTATTGTCATTATACATCGCCATTGCCTCTCCAACAACTGCATTGCTCATTTTGTTAGGACGTGGTTTTGCTGCAGCCACATTTTTCTGTTGCCACGTTTTTCTGTTTTATTTCTACTGCCACTGTTGCCACCATACCAACTCAATTAATACTTCTTTCCACTCATGTCATTACCCCGATGGATCAAGGGAGAATGTGTTGGTTGTGACATGGCTTATATTAAAAAACTATATATAGAAGGCCATATATGACTTTAGCGCTCTCAAGACAAACTTTAAAAAATTTGCACATTTCTAATTACTTTTAAGATTGACGTATAACATAATTTCTTAGTCCAGATTTAGCATAGCTGCCTAATTCAGAATAGTACGTTGGCTTCAAGTTTTCTATGTATTTTCCAACCTTTTCCTTTCTCTTGAAAATTGTAGCTGGAACAGGAAATTTTAGCTTTTTCTGAAGGGCTGAGAGTTATTGGAGTAAAGTCAGATGAGAAACTTGCACTTTTTGCCGATAATTCATGTAGATGGCTTGTTGCAGATCAAGGTAAATAGCAGGTCAAATTCTTTTAAATTCAGCAGTAAATTTACTTTTTCTTCTATGATTTATGCTATACACCATATTGCCAAACTTGGGCTCATGTGTGTGGTTGTGATTGTGGGATTCTGGTTCTCCTTTTCCTGAATTCAACTTCATCTCATCATTTTCGATCATTACTAGAGTACTTGGTTTAGCCATATCTATCAATATTTTCAAACTAGCGCATCTCTTTAAAAGAGGAAATGGATGGCTTCTATTTGTTTTCTCCATCTAATCTTGAAGTTAGGTGACATTTTTACATTTTTACATTCCTGATTTACCTTGTTCATGATATACCATTGGGACTGTATTGATTATAAATTTTATGTTCTTGTGTTGTTTCCTGTAGGTATGATGGCCATGGGTGCAATTAATGTTGTCAGGGGATCAAGATCATCAGTTGATGAGCTGTTGGGTATATACAATCACTCTGAGAGGTGGGCAAAGAAGTTCTCTTATAAAATGTGCCTTTACTATTGCAAGTATCAAAATAGAATTGATTTCTTATATCTAATTTTTCAATGTTTGCTTGAAACTGAAGCTGTATGCCAAATATAGTTAAAATACTTTGTTACTGGGTTATAAAACCAGGCCAAGGAACATTAAACTTAGATTTTAGGGACTGAATCTGCTGGGGCATGGGTTAAACTTCTGGGAGATTGGCCATAGAGTGTAAAAGTAATTTGAGCTACTTTTACAGAATAAAACCGCGATCGAAATTATGAACAAAACCAAGATGATCAAAAAGTACCTTGGTGCATAAAAATAAAAACAGCGGAGATTGTGGAGTTTTGTCAGCTACTTCAATTGTGGCTATGATATTGTGGTTTTGGTAACAGTTTATGGACTGCAATTTCTTCAGTCATGTTTGCATTATGTGTCTTTACCCCAATGTCGCAGTGGCAATGCTGGCGTCCACAACTTGCTATTTAAAACCATATTTATTTTTAATTTTTCTGATTACATATATACTCGCTGGAAATTGTATAGATATGAGAGTACTTTTAACTTGATAGTATGAGGCTTCTGCAACTTTGACTCCCTTTATTACATGGACATTTGATTTTGTCTCAATCAACAAAGCTGCTGATATGTTTTGGTTGCCACAGCGTTGCCCTTGCAGTCGACAATCCTGAATTATTCAATCGAATTGGAGAAATATTTTGTTCCAATGCAACTTTGAGATTTGTTGTTCTACTCTGGGGAGACAAATCATGCCTGACGATTGATAAAAATGAGATACCTGTTTTCAGTTACGAGGAGATAATAGAGTTGGGTCAAGAAAGCCGTAGTGCTTTGCTTGATTCTGGTGATGCTAGTAAGTGATCACTTTGATCATACGTTTCCTTAGATTCCTGAGACAGTTCTTCCTGGGAGATCCATTTAGTCTATTTCTTGATGACCTGCAAATTATTTTATAAATCAATACGTTTTACTCCTCAGGCCCTGTAGCATGAGCTTAGACAATAAATGCTAAGATTAATTTGAAACTTCATGCTAAATACTTTATAACAGTTAAGTCTCATTTCTCTGAGAGAAAAGAATTTCTGGGTTATTTATCTTCTGGCCACAAATTTGTAAAAATCAGTAATTTGGTGCACGTCACCAAAAAAAATTGATGGCCTAAATTTGGTATCTTTCCCTGGTTGAAGGTGAATAATAATAGCACACAAACTTACCGCTGATGTTGCAGAAGCTTATACTACATACTTGACTAATTCTGATGATTACAGGGAGAAACTGTGTGTTTCAAACAATCAACTCTAACGATGTTGCTACACTTGTTTATACTAGTGGAACCACCGGAAATCCAAAAGGTGTTATGCTTACACATAAGAATCTGTTGCACCAGGTTCGTTTATTCTTTTCTTCTTCTAGTAATTTTTACTTGGAAATTTCAATGAAATTGTATCACTAGCCATGTGGTTTTATCAACACTTCTGACAAATCAGTGTAATGCATCATATTTAACTGATTAACATCTAATTGCATAAAGTTTCACTATGTATTCTTTCCTTTACCTCCTGATGTAGCACTTTTTCTATGAAAAGGAAATGGTCGTTTTATAAGCTAAACAAAAAATTCACCGATGTTATGCTTTTGATGCAAGTCTCTATTGACCTACTTAGCAGGAACGTATGCTATATGCTTGTGTTTTCTTTTTTTTTGGGCACTATAGCCATTTTTCCCCATTATGAATTGGCAATCTTTTAAAAAGCTTGGCATAACAAACTGTATTGTTTACGGTGATTTATTACTATCTGATGATGTAAACTTCTGTGCCATAATATTATGTATCAACGCTTGCTAAAGGGGAAATGAGATAGCAAAACAATTGAGGCTAATTGTATTTCAAAAACGTATGACAAGCATCTAAGTGCATAGACTTCTGGAGTTCTTGTTCTGGGAGGAACAGATCTATGCAGCTTTCTTTCTATTTGTTTTGTGATCACAGTATTTCATTCTAATTCATTGAGCAACTTTCCAAGGGACATCAGTTGCTTCTAGAAATTTGCCCTTCCCTTCAATGTTGGGATATAATTGTTTCTTTGGTCTGTCTCATTTGAATCAGCTTCAGGATTTTTCTAACGGTTGCATTTATCTAGGTTCGTAATGAAATTGTAGGCTCTCTTTTGTTTTAAACTTTTTAATGCTTCTTTATTTTTGTTTATTATCATTTCCTTATTTCTTAGGAAATACCTTCTTTATATTTTTCTTCTTCTACTTCTTTCAGATAAATAATTTTTACGAAATTGTACCGGCTGAACCTCGTGATAGATTTCTAAGTATGCTTCCACCTTGGCATGCTTATGAGCGAGCTTGTGAGTATTTCATATTTACATTGGGAGTCGAGCAAGTATACACCACTGTGAAAAACTTAAAGGTACAGCTTTCTGATCTTATTAATTGTCCACTGACTTCATATTCAAAGTTTTCTTATTTGGTTGAGGACTTGCATGACATGCTGTTATACTGGCCCATGTGATTTTCAAAATCTTTTTCTACAGGATGATTTGCGGCGTTATCAACCACACTACATGATCTCTGTTCCTTTGGTATATGAGACACTGTACAGGTATGTCATAGCCTGTTGACTTAATCAACTCAACTGTGTTCCTGTTTCTGAAAGTTTATGTGTTCCATCTACTTGGATCATAAATGAAGAAGACTTCCTGAACATCTACTGGAAATGGTGATTCTTTGTAACCCTGCCATATAAACTATTCTGCATCACCTTTTGATACAACAGCACTCAGCAGAATCTTTCCTCTCACTGAAATCAGTATTCAATTGTTTTAAAACTAAAGAACATGCTATCCTAAAGCATAATACATGTGAGTGTTTGTGCCATTGCTTTATCTGTCAGGGGCTGCTGGAAAGTCATTGTTGTTTCATGAAGCTCTATAGTTTTTCCGCTACTAAGTCAAAGAGTAACCTTTCTGACAGTCGAAATATCTGCTGTCTTCTTAGATATCAAGTTTATTCATTCTTGTTTACTTAGAGAGCCTGGTTTATATCTCTCCTATCTTTTCTTTTTTCTATTGCCTTTTCATATCTTGAAATTCAACGACAACTAAGAATTATATCTATGCATGATCAATAGTATGTGATGTCTGTGTAGTGGGATACAAAAGCAGATTTCTACAAGCTCAACCCTTCGAAAGTTTCTGGCACTTACATTCATCAGAATAAGCCTGGCATATATGGAGGCAAAGAGAATTTTCGAGGTCTCAGCTCAAACTTTTCTTCTTTTTAACCTCTTTTAATCTGCTTGATCATTCCTTGTATGCATGTGAAGTCTTCAAATTATGAAAAAAGAATATTTCTGTGAAACATATAAGAGTCTACTATTCTATTGGTTGTTTTGTTATGCTGTTCTCAGAAACACTTTTTTTTTTTTTAACCGAATATGGTGATAAAAATTTGGTTACTAACAGATGGGTAACTTGCTTTCCTGATCCAAGAGCTCACCAACTTAAAGTTGAATTGACCAATTTCTCTTGTGTTGAACTCCATTCAGGGGACTTGTCTGACCAAGAATCAGAATCAACCATCATATCTTTATGCAATGTTGGATTGGTTATGTGCAAGATTTGTTACTGCGATATTATTGCCAATGCACTTGTTGGCTAAAAAGCTTGTGTACAGCAAAATCCACTCTGCTATTGGAATGAGAAAGGTTTTGGTTTTCCTCAGTTACTTTATTTGATGGTCTTTGTTAACGCCTGCTTTATATGGTAAGGTGTTCATTTGATTTTTTAGGGACTGAGAAGTCAGATGTTGCATGTATAAGGAACCCGCAGGCAGTTTTTACTTGAAAAGTTGTTAAAATAGTTTGAATCCTTTGTGCCTTTTCATTTGCAAAACAATTTGTTGAGTTTGAAAGTCCGTATAAGGTATTGAAAATGTAACTTAACTCTTTTAAGTAAACGATTCATACATTGGTTTTGACCTTATTCACAAAGCCCTGTAATTGCTACTCATATGCGATACTTCCATCCTGTAACTTCTCGGAAAACACAAGTAGAAGAGGAACAAAGTGCTCATGAGTCAAAATGTAATAATCTACTACAAAAGTAATAAAATAAAAGGAACCAAAGTTATTCTTTCAGTTTTCTATGAAGGCCATGGTATCTTTTCCGTCATAAGATCTCAATCATTTTATGTCTCCTTATTTAGATTTGAACTTGTACTTCTCCTACTAATTAAGAGTTTTTATATGCCTATGGTATCCTGCAGGCTGGCATTAGTGGAGGCGGCAGTCTTCCTTCATATGTGGATAAATTCTTTGAGGTTGAAATCTGGTTCAGTTGCTTGGATAAATAAGACGTTAAATGTTATTCTTATCTATGCACCATGTGAGTGCAGGCAATTGAGGTTAAAGTACAAAATGGCTATGGTATGACGGAGTCATCACCAGTTACTGCTGCACGACCACCAACCTGCAATGTAAGATATGCACCAGTTGTATTTTAACTTTAGAAATTCTCAGTTGCAAAAGTCATTTACTCATATTAGTGTAAGTCAGGCACTCTTTTCTCCAGAATGTTTAATAATCCATAGCCTACCGATAAGCACCCCTTGAAACCTCAAATATCATTATTCTGTTGTAAGGTCAATTTGTTTCCTTATTTAACATGTCCCATCTACCTTTCATTGTGTTGAGGATACATAAGGATTCAACTGCTTATATCTGTTAGGTGATTAAGAAAACCTTTAAAACGCTATGCATCTGTATCATACTAACATCAGAAGTTGACACATTTTAATTCTTTCTTGTTATTAATCTATTTTGAAGGATTTATTCTTCATGTTTTATATCTGAACGGACTGTAAGTCAATTGACAATGTATTAGATTTTAAAATTTGAAGGTTCTTGGCTCAATTGGACCCCCTCTTCCACATACAGAATTCAAAATTGTAGATGCTGAAACAAATGAAGCTGTTTCACCAGGTTCAAAGGGGATTGTAAAAGTTAGGGGCCCACAAGTCATGAAAGGCTACTACAAGGTAATTATTTGACCTTTACAGACCATTTATTTTCAGTTGTTTGAGTCGCTTTTAATTCTGTTAGAATGCATGTGCTCTTGTTTCTTTTCTTTTTCTTTTCTTAAACTAAACTCATGTTTTGAGCCTTGGCCTGAGTTATTGACTTGGGTAGGGGAAGGTAAGGTACTAGTGTCAATCTGAGCTATATAATTATAAATAAACTAAAGATGGGAAGTCGCTGATTAAAAAATGTGGAACTACAAAATGAATTGTTATCTATTCTTAATATATCAAAAGTTACCTTTAGGGCCATTTTGTGCTATTCTTAAATATATTTTTTTGGCAATTCCTATTTTTAAATATTGAAAGGATTTACATTGTTTATTTCGCCATATTTGGATTTTTTTAACTAAATAAGCTGAGTTTACTTTTTGCCTTCCAGCCTCTTATTATGCCCCTGAATGTGGAAAATGTGCTGGCATTATATATTTGAACTTAGTTGTTTATTGATTAGCTCCACTCGTCTGTGAAATTAGTTTCTCCAGGCACTTTGTTGGTTTTCTTGGGTAGTTTGCTTCTAAAGCTTTCTGTACAAAAGTCAATCTTAATCAGTGAATCATGTAGCTGCCTGATAATGTTAGTGATGAATTGATTATTAGTAACGGACCTTTGACTGTGGTTGACAGAATGAATTGGCAACAAAGCAAGCCTTGGATGAGGAAGGTTGGCTAAACACTGGTGATATAGGTTGGATAGTTCCTCAACATTCAAGAGGAAGAAGCCGTTCTTGCGGTGGGTTCATCGTTCTTGAAGGCCGTGCCAAGGATACAATTGTTCTTACCACAGGTATGTTGGAAGCATGTAGGTTTTCTTGGGATTTAGTCAGGCCTCTTATACCTCCATTCTTTTATATACTATTCAAAATCAAAACTGCATTATGGATGTCAAAGTAGCTGGAACCTTGGTTGAAATGAGTTTTAACCTTGTGCCTGCTTTGCAATGTTTGAGTTTACTTGCTAGCTATGTTAAAAGATGATTCTCACCTCACATATTTAATCTGAAATCTTCCAAAACGAGAATTATTTGTCATACCAAGTTGAACTAAATTTGCAGAGATAGTCTGTGACAATTCCTCTCAACTTGCCCCATATCTTTTACTAATTTAAGTTTGTCTGAGAAAACAGGTGAAAACGTTGAGCCCTCAGAGCTTGAAGAAGCAGCTTTGAAGAGTAGCCTAATTCAACAGATCGTTCTTATTGGCCAGGCACGCTTAATTTGGCAACCTTTGCCGTCAATTTTCTGCCCTTTTAATTTTATATTACATTTTGATTCTCTACTAAATGACTTGTTTCCTTGTAAAGGATCAACGTCGTCTTGGAGCTATAGTTGTTCCAAACAAAGAAGAGGTACTCTTGAAAGCAAAAATGTCGGCTGTTGTGGATCCCAGTGCCCCTGAGTTGAGCAGGGAACAGATGACCAACTTGCTGCACGAAGATTTGAGACACTGGTAATGCCCAAAAAACTGAATCTTTGTGCATGAAAATGGATAACAGAAAGTTTAATCCGAGTGACTGCTTTCTCCAACCTTAGGGTCTTAAATTTTCCTCCTGTTTTTTTATTGCTGTACATGCTGTTAAAACTTGGATAGAATCAAGGATGGCCTGACCTTATTTTCACTTTTACCTGCCACAACTATTTATTGTGAAGTTGCACTTCGATCCTCCAAAGTTGATTTTATCCAAAAAAACAGTAATACTAATTCAACCTTAGAGAAATTGTGCGACAATCTGCAGCATAGTACCATCTTTGAAGACAATGCTTTCACATGCAGGATGTCAGGCTGTTCGTTTCAAATTGGTCCAATTCTGGTTGCGGAGGAACCTTTCACAGTACGTATTTGATGCCTGCTTTTCTCTTTTAAGGAAACATTCAAGTATTTGAGCTCACTCTTTACCACTCTATCCAGATCGAAAGTGGCTTCATGACCCCAACCATGAAAATTAGAAGGGACAGAGTTATAAACAAGTTCAAGAAGGAGATAGAAAGTCTCTACAATACAAGTAAATAGACAGTCACAGGTACAAATAAAGACTCCATTGTAGGACAAATAAGGTTTCCCAGTTATTTCCTTGCCCCCTAAGGTGATAATAAGTATGACGTGATAAGTCATATTATGTGCTATGTGACTAATTTTATTTTTTAATAAATTAAAAATATTAAAAATTCTAGTTATTAAATAAAATGTATAATTATTTTAAGATTTTTGATATTTTAATTTGTTAAACGGTAAATTTATACGTGACATAAATATTAATCACGCAATTAAGATATTAATTTAATATGACTTGTTAGAATTAAATATTGAACTATTTTTACTAAAAATTAAAAGTTGGAGTACTTTTAAAATTTTAAACCAGGAAATTAATTAAAATTTGAAAAGTTTTATAATTAACCCATAATAATAAGTAAATGTTATAAAAACATGGTAATTGAAAGGAAAGAAGATTTAACCTTTATTAATTGTTAACTTAGCATCGCCAAAGTTAAAAAATCCAGAAAAATATTTTTAATTAAATTTTATAATAATTAATTACCTATCATTTGTTAAATGAAAGTAATATTGAAAAATATGAATTTTATAATAGATCCTCAATAACAAAGAACTTATTGGATCATTTAGATGCATTGCGGATTTTATTTTGTTTATTGGGGATGACAATACGCCAGTTTATGGCTGGTTTTGTTAAAATTTTTAAGTAATTTTTAAAAAATTAAAATATAAAATAATATTTTTAATTGAGTTCGAGCTTGGGTTTATTCGATGACTAATTCTTCTATGTAAAATAAGATCATTTTACTTTAAAAAGTGAGGACTCAAATTGATTTGAGTATGAATTTAGCTCATAAATTAGCATGCTTTATAAGATCTTACTGGATATGGGTGAAGTACATAATTTTCTTTGATTTTACAGTTGGTAAATAATATTAACTCTTATATATATATATATATAAGTGGGAAAAGAAACAAAAACAAACATAAAACAAAGCACCCCCTATCGTAGTGTTCTTCGATACAATGCTCCGTGCTTATCACGGCCTAATAGTTCCTTTGTGAGTGTCGGCGGCTCCCCAAGAATATGTAGTCCTGGACTTGAGTACCAAGCTAAAGATGCCAAACTGTCTGCACATTGGTTCCCTTCTCTATGGATATGTGTCTACTGTATCTGTCAGTCCCAGTGGAGTAACGCTTGTATACCTGCAATTAGAGAGATTTCCTCAGAGAGAACTAAATGGGAAGGAGTAGAGAGAATGTTAATTAGCTCTAAAGCATCTACTTCAATGATCACTCGTCGATAGCCAAGATCTCAAGCTAGGTCTAGGTCTGATCTAACACCCCAAAGTTCTGCAATCACTACCAAGCCCTCACTAATATTGTGGTGAAACCCGCCACACCATTGGCCTTGGCTATTCTAAATTAACCCTCCAGCTGTGGTCCGGTGGGAGCTAAGTTTATACGCTCCATTTGTATTTAGTTTGACCCATCGCTCCGGTGGTTTTGACCATCCAACAGCATTATCCAAGGGCATGCCCTGGTGCCTAAAGACACGGTTTTTCATTGAGTTGGCTTGTTCTACCCACTTAGCGTATTCCAATACTATGCTAGATCCTGCCTCTCGCCATACAAATCCCTCCTGAAAGAGGCTTTTGTTTTGCCATCGTCAAAGAAACCAACTCGCGATGCCATAAATAGTAGACTACGGTATCTGACGAAAAGGAAATTGGTTCGTTAGGTTAGTCTACATCCCCAGCTCTTCCGGCTGTTGGAAAAAAACCTCATTTATCACAGTAGTTGGAAATTGCTTCCAAAAGGATTTCACCCGGTGACAATCCCTTATAGCATGTGATATGGATTCTTCTTGGCCACAAGCTAGACAGTTACTATTAGTTGAAATGTGTCGGGTTATCGTTGTTGGTTAGTCAACAGTTTCCTCTTGACTAGCAACCAAAGGAATGATTGAATTCGCTGAGGGCCATCCTATTTCTAAAATAATTCCCAGGATTTGATGGACACTTGATTCGAAGTCTCCTATATAAGATCATAGACTGACGCTACGATGAAGTCCCTATGGCATGTGGGTCCCCACACCATCCGATCAGCATTTCTATTGTCTTCAGTTGGGTTGGCCTCTGCAATATCCATACAAGCTGCTGTAGGCAGTAAATGTTGGAATAGTTGCCATTTCTATCCTCCTGTTTCATTGGTATAAACTGACACGGTCCCATACAGTTCCGTGTTTGGAATTGTAGAATGTGCCACCCAAAAAAGTGGTCCCCACCTAGGTAACTAGTTATCCAGCTAGAATAAAATACGTGTGCCATTACCCAACTTCTAGTTTATGCCTTGTCATATAAAAGGCCACGCTGCTAAAATTCCCCTCCAAGTGCTTGAAGCTCTTGGCCGGTTTACCTTGAGTGGAATGTGGTGGTCAGTGAACCTGTATTTAGCTCTCAGGAGCTTTACCCAGAGACCATTTGGCTTAGGAAGCAGTTCCCATCCTAGTTTGGTAAGTAACATCTCATTAGTTGACCGGAGATGCTTGATTTTGAGACCCTCGATCTTTTTTGGTTGACACACTGCGTCCCAGCTGACGAGATGCAGTTTCCGTTGTATATCCGTTGAACCCCAGATAAAGTTCCTCATTAATTTCTCCAGATCATCGCAGAGTTGTCGTGGGAGACGTATTGTCTACATCGTGTATATTGGCAGCGATGCGATTACTGACAAGGTAAGCGTTACTCTTCCTGTGAGGGATAAGACTCGCGCACGCCATCCCGCTAACTTCTGTTATGCCTTATCCTGGATGTATTGATACATATTTCGCTTTGTACGTTCGCGGATTAACGGGATGCCTAGATATTTGCCAAGATTTGTGGTACAGGGAATATGAAGGGATCTGCGAAGTTGTCTCGCTTTTGCCAGGGGGACATTCCTAAAGAAGAAAATTCTGGCTTTTGCGGTATTAGCCTTTTGACCTGACGCTGCACAAAATGAGGCTAGAGTGAGTGCAATTACCTGGGTCTGAGATTCCTTTGCGTTAACAAAAAGTATGAGATCATTTGCAAAGAATAAATGGGAGATTGGGGGCCCGATCGGACTCAGTTGGATAGGTTTTCACTGGCCTTGAACTACCTCATGTGATATGAGGTGTCCTAACCGTTCCATACATAACACAAAAAGATATGGAGAGAGCGGGTCGTCTTGTCATATGCCATTTGACGGAGTAATAGGGTCAGATAGTGTGCCTTCCCACGCAACTTCTAATGACACCGTTGTGACACATTTCATAATGACACTTAGTAGGTTAGCCGAGAGCCTAATTTTTGTCAGCATATCGTGAATGAATTCCCACCGGAGACGATTATACGCTTTTTCCAAATCAACCTGGATAGCGAGATGCCTTGTCTTTCCCTTCTTTTTCCTCATCGAATAAATAACCTCCTGTGCTATGATGATATTATTAGTAATATGGCGGCCTGGTACAAAGCTACATTGATTTTCAGCCACAAGGTGGTCCAAGTGTGGTTTTAGTCTATTGACTATGACCTTTGAGATGATTTTGTACATTACTGTACATAGGCTAATTGGGCGGAACTGAGTGATTGAAGTTGGAGACGGGAGTTTGGGTATCAGGACCAATATGGTCTGGTTTAGCTCTGGTTCCCAGCGTTCAAGGTGGAACACTTGTTGAATGAAACGTAGTACTACAGGGCCAATAGTGCTCCATTGGTGTTGGAAGAATAAAATTGTGAATCCATCGACACCAGGAGCTTTATTCGGTGGCATATCAAACACCACATGTTTGATTTCGCTTTTGTGAGCTGACAATGTGAGGGCCAGACCTCCCTCCAGCGGCAATCGAGGAAAGGCTTCCGCCATTGGGAAAAGGGTTTGTAAGCCATCAGGCGTATTATAGAGTTGCAGAAAATACTCTATGGCTAATTGCCTCAGTTGAGTTGGATCATAAAGGCGCGTACAATTTGAATCACAAAGGTACTCGAATTTTAGCTTCTTCCGTTTGGAAAAGGTAAGAGTATGATAATATTTTGTATTCTTATCCCTTTTCGTGATCCAGTTACGTCGAGCTTTCTGGTGCCAATAAAATTCCTCCTTGCATAACACCTGTTGTAATTCTCCATTGAGACGATCCTCCAACCCCAACAATGAATCTGTAGTACCCTGTATCATGGCTCGCTAAATACCCTTCAGTCTAGCTACCAACCTTCGCTTTCGGAAGAAGATGTTACCAAAAACTTCTTGATTCCAGCGCGTTAGGTGGGTAGAAAAGTAGCTGGCATCATGCTCATCTTCTTCGTTGGCGGAGTCCAGTGCCTGGCAACTACGTCTTCGAAATCTGCATGGGTGAGCCAAGCAGTTCGGAATCTAAACACTGGTAAACCTGAAGGTTGATTGGCTGGTCGCTCGAAAGAAATCAACAATAGCCGATGGTCAGATCCCATGAAAGGGAGATGATGATTCTTGGTGTGTGGAAATTTTTCCAGCCAGGACGTGGAGCCAAAGGCGTAGTCCAGTCGAGCTTGTATGGTTCTGCGTTTCTATGTAAATTTGGATCCAACAAAACCCAAGTCATGGAGTCCATTGCCATGCACCCAATCACGGAAATGTGTATTAACTATCCTCGCAGAATTGAGTCCACCTCATTTATCGGAAATTTTCAACTTTGTGTTAAAATCCCTTCTTATGAGCTAAGTTGTGTGGATTGATCTACCTAGCCCTTGTAAATAAGGCAAGAGGAGGTTTTGATTTGAAACAGTAGGGCTGGTGTAGATGATGGTGAGTGCAAAAGATTTCAAAGCATAAGCAACCGTGGCATGAATAAATTGGCGATGTGCTATCTCTACAAAAATGTCAAAATACTTTGGTCATAATAGTCAGATCCCACCCGAAAATCCTATTGCTTCTACTCGAAAAGAGTAGTCGAGACCTAAACTACGAATGACGGCTGTTGTGTGGGAGCCACTTTTACGTTGCTCCAACAGCGCTACAATTCCGGGTTTATAATATTGTAGGTAATTATGTATAATCGTAAGAAATGTACTTCCCTTGCCTCGTGATAATTCCATATGAGTATATTTATATAAAAAAACAAAGGTAGAAAGATTACGCAATTCCCACGTGGGGACATAATATTAACTTATTTTGTTTAGAAGAGTTAGACTTCAAACCGATTTAAGCCTAATTTAACTCAGCCCATTAAAAAAACCTAGGTAGGCTCGTCATCAACCAGTTCTCATCCATATTCTTTACAAGATCTTACTGGAGATGGGTGAATTAAATAATTTACTTTGATTCTCACGAGGAGATAGGAGCTAAGATCACTTCTCAAATCTTCGGTCACTTATGCCATCCAAAGCACATGAACTAACTCACCTACAGGCATTTTGTTCCCACGCGCTGCCGAGACATGCCGCACCCCCATGTTCTCATCTTATCATACCCATCACAGGGTCACATAAACCCAGCCCTCCAGTTCGCCAAGCGCCTAGTAGCTTCAGGTGTGCACGTCACCTTCGCCACCACCATCAGCGGCGACCGTTGCATGATCAAAACTACAACCGCCAAGGGCTTATCTTTCGCCACCTTCTCCGACGGCTACGACGATGGGTTGAAGCAACGAGCGGGAAGAGACCAGTACATGGTTGAGCTCAAGCGTCGTGGCTCTGAAACTGTGGCCCAAGTCATTCTTGGAGCTTCTAAAACGGATGACCCGTTTACGCTCGTTGTGTACTGTACTCTCCTTCCTTGGGCTGCGAAGGTGGCGCGTGAATATCAACTCCCGTCTGTTCTCTTCTGGAACCAACCCGCCATTGTTTTGGCTGTCTACTATTATTACTTCAATGGATATGGTGATTATATAAAAGAAAAATTTGATGATCCTCAGTTCTCGCTGAAATTACCTGGATTGCCATCTCTTTCTAGGTTGGATCTTCCTTACTTCTTCATGCCTCGGAATAATTACCATTTTGCCTTGCCACTGTTTAAAGAGCATCTAGATGTTCTCGATGAAGAAACTGATCCAAAAGTGCTTGTCAACACGTTTGATGCATTAGAATGTGAAACTTTAAACTCAATTGATAAATACAAGTTGATTGGTATCGGACCTTTGATACCGTCAGCGTTTTTGGGCGGAAAAGATCTGTCTGACAAGTCGTTTGGAGGTGATCTTTTCCAAGGTTCAAAGGGCTGTGTCGAATGGCTCAACTTAAAGTCTGAATCTTCTGTGATTTATATTGCATTTGGAAGCATAAGTGTGTTGTCGAAGCCACAGTTGGTGGAAATGGCACGAGCATTAGTTGACATGGGTAGTCCGTTTTTGTGGGTTGTGAGAGAGAATGAGAAAGAAGAAGATAAGCTGAGTTGCAGAGATGCTTTGAAGGAGCTAGGAATGGTAGTCCCATGGTGTTCACAAGTGGAGGTGTTGAGTCATAAAGCCATAGGATGTTTCTTGATGCATTGCGGATGGAACTCAACGCTGGAGAGCTTGGCTTTTGGGGTTCCAGTTGTTGCTTTTCCACAATGGGCTGATCAATTCACCAACACCCAACTGATTGAAGCGGTGTGCAAAACTGGAGTGAGGCTGAAGGCTAATGAAGACGGGGTAGTTGAAAGTGAGGAGATAAAGAGGTGCTTAGAGTTGGTGATGGGAGGAGGAGAGGAAGGGAATGAAATCAGGAGGAATGCTAAGAGATGGAAGGCTTTGGCAACAGAGGCTTCCAAAGAGGGTAGCTCTTCAGAGCAGAACATGATGGCTTTTGTGAATGAGGTAAGAGGTGCTCAGTGACGAAAGCCGAACTGTTAGCCGCATGGTGTGATCCCGGCAAATCGTCGAGTGCTTCATATGTAGCAGTGAATTTTAGTGAAAGTGTAATGAAAATTAATCAAGGTTGTAATCGGTTTAGCGATGATGGTGCTGGTGTTCTTAATCTTCCGGCCGTTTAAATCTTCGGCTGTTGGTAGAAACTGTGGATGGTAAAATTTGGTGGTTGCTATTGGTATACTAAGCTATAGCCCAACTTTTCATGTTCAATAAACTCACCCCAACATCCTCTGCTCCTAAGTTATTGCAAAAGCCTATTTGGTAGTGTTTCTCAATCCCCCATTCCATCTTCGTTAACTCATTTGTTCCTCAATTAGTTAGAAACCAAGAACAGCTGCTCAATTTCAACCACCATTCTTCTTGTCATGAAATTACTTTTGCTCTCAAATATGTCTCCATTTCCAGTTAACAAGCACATCAAGAAGGAAAAGAAAGATCTGATCTTTATCTTTTATCTTTCAGTCCACTTGTCCCAACAGCCGCCGGAGATAGCACAACCCTACTAACTATCATCTCCCGTCAACTCGCTTCTGGAACCAGCCCACCATCGTTCTCACATCTACTATCATTTTTTTCATCGGCTATGGTTATTATGTAAAGAACAAGATAGCTGACCCCAAATTTTTATTGGAATTGCCTGGATTGCCACCCCTTTCAAAAATTGATCTTCCGTCAGTTCTCATTCCGTCATCCAAGTACCCCTCTGTACTACCAATATTTAAAGATCATCTAGAGGTTCTCGACGAAGAAACAGACCCTAAAGTGTCTGTCAAGACTTTTGACGCATTAGAATGTGAAGCTTTAAGCTCAATTGGTAACTGCAAGTTGGTTGGTCTCGGACCTTTGACACCGTCGGCGTTTTTGGACGGAAAAGATCCGTTTGGCAAGTCTTTGGATGAGATTTTCTCCAAGGTTCTAGTGCTTATGTCGAGTGGCTTAACTCAAAAGATTTAGTCTTCGGTGATTTGTATCTCGTTTGGAATGTCAAAGCAGCAATTGGGGGAGATGTTACGAGCTTTGCATGACATGGGTAGTCCGTTTTTGCGGGTCATGAAAGAAAGCGAGAAAGAAGAAGACAAACTTATGATTCTAAAAGAGCAGGGAATGGTAGTGCCATGGTGTTCACAAGTGGAGGTTTGTCTCGTAATGCCATAGGATTTTTCGTGACGCATTGTGGATGGAACTCAAGCTTCGAGGGTTTGGTTTTTGTTGTTCCTGTTGTGGCTTTTCCACAATGGGCTGATCAATTCACCAACACCAAGCTGGTCCAAGACGTGTGCAAAACTGTTGTGGGGCTCAGGGCTAGCGACGATGGAGTTTTTGAAAGTGAGGAGATAAAACAGGTGTTTAAATTTAGTGATCGGAGGTGAAGATAAACATTAGAAAAGCTTGGGTTGATTTTTTACAGAAAAAATCAGAAGCTTTCTCTGCATTTAAAAGCTTCAAAGTGCATGTTGAAAACGAGATATGAAGGCATATTAAACTATTTCGAACAGATTGTGGTGGCGAGTATTTGTTGGAATTTAGAGAAAGAAATATATAAGATGAGATACGAGACACTTAAGCTTTTTTATTAATAAACTTGATTATCTTAATATAGACAAAATTTTAAAAAACTTAAAGAGATATTTCAGTCAATAAATTTAGCTTATAAGATCAGATTAAAAATAAACTAAGACCTATTCTAAAGGAATTATAACAACTCTAAAATTTGAATTAATTTTCAACATTTTCTTTTAATTTAAATTTTATGGAGAACTTTTTTCCTGTGAATCATTTCTCTTCACTAATTGATGCACTTTTCGTTATTTTGTTATTGCCCATCTTATCAACCTGTAATCATTGGAGCACGTCTTTCCAAACACTTTTTTGTGCATTTTTCACCAACTTTCAAAAAAGAGTTTCTTTTTCAGCCACATTAAAAGCCTTCTTGGCAACCTTTGCAGTGGCACCCTCATCTTCTTTGACACCCTCATATTCATCAGATGATTTCTCAGAATCACTATCATCAGAGCTATCACTTGACTCAATTTTTTTCTTAGCAGTCATTGGAAGAGTTTTTTTTTTTTTTTTGCTTAATTCAATCTCACAGTTCCTCAAAGATCTAGTTTTGATACCATGTTGGAATTTTAAAGAAAAAAAACATATATAAGATGGGATACGAAATATTTAAGTCCTTTTATTAATAAACTTAGTTGTCTTATATAGACAAAATTAAAAAAACTTAAAGAGATATTTCATCCAATAAATCTAGCTTATAAGATAAGATCAAAAACAAACTAAGACCTATTCTAAAAGAATTTTAACAACTTTAAAATTTAAATTAATTCCCAACGGTATTGCTCTAAAGAATTTGAAGCTTTTTATGCACACAATGACATACGTAAAGAACTCACAGCAGCATATACATCACAACAAAATGGTGTATCGAAGAGGAAAAACGAGACTAGTTTGAACATGGTGAGAAGCTTGTTGGCAAAAGGAAAGGTTCCAAAAACATTTTGGCCATAAGCTGTAAATCGGAGTATACATGTTTTGAATAGACGTCCAACTTTTTCTGTTCAAAATATGATGCCTTGTGAAGCTTAGAGTGGTAGAAAACCAGCGGTGGATCACTTCAGAATTTTTGGATGCATTGCTCATACCCATGTCCCAGACGTGCAAAGGAAAAAGTTTGATGACAAGGCTGAAAATTTTGACTTCCTTAAGTGATGTATCTAAAGCATACAAATTATTTAATCCACTAACAGAGAAAATTGTAATCAGCAGGGATGTTACTTTTGATGAAGAAAACACTTGGGATTAGAATAGGCAGCTTCCTACCCAAGTTTTTCTTGATAATTTGGATGATTAGGAGCAAAATTCAATAACTTGTGTGTCTGAAAATTCAGCTCCAGTAGTTGCTGAAACTTCTCTAGGAGATATTAGAGCCAATGAAGACGAAGCTTACTCTCTTCGTAGAGCCAGAAAAAGGCCTGCTTGGATGTTAGATTATGAGGTAACTGGAATTGATGATGCAGTCACTCATTTTGCTTTATTTTCATACTATGATGCTACTACTTTTGAAAGTGTTGTGAAAGAAGGGAAATGGAGAAAAGCGACGGACGATGAAATCGCTGCAATTGAAAACAAATGATACTTGGGAACTAGTTGACCTTCCAAAGGGACACAAGACCGTTGGAGTAAAAGGGATTTTTAAAACAAAGCTGAAAGAAAATGGAGAAGTCGACAAGTATAAAGCACGTTTGGTTGCTAACAGGTACAAGCAAGAATATGGCATGACTACACATAAGTATTTTCTCAGGTTGGAAGGCATGACACAATCAGATTAGTGGTTGCATTGGCTGCTCAACACTTTTGGCCTATTTTCCAGCTCGATGTCAAATCAACATTCTTGCATGGATACTTGGAAGAATAGGTATTTATAGAACAACTCCCTGGTTATGTCAAAAATGTTAGTGAGCTTAAACTATACAAACTAAAGAAGGCTTTTTATGGTCTTAAACAAGCCCCACGAATTTGATATAGTCACATTGAGGCTTATTTTCGTAAGGTTGGATTTTTGAAATGTCCTTAAGAGCATACGTTATTTGTTAAAATTGGAGATGATGGAAAAATGCTCATTGTTTGTTTGTATGTCGATAATCTGATATTCTTTGGAAATTGTGATGCCATGTTTCAAGAATTCAAGAAGTCTATGATGAATGAGTTTGAAATGTCTGATCTAGGTATGATGCATTATTTTCTTGGTATAGAGGTGCTACAATCAAGTGATGAAATTTTAATTTCCCAAAAGAAATATGCTAAAGAAATTTTGGACAGATTTCATATGCAGAGTTGCAATCCTGCAGACACTCCTGTAGAGCCTAGCTTGAAGTTACATAAAGATCATAAAGGGAAGAAGGTTAGTAGCACACTCTACAAACAAATTGTGAGCAGTTTGATGTATCTAACAGCCACAAGGCCAGACATTATGTACGTTGTGAGTTTAATCAGTAGATACATGGAGCATCCTACAGAAATGCATCTGTTGGCAGCCAAGAGAATCCTTCGTTACTTACAAGGAACTAGAGACTTTGGAATATTTTACAAGAAGGGTAGAAAAACAAATCTACTTGAGTTTACAGATAGTGATTATGCTGGAGATCAAGATGATAGAAGGAGCACTTCAGGCTATGCTTTTATGTTTGGAACGGGTGCAATTTCATGGTCCTCCAAGAAGCAGCCAATTGTTACCTTGTCCAGGACAGAAGCTGAATTTGTTGCTGCTACAGGTTGTGCTTGTCAAGCTGTTTGGTTAAGGAGACTTCTTGAAGTACTAAAATTCAAACAATCAGGAGCTACCATCATTTTCTGTGATAACAACTCAAGAATCAAGTTTTTAAAAAATTCGGTGTTGCATGGCAGAAGTAAACACATTGATGTGGAGTACTACTTCTTAAGACAACTCAGCAACGACGGAGTAACTGATTTGAAATATTTTCCAAGTGAAGAACAAGTTGCTGATATATTTACAAAACTCTCAAGTTTCTTGTTTTTCAAAGACTTAGAAAGAAGTTGGGAATTTGTTCAATAGCTACTGTTGACTGTTAAACTAAAATCTGCAGTATTTTAGTTTAAGGGAGGGAAATGTTGCGTAAATGGATTTTGGTTAGTAGACTAAGTCAAGGTTGTTCAGTCTGTTTCATCTATCTTGCACATGTAGCAGATTTCTAGGATAAACGTTGAGTTTGTTGTTATTTTCTTGCATTTACTGCTGTAACACTTAATGAGCAGTTTGAGCAGTAGAGACTGAAGAGAAAAAGCTTTTTTCCCTCTCAATTCTCTCCATTTTGTCCTTATTCAGCAGTAGCTTTTGACTTGTTTTATTAATCTTCTGGCTTTATCAAAGAAATGGTAAGTGGAAGTCTCTGGCAATAGAGCTTCCATGGAAGGTGGTTCTTCGGAACTGAACATAAAGGCCTTCGTGAATGAGCTCAAAAGTGTTTAGCTTAGGTAGTCATATTGTGCTGTTTCTATTTGTTTAGAGCTTTGTTGTTTATCTCGATTATCTTATCTGTAATGATGTTTTAATAAAAAACTATTTATATTAAATTTTCGTAAAATTCTATTAAAAAGGAAATGTGGTTTATATATATATATATATAATCATTATTAGCTTTACTCAAATTCTTAGGATATTGGATTATAATATTATTTTTTATATAATTTGTCTAGTTATTATTATTAATAAATTTAATACAGCCTTTTATATGAGTATGATATATATCAATTTTATTCTTTTTGTCATGAGCAAATATTAATTTATATCAATTTTATAATATTTTCTACATAGACTAAAAATTAAAATTGATAAGGATTTATATGCTAGAATGAACTTATACTTCAATGTCCTTAAATAACTTCTCTCATATAGAAATAACTTTGATTCAACCATTTCTTCTCGATTCCTTTTTTTTTTCATTATAATTAAATTTAAATGATATGTTTAATAAAAGAGGTTCTAGATCTATCAACTATCGTAATTATACAAATATCCACCTTCTAACAGTATCTATAAAATTAGTTGAGAAAAATATATAACTCTTACATAGAGGATTAAGCAAGAAGTGATATTTCATAGAGCTTAAGCTTATTTATAATAAGCTTTGGATGTTTTAGTAATGTAATTAAAATCAAAATTTAATTTCAGTTAAAATTTAAATAGAATTACAAATAATTCTTGTTAAATACCAATTATGTAAAAATAAGATTAAATATTTCATATTGATTATTTTTATTAAATATCTTATATTTAATCAAAAAAATTTCAAATTTTATAATTAAGTCTAACTTGATTAAATTAACTTTGCTCTCTTCAACTCATTCTACATGTGAGACCCATTATGTTTTTAATTGTGTTGGCAATGATAATAAATTATAATTCTAATTTATAATTAGAATCATATAAATTAAATCTTCTTTTAATTTATCTTTAATTCTCTAATTAAATGATTTATAATCATAGATCAAGATTGAAATCTACCAACACATCATGAAAACCCAAATATTTAGGAGTGTTAAAGTGGTTTTGACTAACCTTTCCGTGTATGATTTTTCTATATAATTCAATCATTTCATCATACAATGTTCTGATTAGATATAGAATATGAAATTATTGTTTACTTTATTTTGAGTCCAATCATATTAATTCTCCGTCATTAGCTATCGATTCAATTAATGACATTTGTAAACTATTTACAAAGCATCATTTTACCTTGGCCAACGATTTTTTGAATCAAAACTAATCGAGAACAACGAAACATTCTCCTTAATTACTTTAGGGTGATGAATCCTATATTGATCACTCAACTATCTTCATATAGTTCATGCTATATCCAATGACTATTGATTAAACGACCCATGATTAAATAAATCATAAGTAGTATCAAAATATAACAATCCTCATACAAGATAACTTTAATGATCTCAAGTCAAATGATAATTTATACAATTATCACAATGATAATTTCATAGAAATATAAGTAATGTCTCAAATGAATTTTTTATATCGAATCTTTTTAATGAACTTATTATCTAACATGTACCTACACATTAAGTACGGCAGAAGAAGAAGAAGAAAAAGAAGAAGAAGAAGATCTTGTTTAGCTACTCTATCTCTGGATTATGCTTGAAGTTGTTTGGATATAGAAGGAGAAAGAAAGAAGTGAAAGAATGTGGACGTGAAAGCGTCATTTAAGGAGGTTGTGTCTTTGCTTCAATGGAGAGTTTTAGAGGGTCTGACGTATGTCCATTTATTTCTTTTACTTCTTTTATATTTCAGCCCCACTTGTCGTATGGGATGCATATCTGGTAAGAGAACTCATAAGAAAAAATAAAAAATGCAAGGTAGGATGCTTTTTCGATCGAGGTTCTTGCACTTCTTAGTTCTTCGCATGCAAGTTGGTGGCAGCCAAGTTGGAGGCAGCTGTGATGGCTCAGTTGTGGAATTTGAACTAAGAGAAGTAGAAATGTTGATCGGAGATCTATAGTTTCCCGAGAAGTCATGAGGGAAGAGCCAAACGCCTAAATTACGCAAAGCTGCGAGAACTGGTCCTACAGTGAAGCTTGTCTCCACCTTCAAACAGGTTCAGAAGTTAGATGTAGCAGCAGTGAGTTTTGCTCATCACAAAATGTTAATGCTTAATTACATTCCATCCAAAGACATCAGCTGTTGTTCGGTAAATTGTTATGTTGTTGTGTTTTCTTGACCAGTGAAATCATGAAAGAAGAAGTATAGAATGAGATTCTAAGTACCTGAGAAAATGTCATAAATCTGAAAAGAAATTCCAACACAAATCCTAAACTCTCGTTTTTCTTGGCAATAAAGCAACCAACAAACTAAATGGGTGGGTGGCATGTCTGAGTTCATTCATCACATTTTTGTGGCCAAGAACAGTCTTCTGTTGAACCTAACGACAGAAATTCTAAAATCTTTATTATAAGAATATCAAAATGCGCAAGGATGATTAGAGGAGGTCATCGATTATACGCAACCTTTCTTTTATATTTTGCAAAAGAGGTTATTTTCATGACTTGAACTCGTGATTTTTCAGTCATAAAAGAGCAACCTTATCATAACTTGCAAAAATATGTGCCTTGATTGTAGCAATATACTTTGCAAATGAACAAAAAAGACTTAGACTTTGTCATATTAAATTTAGTTTATCCAAAAAAATTTTAGTTTGAGATTTCATGTGTTAAATTTAATTTTTAATCTTCATTTATTGAAATATTCTCAAACTTAAATGGTTTTTTAAAGGATTTAAACCATATCATTAACTTTTTTTTAATAAAAATTTATATGAAAAAATAAAATCAATTTATACATACACAAGACAACAATTACTATGTTTTTAAGTATACTAATTATCAAACAAATATACAAACAGGTTTACAAAATTAAATACATATCAGAATTTTTTTAAAAGTTCTTTCTTCTTTTTGTTCAACATTTTTATGATGAGAACATGATCAAACAAATTACAAATTTTAATTAAGCAATTTAAGATTTGGGATGGCTCTTTAATGTATTGACCCGAGAGGTAAGTCGAACTCCAACCCTTGGATAAATATATTGGATGGCAACCTTAATTAGCTCTGAATTGGATTCTTGTAAGATTGAAGCTCAAAACTTACTTAGTCTCTTATGATGGCTTTTTGGGCAACAGCAATTGCTGAAAATAGTTGCTAGGAAAGTAAAGGCTCAACCAATCTATCCCATCTTGATCTCATGAACATAAAGCTATCAAGTGTCTGCACAAAGTGGGATGTAACGAATCAATAAACACAGTAATTAAGAAACAAAAAGCAGCAGTATCGATAAGCACCACCGCTATCATTGGTTTGGTGAAGTGCGGTCCCTCTGCTAATGGGGATTCCACTACCACCTTTATTTACACAAAGCACAGAGACCGAATTCCACTTCGCTACGTTCTATAAAAACCCTGAGACTAAGATCATTAAAGATGCCTTAAAAGAACAATAAAATGAGACTACAATGGTCTCTGAAGTTCTGCTTCCTTATAGTTCTTGGCTTTCATTGTGTCAGTAACAGCAGTAATATTTCAAGGGCAAGAAGGGTCTGTGATGGTTCAATAGCAGAATGCAACCTCGAAGAGCTTGAGGAGCTTATGGCAACAGAAACCAGCAGGAGGTTTCTTGAGCAGACCAAGTACATATCTCCAGGTGCTCTAAATAAGAACAAACCCGCATGCAACGGTGGACCTAGCGGCCAGTCTTACAGTAGCAGCTGTCTGCCACCTCCAGCAAACCATGGAAGTCGTGGTTGTTCTAAGATCTATCGTTGTAGGTCCGACGACTGATCAATATACTTCTCTTGTTTCTCTTTTGACCGTTAGTCTTTTCAATCAAGAGATCTCAATCTGCATGTCTAATTGTCTATATATACTTTTCTTCTACCTTTAATCCTCCAGTTAATTTCTGCTAATCCTATCGACTTGATCTTCTGAGGGAGAAATAAGGCTCTCCAGTTTAGGCAACTTTGTGAATAATTAGCTAAAGTTATTTCATGCCAACGATGCTGTAGATGAGATTTACAAGGATAGTAAAGCAGGTTTCTATCGAGGTATTTTCAAGTGTTGCCCGGCAAAGACTACGCAGAATTACAATTTGTCGACGAAATTGAATGAGTTTGAGTTGCTAGCAAACTAAATGAGATGTAATCACTTGAGAGGTTTAACATCTTGTACAAATGAAAAAAAAAAGTTTGCTGACACCACTTGGAAAACAGTTCCTCATCCACTCGCAGCCTCTGTATTCCTATTCTCATATACACATTTCGTGTGTACGTAGAATTATTTCATACACTTGACGCATCCGTAAATGGGTATCTGTAACTTGAAGACTCACTTGAGGCACGACTCGATGAGATATTAAGTGGGTATAAAATATTAACATAAAACGAGTAGACTCGTCGAGAACCCCATAATCACCTTAAATGTAGTTTATTGTCATTCTCAAGCTTCGGACCACATAACATGATAGAGATCAAGTTGAATGACAAAAGAATGTGTATCTGGGGCTATTTATTCTCAAACCAACATCTCTAAGGCTCTTGCATACATATACACACAAAAATATCTCAATCGTCATTTCCAAAGCCAGTAAATTAACATATATTCAATTTTAAGAGATTTGCGAAAGGGAATGCTATGAGGATGTTCAAAGAAAATGAGGGTAACATGTGAACCAAGAAAACAAGAAGTCCAGTCTAGAAAACTCTGTTTCATTTAAATTAACAGAGTGAGTATGATATTTAGTTGACTACATTTCCATCTAGTTTGAACACCGACCAGCCAATCTGAAATTTGGCACACAAATAGAACACAAAAGACTTTAGTGTCAAGGATAAACTGCATTTTCATCCAATAAATGCACACATCCATACTGAGTACAGTTGTTGAATTTGTTGATTTTCACCTCACAAATGCCAAGAGGCCACTTCTACATGGAAAGCTAGTATTTCCATCCCAAAAAAATCTACTTTACCCAAAGTTTCCAAACCTCTCGCACGTTAGAAGAGCCATCTGCAACTTCAGCAACTAGAGTTGACGCCATTAGACCTGCAGAAGAGAATAGGTACTGTTTACAACTCCACACTTGCATCTCAAAAAGATGATCTCTAGTAGCTTTCTACCAAACGCATGATGGAAACATAAGAGCACTCATGAAAAAATAAAACCATGAATATACTCAAAACTCACATATTTCGGGATATGTGTAGAAGTCCTATGCAATAGACCCTAGGTACATATCAGTTTGTAAGAGGTAACTCATCCAAAATAAAGTACAAGTGCATGAGTCCATGTTCACGAGTCCGTGGTATATTCAGTCATCAGAGAACACAAAATGCCAGAGATGGCCAATAAAACACGAAAGCAATATAAACTTGGTACACAATATTACAGTAGTTTACCATCTTTCTCCACCATAGAAAGGAATTGTCGCGTTCCACCGCCAACTCCAAAATAATGTTTTTTGGCTGCAAGATATACAACTCCATGGGGGCAACTGATGCACTGAAAACAAGAAAGTATTTAGGTCCAAAGAACTCTTACTCTGTGTCAGAAGAGACAAATAGCCAGCTATTCAACAAGGCATACCTTCTTTATCAGTCCATATAGACTTTGTTGAGCAGAGACAGAGTAAATTGTCTCTGCCATCAAAATAATATCATAACCTGAAAACGAATCCTCTGTTGAGCTATTCATCTCTTTTTCATTTCCAAAGGGGAGAATTTGATGGATTTGACTCCAGTCACCAGCGAAAAAACGGAGTTCTGTTCCAGAATCAGAATTTGCCTCATCTGAAACAGCAGCTTGAAATTGTTTTCTAAGATTCGCCTTCCCATTTGAGATAGTGAGACATTGCAAAACTTCTGCATTGAAATCCTGGAAATGTACAGCAGCTGCACCCTGATAAAAAACAGAACATTAATAAAGCCGTTGAATCTTCAAGATTCAGCACTTTGTCATGTAAAATTGGACTCCTGTACCTCAAGGCATGCAAAGATCCCAGGAAGTCCATGACCGCATCCAAGCTGAAAATCGAAGCATTAACTCAATATGGAGTAATTAAGGCAAAATGATAAAGCTGAAAACCGAGCATATTAACTCCATATAGCAAGGATATAATGATAACGTAAAAGAAATAAGTTGTAAAGCCATATCCATATCAGATAAACCAATCAGAAAACAACAGGAGCGCTGATATACAATACTTCAGAATGTAAAAGGTAGTTCTCATGATAGCCATAATTCCATATGCAAATCCCTCATCTTCTATACACTGCAATGTTTCAGCACCAATGCTCTATTTAGAATATTTAGAAGTACACAACTAGGCTTGTGGAGTCAGTTAAAATATGATTGTGAATGTTATAAATTATGTAAAACATTTTTTTATCTTTCACAAATTTGATATCCTTCACGTGAGGTTGATACAATAGTTATTTGCAGTAATAATTTAAAATTCTATTTTCTAAAAAAAAATTAACTTCAAAAATAGCCATTGTGGAGGCAGAAAATAATTTTCATACGACAAACTAATAAAAGGAATAACAAGGAACGATTAATATAGCAGAAGGGTTTGAAAATTTTCAGAAGTTTTAATACTTGGTAATTGTACAGCCTCTTAAACCTTTCCTCATACTGCACAAGTATCAACTGTTTCCAATTCCCAAAAACACTTAAATATTCTAGCATGTAAACCCTGTCCAACCATCATTTATCATACATATACAGCTGAAATAATCTATCTCAACCGTAATACATGTCCTAAAAGTTTTCAATCAAAATTATCATTGCCGAAGAATTGTTGAATCACCTGAAATTAAGTTCCCACCTCTAAAACTCGCTTTCCTGTAAATGATAAGTGCCCATTTTGAACCTCAGATCGAAGAGCTTTAATAAGGTCTAGTGAACCTTCCCAGAGCTTCAATCCACCTATACTCATCACGATAAAGGCGCCTCAATCACTGCCCTCAAAAGTAATTATTAAACACAAACCATCAAAAAGCAGTATAAAGAACAACAAAGAAAAAGCTGGTGCACCTTCATAAACACCAGGCACTAAATCGGAATTAGGCAGCCCAAAAACCTCCTTCGTATTAACCCGGCCCTAAAATTGCAAGAACTAAAATATTAATCTCCTTCAATGAAACATACAATTCATATATTCAAGCATCAGAAACTGAGTTCCAAAACATGTATTTCACAAAGAAAAATAGTTTTATCTTAATAAGAGGTACCATGTAAAGCTTGAAAGCTTACAGATTGTCAAATTCATTTCTCTCTCCATCCCCCACCCCTCTAGGAAAAAAAAAAAAAAGGAAACGTCACAATAGAAAAGCAAACATATAGAAGAACAGACTTTGAGCAATGTGAGTCCGTCCAAGTCGAGTGGCTCCATAGAGCAGTTCACCGTAGACGAAACCTGAAACCAAGCACACAAACAGTCAATTAAGTTTCGAAATCAAATTAACACTAAAAGAAAATATATTAGAAGTAAAAATGAATGAATACAGGTGTTGCGGGTTCCTCTTAAAACAAAAAGATGAATACCTGTGAGGCAAGAACTTCGATGGGGGGAGGTGGAGGAGGAAGAGGAGGGTCTGCAGAAGTATCTATGAACCCTAACCCTCCAGAAGAGGGAAACAACTGAAAAGTCGACATCGGTTCTTTTTGTTTCAGTTGCAGTAGGGAAGAAGAAGAGTATAGTTAGTAGCAGTAAATAAATATTACTTAATTTTCTCCATTATTTACTCGTATTAAGAGAAATGCCATGTTTTGTGAGAAATGCTTAGATACCTCTCTATTTGAGGGAAGCCAATGGAATGGACTGGGCCGAGACGCTCGCGAACGACTGAGTCCTAAGAAGCAGGCTGGGCTCTGCTCAATTCCACCCGAGACCCGAAGCCCGATCAAAATTGTCAAGCCTAATTTGAAAGGTAAACATGACAAGCATTATGTGATTCTTGCCAAAGTTCATGTTTGCTCGTACTTTTTATTTTATTTTAATTTTGTCTCATCAATTTCCATCATTATTTTGTTTAATTTTTGTTTTTCTATTGATCCCAAATGAGCTTTGTTATGCTTTCTACATTGATTTATTTTTAGAGTTTCTCATATTTTGGATGCCTTATAATTATTAGGTATTTTCTAATTTACAGGTGTTGAAGTATGTGGATGTACACACTGACCCTGGTTAGCAGACAACAGATTGTATTAATTGTTGACTAATTGCAATAGTTGGTAACTGATTTTATCAACGGTTAGCTGATAACTAATTATGGAAATGTTTGGCAAATAACTTAGTAGCTATCTTTTAGCTTGTTGATTAAAATTTAAAAGTTAATTTTTTGATTATCTTAAAAAGTTATTAATGTGTTTAATAAATGATTTATTTATTAGCTTATTTAACCTTGATAAGCTGATTTCTAAAAATACCGAAAGAAGAGATTTTGAAATTAGTTGTTTCAAACGATATAAACATATTATGATAACAAAAGAGTCTGCTTATTCAAACATATCGTACATATTTTGATGAATCTTTCTACCATTTTGTTACCCAAAACCACAAGTTGGCCACTCTTCTATCATCATAATTGTAAATCACAATAAATTAAGCTGCTTCCAGCATAGACAAACCATGAGAAAAGCAAAATAACATGTACACAGAATGCAACAAATACAACCACAGCCGCACACATGTACTCTTTAATACAACCCTATGCTTTGGATATTGAAGATGACATTTTTATAAGAAGGAAGTTATTCATATCTTTTTTATTTCTACATATTAAAGAATACTTCATTTTTCTTTGTAGAATATCTTCGTATTGCTTTCTGTTTATCTAAATCACATTTATTTTTTATTTTTTTAAGAAATACAAACCGTCAAACTAATAGTAATTAACTTAGTGTCATGTTTTATTATGAATTTTTTATTTTTAAATGTTTAATTTTTAGTTTCTTATTATTTTCATAACTTATGAAAAACAAAAAAAATTAGCTTTTTTATTTTCATTTTCTATCATAATATAATTTACTATTAATCAAATAATATTATTTAATTACTTAGAATTAGTTGCTAATAAAAACTATGAATAATATAATTTAAATATTTACTTTATCTTATTTTATAATCAATTTTAAAATTATTTGAATTGAAAAATATTTTTAAATTTGATAATTATTTAATATAAATATATTTTAAGCTTAAAACATCTTGAAATACATAAAATTTAAAAGTATTGGTTTAAATAATTAAACTAAATATTAGCAAATATTAAAAATAAAATTTTATATATTTTTTACTTATCTAATTATTTATTTAACTAAAATATAATAAATCTATTATTAGTTTTTAATAAATAATTTTGTAAGACATTAAAATTAAACTAAATTAATTCATAAATTTTAGTTTATCTTTAAGTTCCATTTAATATTTAGTTATTATTAATATTAAAATATAATTATATTGACTATAACAACTAAATATGCTTTTATCTTTATTTAAAAAAGAAATAGAAACAAATATTTAAAAAGTCACAAGAAAAAAAAATTATCACAAGCAGTTAATTTTTACAACGATTTATCCATCACGAGTAATTCAATGTTTTATTTTCACTAAAAAATAATGAAATTATCAATTTATATTCTACAGTACTCATTTGTTTTAATCATCTATACTATCAACACATAATAATAACTTATTATCATTTATTTATTACCAATATATGACATCTCGACTAATGAATCGTTTTTCAAGCAGAGATTGAATGTTATATCTTAACTCATACCATGCATCTTTATTCTTCTTTAATCCCATTTATTTCATCATTTCATAATCATATTTATTTCTTTCACTAAGAAGTTGAGGCCACCATTGAATACATCTGATGTATTTCAGATGCCTTAAGCAGAGATGGAATCAAAAAATGAATCTTAACAATAGAGTTGCTCTTTTACAGGGGAAGATAAAGAAAATTATTTTAAAAAATAAAAAATCCTAATTAAAAACTTAGTGGTTGAATTATAGAATAAGAAAGATATTAGGCACTATATTTTAGTTATTAGGTTTAGAAATGATTGTATAAATTTGGGAAATTTTATTAAAACAATTTAGGTATGAGTTTAAATGAAAATTTGATTGAGAAACATTAAAAAAAAAACCCATAATTAAGTGCCTAATGATTTCTAATTTGACCTTAACTTTAAGAAAATATTAAAGATATCTAAATAATGTCATAAAGCTTGAACACAACTATAGAATTTGAATTTGTTTTTGAAAAAAAGCTTAAAGAAGGCCATAGATTGACAAGATATGAAGTGAAACAATTGGTTCCTCAGGTGAGTTCAGCCCAGGAAATATATTTTCAAATGCAAGTAAAATTAGGATACACCTTGTCAAATATCAAGAAAAAATCAGAGTCGAAGACAGGATAATCAGATTTTCGGTAATTGAAGCTTCAATGTTTTGTTTCTTTTTATCTTCTTCGTTGACGGATAATAGGATCCTTACACTTGCAACTTCAAACTAATTAGCAACATACGGTGGTGAAAACATAGAGTAACAATATGCGAATAATATGATAGTAGTATTACTGACATAAATATTTGATATGACAGTAGCAAACATGCGTCTGATATAAAAATTACAGCCTGGATAGAGCAATGATCTTCTCATCTCATGGAAATTGTCACTTTCTCTGAACCTACAAATAAGCTTATCAGAACAATCAGTCGCATTATCTCTGTTGGGCATTCGTCCGTTTCAGTATCCTCATCTTCTACATCTTGTGATGACACAAGTTGCTTTGGAAGCAGTTCTGGACATTCCACTTCTTATTTGAGCATCTCAAGCAATCTATGCATAGAAGGATGCTTACTATGCTTCAATTGTATGCATCAAAGTGTGACCACAATAATTTTGTAAGGGTCATTCTACTTTGTTTGCTCTTCTGTGGTATTGGGGAGTTTTGTAATGGTTATTCTGTTTGTTTACTTTTCTGTGGTTTTGGCCTCCCCGTATTTTTATGTACTTTTCTTTTCTGAATTGCTCGTAGGCCCCATAAAGTAAATTTGGCTTGAATGGTCTGCTAATGCATTCAAATTGTTCCTTCTCCTTGCCATTTCCATCAACAACATTCCAATATGCCTCTAGCACAATTCTAGAGCCATATAGCCAACAGTTCCCATTGCAAGTCGCACCTGATAAAGAGAGCACTATTTTTTGTTTGACAAAGATTGGCTACACCAAAATTCGAAACCTGTGGGACAACGTTTCGTCCAGAAGGATGTTATGAGGCTTGATGTCAAAATGCAAAATTCATATAGGGGATTTTGCAATATTCAAAAAGTTTTTTTAAAAAAAGTCAAACAAATAGAATAATATTATCAAATGTGAACAAATTATCTGAAAGAAGAACTAGCATGTACATTTAAATTCTCTGTTATTATTCTTGAGAAGGATAGTATGTCCATGCTCAATTAATGCCAAGCATTATGAGTAATCTCGAGTTTAAACTACATTACCTCAGTTCTAATGTGGCAGTCTGATGGTTTCTTGGCATTTATGAGTAATCACGAAATAATTAATCTAAAATGTCACGTAGAGGCTGATCAATAAACTGGAATTCTTGTTTTCATTTTGCAGATCACGTGAAGGAAATAAAAATCGACAACCTACCATTAACCGTATTCAATGAGTGAGATCAAAACAATTCAGAAACCATTCACAGTTTCCAGGTGAGGTGAAGTATATACTACAAAGACACAACTCCTAGATACTCACCAATCACCATCATCCTCCCATCCATACCATTTTCCTGCATTTTAGTGATAGAGCTGTAAAGAGACAATTAGGGTGGGCAGAATCAAATAGATCCAATCAGACACAGTGCATCTACACAAGTTTCTTGAACCAATAGATCACGACTTCCATGCATACTAAAATTTAGTTAATCCTCTTTTTTCCTGATCTTTAAAATTCAATGTTTGAATCCCTTAATTCTTTACATATATGTCATGCAAAGAAAGACTAACAATCTACTATTAACCATATTCGATCAGTTAAGACCCAAAACATCCAAAAGCTATTTAAAGTTTCCAGACGAAATATATAATACTCACCATCATAATCCCATCGATAGTTTACCTGCATTTCAGTGATAGTAAAGATCAATTATTGTGCGCAGAATCAAATAGAGCCAATGTATACATATTTCTTCAACTAAATATCACTTACATGCATACCAAGCGTCGTGCAAAATCACTACTTCTATATATGTATATACTAGGACCGACCTCCTTCTCTTAGCAAAGCTTGGTAGAAAATTGGAGCATACACTAACACGGGATCTATTACACACTTCGAAGGTGTTTGACTTGTTTTATGAATATCCCGATGAATTGGTTTTGGTGAAACATGTGGATTTAGTCATTCTAAATGTTAATTTCTACGATTATCATTCACTACAGTATGTAGATACTTCATCTTGCAATAATGGGAGGTAGAATAATTCTGCCTCCCACTCCTTAAAAGATGAATACTCCCACGTAGTCATTAGCGATAACTGCTCATAACTTCTATACGTATTTCACTGCATCTATATGGTGGTAGAACATAATTCTTCCAATCCTCACCAGTGTTCGCCCATTCTGCATTTCAGTAAATAGCAGCAGCGTTAACAATAATAAATGAGTACAGAATCGAAGGGATGAAGTAGTAAATTAGTCTGTGAAACATATGCAAACACCAAATATTACACTTGATATCATCATTTCCAACTTCTTCACACCGTAAACTATTATAGTGATTAGTCAAATTAAGAAAAGACTAGGTTTTAGTTCATACCTTATCCATAAATTGTGTATTAATGAATCAGGTTGCAGTAATTATGTTATACTAGTTATATCTTTCTATACGATAACAAATTTGTAAGAATATTAGTAAAATTAAAATTGTCTCTCTAAGATTTTAGCGCGGATTAACAATAAGCGTGTGAGATTAAATAAAGGAAAGTGTGGCAGCTGAGATATGGATTAACGTACCTGGGGTAGGAACAGGACAAAGTTGGGAATCACCTTCAAAGTTGCAAGGATTAAACATGTGGTGATTTTAGCAGCGCAAAATGAATAAAAAGAGAGCTGGAACCCAGATACCACAGTATCATGGACGTCCTTGCAAGTTATGTTTCCATCATTGGGAAACCCAAATAATCTTGTACCGTCAGAAGCATCGTCATCTCTACACGACAAGAATCCTCCAAATATAATATGCCGCCGACTACATAGCAGTATTCACCTTTTAAGAGTGGGAAGAAGAATTATTCTGCATTCTATTATTGTAAGATGAAGCATCCACGCACTATAATGGATGATAATTATGGGAATGAACATTCAGTGCCACTGAATTCACACATCGCATGAAAACCAACATCCCCAGAATATTCATAAAACAAGCTAAGTCAAACACCCTTCGAAAAGTATAATAAATCCGTGTTAGAGGATTGCGGGGAAGTGATGCGAAAGGGCGATCTAGTAGGGATATCTCCGGAAGAAGAAGTGCAGTTATTGTACGCACTGCAACTATAGTGTACTAGTAGGATAACCTCAAAAACAGCTATTGCAAATATGAGAAGGGTGTTGCAATTAGCAATCAAGACACTCAAGAAATTGGAACTGAGTTGCAGTCTTTAGAGAAGGAGAAGCATATCCAGATTTGGCCGATTGGGAAAGAGATAAGGCCAAGATAAGGTAGACCTGTCTTTCAAACCACTCATTGAGATAAGGCCAAGATACGCCACCTCGGTTTGGGGGACTTTGATCATCCGTGCCCCACAGTGTTTGAGATAAAATAAAACAGGGTAGAGCCACTGTAAAGGGCATAGACGATTTGAGGGGTGGTTTGGGGCGTTCAACAACCTACCGAAATTAATTTGTAATAAATATTTGAAAACTATGGCTGTGTTTGCAGATTTAATAAATTATTAATTATTATATAAATAATTAATTTATAATAAGTATTTGAAAATTATGGTTGTGTATAGTTATTAAAAAAAGATTATTAATTTAATAAATTATTAATTATTACATAAATAATTTAAAAATATATTATTAGTTATATAAATTTAAAATTATAAATAATAAAATATTAAATTTAAATAAAAATAAATAAAATAATTTAGTGAATGAAATATTTCATAAAAAAATATTATTAATCATATTAATTAAGAGTATAATAGAAATTAATGAAACATAAATTTTTACCGCAGAAGCAATTTTTTACCGCAACTCTTTTTTTGCTTATTGATTTTTGCGGTGACATTTTACTTTTCTTCACCGCAGATCCAACCATGTGATTATATTTAAAAACTGAGATGAATAAATACTTATTCTCACCACAATGCAGATTTAAACGCAACTAAAATCGTAGACGAAAACTCAGTTTTACAACTAATGACAGTCATTTTTCTTATATTAAAAAATAAATTTATTTAATTGTCAAGTATAACTAAATATTGTTTATAGTTAATTATGTGAAAGTTAGAGCTTTTAATAGTAAAAATAAAAATGATCATTTAATTAATATAAATTATTTTAAATAATTAAACAGTCACTACAAATTAAATTATTATAGTTAAAATTTTAATTTTTTCATGATTAATATTTATTTTTAATCTAAGTGAAGCATATATTTAATTAATGGCAAAATTGATGCATTTAATAAGTTGGTATGGACTTGACTTGTAAGTCCTCCGGCAGACCCCCCTGTTATTTGTCTCGACTCGAACAGCAAATGCTTGAGGTCAGATCGACTTGAACCATAAAAACTATAGAGTTTCACACATTGACACGGTAAAACTTCACCGTTGGCTTTAAAATTGCCAAATAATTTTATGGCTGTAAAACTGTTATTTCTCTACCTTCCTTTATACACAAGGGTATAATCTCTTTCACCCGATTTGTTTATAAAATTGACTGCGTTGAAAATTAACTATAAGTGAGTTTCGATTTTCCTCTTTAGAGCGAATAATTTGAAAATTACAAATTAAAAATAAAAAGAGTCAAAATATATCTAATTCAATTTTTTTAAAATTCTTTTTTTAAGCAGTCAATTATAAATTGTTTACGAGTATTTATAGAATAAAAATGAAATTAAACACTTTTGGTGAAAAAAATACATGAATGGTAACTCTTTGATGTCTTTTTTCTTATTTATAAAAAATAAAGTTTTTAATTAAAATTAAATTCTTATTTGTAATTAAAGTCTAACTCTAACTCTAATTGCAACCGTAACTCTAAGTCTAATTATAATTATAATTTAAATTTAATATAATTAAATATCTCATATTTGAATTATAATTTTAATTTAGTTTTAAATCAAATCACTGAAATTTCTTAAACTTCGAAACTAAATCTAACTTAATTTAAATTGAATTTTCTCATTTAAACTGATCTTTATGAGTGATCCTAATATGTTGATAGTGGTTATTAAATCTAATTCTAATCGAATCAGATAACCTAAAACTTCTTTTAATTTATCATTAATTCTTCAATTAAATAATTTATAATCATAGATCAAGATTATGATTTAGCAATATGTTATGATCATTTAAATATTTGAAATTTCAACTAATTTGGCTTAACTTGCCCACATATGATTATAATTTATAATTTTGTTCTTTCATCATCTAATATTTTAATTGGATATAAAGTGTAGGATTAGTGTTCCTACTTTTAAATTCATGTCTATTCTAATTAATTAGTAATTGATTTATAATTTATATATGAAAGCATACAAAATTCCTTAATCATTGCCAATTAAAAAAAATAGAATATTCTATCCAAACACTTTAGGATGATCAATCGTTTATTGACTTATTAATCTATCTTCAAATAGTTGATACTATATCTAAATATTATTACCTAAGCTATCCTAAATAGAAAACTCATAAGTAACATCAAAATATAGTGATTTCTTTATGAGATATTTTGATAATCTCAAATTTAAAAATCAATTATATAACCGTCAAATGAGAAAATTCGCATACAGTCAAGTACTGTTTCATTTGGGATCCTTATAATTGGGCTAAGTTTAGTGAACTTATTCTTTAATAAACACTTACAATTTGTTTAAGTATCTTTATGCTTTAGTTTATAAAATCGACTATTTTCTTCGCAAGAAAAAACTAAAATTTGCGATTTTTGCTCTCTTGATATCAAATCTTAATAGATAAATAACTAAAAACAATTTAAGGATAATACATAAATGCAATATAAATATCATAATATGATCCCATCTTAATTTCAATTGCAAAATATAATTATCTTATAGGCTTCATCTCATATGTTAGTTAATTAAACAAATACACCTGACATAAAAATTATATCTTGAGATATATAACTAACTAATTGATTGTATGATATAAAATAATAATCTCCTACCTGCACTAATTCAATCATTTAAGTATCTTATATTATATCACCGTATAGGGAATATGCTATTACCAAGATAATGATTTGGTGAGAGGATTCTACAAGATTCTCTTTAGCGAGTACCTAATTAAATCTTACAACTTTCATCCAATTATCATTATAATTAACAGAAACTACTCAAATACATATATGGATCTTTGATAAAGTCTTACATGGATCTTTGATAAAGTCTTACCTCCTTTCGCATGCTCAATAGCTCTAATGTTCTATAATATATTAGGATTTTCCTCTAACAATTGAATACAGATGTACGGTATGTTAAGATGTATTTGTGACATTTAGTTGAGATTTCTAGCTGGTATTATCAAATAAAATTTTCAAAAATAAAAAAGGTATATATATGAATGAGATTGCATAGGAAAAATAATTAAAATAGTAATAATGTTCATTTAGAATAAGTTACAAAACTAAGATTTATAGTTAAGAATGACAATGAGTCAGGTAAACTCAAGTTTCCTAAGGCATAGGCTAGGTCAGGTCTGAGGTTGTTGTCGACAAATACCTAAATCTATTTGTTTACACCTAAAAATAGGTTCGGCCTATTTTTACTGTTTTGGGCCGAAAACCCGAAGTCAAAAGAAAAGCCTATGATTCGAAGTCCAACAGAAAGCCACTGACCCTGCCCATCAAATTTCAGTGTCCAGCAAAGAAGGAAGTAGTAGAAGTTGAGTTGGAGTAGGAATTTAGAAGTCCAAGATAATGAAGAGATAAGGATAAAGTTTTATCTCTATCTAAGTAGGATAAAGTTTTATCCAAATCTTATCTCTATCTAAACAAGATAAAGTTTTATCCAAAT